>CM008332.1:26113145-26126366 GCA_002525835.2 Ipomoea batatas
CTGCATATATTTGTGTATGAGTTCTTCTGTTCATATCAGATTTAACAGAATGATTAATCAAGACCTTGTGGTCTAGTGGCATCCTGGTGCACTTTCATATGGAAGAGAGTGCGTTTTAGTTTTAATGGAGACTATATTGACTCTTTGTGCTTCAGTAGGTTGAGAAAGTAGTTATGAACAGATACTACATTATAACATAGTAGTACTATATATATATATAGCTTGCTTAAATTAGCTTACACAATTTGGTGGTGGTTCCAGAGGATTTTGTATGAATGAAAATCGGCGGCGGGATCAAACCAGAGATGAATCCTTTGCTCTCTATTCCCCACACCCTCGGCGAACACGTTAGTCTGCAACGTAATTGGTTTCCTCTCTCGGTTCCCCAAGAACTCGAAATCCAGCTCGTCGTGCCTATATTTCGTATTTGAAGTCAGCTGCATGCATGCATGCGCCAACCATCGCATCAATATAATATAATATGCCGCATCTTAACATATATATATAGAGAGAGGGGCAGAATCAATGAGAACCATATATATTTTCCATGTGAACGTGCCTTACGTGCAGTCATTATACCGTGGACCGTGGGTCATGCTTGATACTGCAGTTGTGTTGAACTAATACTGCAGTTGTGTTGAAATGATAGTGCAGTTGTGTTTGGAACTGCAGTTGCGCAGAATAGAGGTCGTGCCATCCATCTGCAACTGCAGTTGTGTTGAACGGATACTGTAGTTGTGTTGAAAAGATACTGCAAGTTGTGTTGAATGGATGAACGACCTCTGCTCCGTGCATTGCGATTTCTTTTCACCACAAGTGCAGTATCTTTTCAACACAATTGCAGTATCCGTTTAACACAACTGCCGTATCAGCTATGATCATGGTCCACAGTATAATTTGCGCCTTACGTGCGGACTATTTGCATCTTATAAATAATTATGCATCCAGAAATTCGTAATTCTGTAATTACCTTTGTATTTTAGATTGTGCAACTTGTTATGTCTGGTTGTGCATCTTACAATTTTACGATTAGGGCATCTTGTAAGTTCACACAACAGTAGTTCTCATTTGATGTATTAAATTTGAGTTAGCTAGCTTACGTACATAAAAAGAAGTAACCACTCCAGCAGAGTCATGGCCTGGTATCTTCATCCTTATTTCGAAACTCCCTGATCCATAACTGGACTTTGATGCAAAGCCAGACCCTATATATACATGCAATCAACAAATTAAATTAATTACTGAATATACATGCATTATAAGCTCTTACGAATTGAACGTACATATACACTGAAAACTTATATGATTCTTAAATTTAAGATTAAATTAAAAAATATATATGTAATATAGATGTAAATTATTAAAAGATGAGTTAGTTTAAATGATTAAGTATGTGTATGACTTATAGTAAAGGTTAAGAAAATTTCATATATAATATTGTTTAATAAACTTTCATTTACTACTCGGCCGATCCGTATTAAATAGTGAAGGAAGAGTGTATATTCATTCATTAAATCACATAAGAATGTATACAAGATATAATTAAATAGGGAGAAGTCAGCAACAATTCTAACAGAATTCTAGGAGAGAAAATATAACTGCCTAGACTAAATCAATATAATAAAGCATACAAATATTATTCCTTAATATATACACCCTTAGCTAAAAGAGAGAAGAAAGGGAATTAACTGACCAGAAGATTGATCCATTGAAAGCTGAATTTCTCTTCCTTGGTTAGAGGATATGACATGATAGTTCCCCCACTCAACAAAGTAGTTGGCATCAAACGAGACGTCGGCGGCAGCGGCGGCGCTAATAGCCACCGCCACCGCCACCGCCACGCTTATCACCACCGTGGCTGCACCCAACAACCTCATTATATATATATATATATCTTCGATCCCAAATGATTCTCTCTTAGCTTGTAATATAATAGTAATACACACAAAGATCGAGCTAGCTAATTTATACACGTACGATATGATGAATCTCAAATGGTTTGTGTGTAACTTAATTAGCGCCGTCGTATATGCACGATGTTGAGTATATATATATATATACAACTTTGGACTCCTATCCATAATTCGTGCATGCCATAAAGCCATTGTGCATAACTGCTCTGAACCACAATTTCGTGCTACGTAATACCTTCAACAGAAAAATATAATCAAATCCCACCAAATGCCCACAGTCACATTTGCATGAGACCGTACGTCTTATAGATCTTAATCTATGAGACGGGTCGAATCTATGATAGTTGTGTTATTACTTATGATAGAAATCATAATAATACTTATAACAACAAATTGATACTAATTTTAAATAAATAAACTACTGTTACTTATAATAGATAATATTGTAATATTAATATAGGATCGAAATTGTGATACTACTTTGGGTAATAATTGTTACTAATAATAAATATTGTAATACTTGTAACGGAAAGTGTGATACTTACAAAGTGTAATTCTAATGTAAATATTGTAATACTTATATGTGAAACATTATTTATTAAAGAAATTGTAATACTTATTGTAGAATATTTAATACCAATTAGAATTAAAAATGCATCGTTACTTATGATAGATATTGTAATACATATATGTGAATACTTATTGTAGACAATTTGCAACAAATAAAGTAATAACATAACATAGTTGCTGATATAATAAATACTTTAAGCTTTATATAAAATACTTTATAGCATAAATATAGTGTTTTATAGCAAAACTGTAATAGATAGTTTGTCGGAAGAAAGTACAGAGTATAATCAATACTTTAAGCCTTATATATATACTCTATAATACTTTATAGTATAAATGTAATACACATTTTGTCATGAATAAAGTTTTAATATAACAATATTGGAGATATAAACAATACATTAAGCCTTATATATAATACTTTATAACATAAAGTAGTACTTTATAGGAAAACTATAATAGATAATTTGCAGGAAATAAAATGTAATTACATAGTAAAATTGCAAGATATAATCAATATTTTATAGCAAAACTATAATAGGCAGCAAGAAATAAAATTACTAATTACATATATCATAAGATCTAAATTCTCCTGACCCGACCCGTCTCACGAACTGAGACCCGTGAGACGATCTCACAGAAGAATTTGCCATGCCGAAATACATGGTAATCATTTTTTAAAAAAAATTTCTGTGGCTTATATAGTTATATATACAATTGTACACTCTCTCCATTTATTTTGTTATCTATATTATTTATTGGTCCAACCAATTTTTTCATTAAAGTCTTTTCTAATTTATAAATTTTTGTATTTTAGAGTTTTTGCCAAGCACCTTGTGCTCAAATGGCATGTAGTGGTCTCCCCCATCTGGGAAGTCATGAGTTTGATCCTTAGTGGAGTTAATATCAAAATTGACTCTTTGTGCTTCATCAGGTTGAGAAAGTCTGTTAAATATTACACAAATTAAATTATAAATAACTTAGTCAAACTGTATTATTCATATATCATACAACCGTTTTACAGTGTGGAGGGAGTATTATACATTTATACTAGCTACAAGCTACTAAGTACTAATGGCAGATATCATATCCTTCTTAGTTCTTACTACATATTAAATAGAAGAAAAAGAAAAAAAAGCCAAATAAACCTCCTAAGTCAATTAAATAGTGGTCTAGTGGCATCAAACCCTTCCCTGTATACGGGAGGTGGTGGGTTCGAGCCTCAGTGGAGGCGTTGCTGTCTCTTTGTTCTTCAGTAGGTTGAGAAAGTAGTTTATGAACAGATACTACATTGTAATAGAGTCAGTAGCATTCAAAAAAAAAAGTCAATTAAATAGTGCAATTAAGTCAATTAATTTAAAAAATCTATCAAGAATCTTTAAATTAAAAAAAATTGCAATTAAACTCGATCTCATATATATTATTACATATTCAATATGTTATTGTTAATTTGACAATGACTAGGTCACAAGTGAAAAACCTACATTAGCATTAGTGAGCAATGAAACACCATCAACATCAAGATACAATCAAGTTCTAAGAACTTTGAATTAGAAGAGATGTCGCTTTGCTCAAGGAGACCGGTAAGATGAGGTTTTTTTTTTTGACAGTATCTATTCATAACTACTTTGGCTCGAATTCATAACTTCTCATATAAGGGAGCAACTTGGGGCCACTGAACCGCAACTCCGCAAGCTCCATGGAACTAGACGTGTTTGTTAAAAATTAAACAAGGCAAACCAACGCGTAGCATGTTTGTTACAGTTTCATTAGGTCACGTCCATTCCATGATTCATATATAAAATGATAAATGCGCATGGAATATTGCAACGTAACTCCCCTTTCAATTATAAAAGAAAATAAATAATGTAACATACTAACATAATCGATGACAAATTAAAAATTTCCAATTAATGTTCTAATAAAAGTCCTTATAACTAGTAAAATTAACTAATTGTGTTATTTATTAGGAATAATGTTTATCATATTTTGATGTGAATGCTATGTAAGCTAAGCATTTTAGAACCTCATTTTGTTATGTAATTTCAGTTCTCTAGACTAGCTATCTTGTAAAGGAAAAATTGGACTACTTAAGTTTTTTCTCACAGAAGTTACTAGAAGATCTATTGTCAAAAAATCCCATATTCATATGATTGATCTAGGAACGATAGTACTACATTGCAAAAGATCGATTTTCACTTGAAAAATCCTATATCAAACATCATAAAATCGAATTATTTCTAGCACAACTTTATAGATCAACTAGCAGAGATTATTAGTAGAAGAGCCAATCCATTAATTAGATCCAAAATGTCAACATACAAATAATGAAGAAGATCTATCAAATAGCTAAACAACAAAACTAGCAAACGGTAGACCTGGAATTCATGAGATGAAGTGTTTTGGAAGATGTTCTAACATCAAATCAAGTTGGAATTATTAGGACTATCTAAGTTAATTAGGACCAAATTAAAAGATTTTTTCCACACTTACGGTAACATATTTAAGATCTACCAATAATATGACAAAATTATAAAATAAGCTTAGGAAGTCTATGTATTAGGAATAAAGAATATCTTTGATGAAAAGAGTTGTTGGGCACACTTTTCAGACATTTACAAGGGCTCGTGACAAGAAAACAAGTTCTAAGATAAAGTAAAGTCTTACACCGAAAAGGAAATGATTTTTGCCGATTGGATAAAGACTTGCAATAAAAAAGGTGGAGATGATAGATTTTGGACACTATAATTACCCTAATTTCTAACTACCAATGGTCAGAAAGTTTGAAAGGAAAAAAAAAAAATAGCTATGATTGTTGAAAAGTTTTCTGGCAACCATAGGCAAAGATTTCAATTAGAATTCGTCAAAAAGTTATTTCTACTAGATTTTGACAGAAAAACTACTCTTCTTTTTCTTTAGCCATCATTAGAAAAATTTCTTATACCATTACACTGTGCAACACACACACGCAATTGCACCACTGCATGGCACCGGCGTACAGTGGCACAAACTCCAATGAGCACTGCACTGTGAAAAATTGGGTATAAGTGCAACTAACAACAACCCACCACGCGTTTACTCAACATGGAGCTATGGCAACCAGTACGGGTAGACACTTGGACATTCACCTCCGATGGAAAGCTTCGAATGCTCACCAATTTACTCTCAACGTAGATGGTAGCGTCAAAACCGGACGCAGCAGAGCAGGTGTGGGAGCGGTTTTAAGGAACGATAAAGGTGAGTGGATTAGGGGTATTGCGTGCAGCATATCCTATGTTGATCCTTCTTGGGCGGAGGCAGAAGCGGTTGCAGAGGGACTCAATTGGGCTTGGCATCATGGGGTTCGGGACGTAGAGATTCAGTCAGATGCGAAAACCGTCATCCAATGGATCCGAGAGGACTCGGCGGGACGCGGGCCGATATGCTATATCATTGATAAGATAAAGTGGTGGACAACCAGAGAGTGGAAGATATCTTTTAAGGCGGTGTTCAGGGAGCAAAACCGAGTTGCTGATTCTCTGGCGTCGTACGGAGCTGACCTTAGGGATGCGAGGAAGGTGTTTGATGATTGCCCAATTGTGAGTGAGGATGCGTACTTCAAAGATTTGGCGAAAGTCACTTGTATTCACAGAGTGGTGGAGCTCTCCTAGATGCTAGCTCCCCAGGGGTCTCCCCCTCCTTTTCCGATTTAAAAAAAAAAAACAACAACCCACCACCGCAAACCTAACCACATCGTTATGGCATGAAAATCTCATTAATGTGTTCTTAAAATGCAGGTATAAAATGATTTTCGTCCCATTTACAGGTGTGGATAACCACAAACGGTGCGTTACTTTTGGTGCCGCATTGATAACCAAAGAGGATGTCGCATCATATGTTTGGGTGTTGGACAATTCCAAGGAGGAAATGGGTACTACTCCATCATGTTTCGTAACTGACCAAGACCCGGCTATGAAGATTGCGCTCGAACACGTTTACCCATGTAGTCGACACCGATTTTGCATGTGGCATATTATGATGAAGGTTGGTGAGAAGGTTAGCCCTGTGTTGTCTAAGGACGAGGTCTTTCAACACAAGCTTTGTAATCTTGACCGTGCAAAATCATAACGAGGTTTCACTGAAATTATTTTTAAATACAATATTTCAAAATTTAAGTTTAATATTAATATACAAAATTTATATATTTAGAAACTACACTAAAAGTACTATTAAACACAAAAAAAATCAAATTTAAAAATAAGTAAAAAAAAATACTAAAGAAAATAAACAAAGAAGAACGAGTTGGTTTGACCAATTAATAGTAAATAGGACAAATAAAAGGGGACAGAAGGAGTATATTACAAGCATTAAGTAATACAATTTATTGTAACTTTATATAAATATTAGTATAAAATTTATTTATTACATAAACTATATATATAAATCTATATATAAACTATACATTTTATAAACTTTATAAATTAATAATATTATAATATAATTGTAAAATAAAAATATTATAAATAAATTATATTAGTGGTAATATAAAATAAATAAATTATATTTATATGTTAAAAATTACAAATTAAAATATAAATATCTAAACATACATTTTATATGATCAGAGCGTAATATGTTTGATTAGAAATAGTAAAAATTGTTAATTTAGACATTAGAGGTTTGCTATACAAAAACTTTGAAATTCATTAAACAATTAATAATAAGTAGACTAGTGGGTTCAACCTAGCCCGTTTTCGACTTAGCTCGTAATGGATCATTATATATGTATTGAGCTGGTTGGATTTAGCACCTCTAACTTTAGTGACTAATTTGACCATTTCTTTCCCTAAATAAAAAATGATGGAATAGGTAGTAAATAAGTAAATTGCAGCTAGCAGTAAAACAATTTGGAAAGAGGAAAGTTAACAGGTGAAATCCCTTCACATTTTACACGCAAACTATCAGAACGCAAGCAATTAAGTATCCAATGATCCATATATATACCCTGCATGCCTGTACAAATTATTTCATAACAAAAACAAAAGTGATAGATCCATTATACGACAACAAATTAAAATGGAATAATTAAATAAAACACAAAAGAAATCTAAAGTAAAACCGTTAGTTGTTAATGAAAATGAAAATAAAAGTGAATTGTACTTGAAGGGTTTAGGGTGATATGATGATAAATTGGAAGGTTTTTGACTGAAATGTGTTAAAGAAGAGACAAAAATATGACACTTTCAAAAGTTGTACAAAATAAAGAAAAAATTATTTGAGACTTGAGTTCGCTACAATATGACAAGGCGCATGCAGCATGCGTCTTGTATAATATGAGAAACCCATGGACATGCATTTCTTATGTAATATGAGAAACCTCATGCACATGAGTTTTTCATTACTACTATAGAAATAACATACAACGTCTCACATATAACGTCGATTTATAGAAAAATCGACGTAAAAAATATATTAAAAAATTATAATATTTTTTAAGAAATCTTTAACTTTGGTTATTTGTTGTATTTTAGCGAAAAAAAATTCATTTTGAATTTTCAAGAAACTCATTTGCGACTTGTGTGTCTGACAAGAAACTCAAGTGAGAAATGATTTTTTTCTTATTTTGTATAGCTTATTCTTGTCTCTCTTTATTATTAAAATGACACATTTCAGTCATTTTCCCTAAATTGGATTCCGGTCAGAAAATGTCGAGAATTTCGAGTATGAAATTGTTGCAGAGTGGACAATTGCCCTTCTCAGCCCAGAGCTCCCTTGAGCAGAGCCTGCAAAATGTGTGTCCGCATGGCACGAACGGCTCCCCCTTGTGTCTAACCATACACACACAGCAGTTATGGAATTCACCGCCGTAATCTTCGCAACCGCCTTCCTCCTCCTCTTCCTCATCCATCATTAATCCCCCTTCCGATTCCTCCAACAACGCCATCAACGACATTCTCATCCCCGATTGATCTCCTTCTCCTTCCCCATCTTCTCCGCCTCTTTCGCTCTCCTCTTCTCCTTCCGTCCCCGATCTCCTGATCGACGCCGAGCTCTGCAACCTCAGGCTCCGGCTTTGATTCCTCGACAACGACATTCGATTCGACGGAGTCGGCCGGAGCTCTCTCCTCGACGCCGATTGTGCTAGCTCCGGCTTATATTCGTCCGCCGGATACTCGCCCGAAGGAAATCGATTGGAAACCCTACGGCTCATCGTCCGGCTGCTCATCGGGTGGATCGGCACGTCCGAGGCGGGGATCGGGGCGGTGGAAGTCCAGGCGGCGCCTTTTAGCCCTAGCTTCTCCTTGAAATGCTTCCATGTCTTCTTGTTTTCCTTGGCGCTATTCGGATCGTCTTTTAGGGCATCCAGGAGAGTCGGCTTGCTCTGATGATGATGAGCCGTCTGAGGAGGAGGTGGAGGAGGCGACACCTCATCTCCGCCGCCCAACACCGCGAAGAGAGTTAGACCGGCTAGATTGTCGCGGCGGCCGTGAGGATCGGCCGGTTTTTCATCTGTTATCGCCGGCTTTTTCTTTCCTCCGCCTCCGTGTTTCATTCACACTAGTAAGTATTAATTAGTGCAATTTTTTCTCTGCGTTTTCTTTCCTTGAATTGTTTTTGGCTGTCTGTTTTGTTTGGTTGGTAATTTGTTAGAGATGGAGCTGAGGAGAAGAAGAAGGCAAGCGTGGGACGCGACGGATCCAGATTTGCTGTGCTACAATGGAGCGAGTCACACGGATCGGAAGTTTTCAATTGCTCACCATCTGTATAACTGTATAACATATATAGCATTACGATGAATATTTTTAAATTTTTTTCTTTAACGACCATCAAACTATAAATAAATCATATCAAAATACTAGTTACCACACACCAGTTATACCATGGACCATGGTCCACAATGCATTGTGGATCGCGGTCATTGATCAACATCTCAAAAGATACTGCCTTACATTTGTTTTTATATTATCGAATGAAAGTAACTGTAGTTGTGTTGAAATGTAATTGCAATGTATATGAACTGATACTGAATAACAGTTTCACATTTGTGTTTTATATTATCGAATGTAATGCAGTTGTGTTGAATGTCGCGGAATGAAGGTCGTTTTCATCAGTCTGTTTTCATTAATCAAAACGATGTCGTTTTGATGTGCGGTCCACAATCCATTGTGGACCACGATCCACGATATAATTTGCGACCACGACCACACACATTGGGCGAATATTCTAATACCCGATACATATTTTTAAATTTCTATTTCAAAATTTATAAGTATCATTCGGTATCATGCAAGATTATTAAATTTTTCATAAAACTAAATATTTCAAAAATGTATAACTATGCAGACATGTTGGATTAATTGGTACAATAACAGTTTTAGAGGGAAGTACCATCACTGGATAATAATTGGATAATAATTTTAAAGAGAAACCATTTATTTCAACAAATAGTTACACCAATATTTTTTAATTTCCGTTATAGACGGATATATCTAACTTTATTGACTCAGGTTTGTAGATGTAAATATATTATCGAAAATCAATTAAGAATAAAAATAGCAAGACCTACTCTTTTTTATAATTTGCTTTCTGAAAAATATTGCTGGTTCTAAATATTTATTAATCTAAAAACATTTTTTTAATATTGGCATAATGCCAATATTTTGTTATCAAACTATATATTAAAATGATTGTAATAGATGTAATTTATTTAGTAATATGTTTTTATTACTTTTTATTACACTTTACACATTTAATATTAGTGTATTGACTTTATTTTAATCTAAAAATTGAATTTGGAAAATAAAATTGAAATTTTGGATAAAAAGAAAATTAGAGAAATAGAAAATGAAAATTAGAAAATTGAAGAAATGAGAATCGAAAAATAAAAAGTAGATAAATGAACTAAACAACTTGTCAAAGGTCTTGTGGTCGAGTGGTATAGTTGTGACTTTTCAAATGAGAAGTCTCAGGTTTGAACCCTAATGTAGCAACCCTTGCTAATAAGTGTATATAGCATACTGCCTCCTTCCTATTTTATGTGTCTTTTACTCCGTCCTATTTTATGTGTCTAGTTCGATTAACGAGGCTTGATTGAATTTGTTTTTAATTAAATTTTTCATAACATTAAGTTTAGTATTAGTGTACAAAATTTATATATTTAGAAACTACACTAAAAGTAATATTAAACACAAAAAATCAAATTTAAAAATGAGTATAAAATACTAAAGAAAATAAACGAACAAAGAAAAAATAGTTGGTTTGACCAATGAATAGTAAGTAAGACAGATAAAATGGGATGAGGAGTATATTTTATTTTTAATGAATAAAATTGCCTTTACTGCATTTTTATTGAATGAAACCATCCTCACACTGTTATAGCGTAACTTATAAGTTATAACTCTATTCCTATTTAGGCTTTGAAATGTTTGGTGGATCTAGTTGAAAAACTACTTTGAAAGATGAAAAACTAGTAGCTAATAAGCTAATTAAATAAAATTAAAGTGTTTGGTAAAATTAGTTCTTGAATAAGATGATAACTGTAAAAAGACATAAAATGATAAGTTGAGATATTAAGATTTTGATTAATGAAATATAAATGGTGTCATTCTTGTAAATTAATAAGAATTAAAAAGAAAAAAAAAAGTTAAAGTCAATAGTTTATTTTGAAATGCTATTTGCATAATTGTTTGAGAAAATGATCAAATAGACGTTTGAACTTTATACAAAAGTGCAATCAGACCCTTGAACTTTAAAAAAGTGTAATTAAACACTCAAACTTATCAAAATGAGTCAAATAAATTCGAGTTACCGGTAATATTATCGACGTCGACCGCAACCTTCTCCACCGGAGAAGACGATTGGCTGGTTGTCTTCTCCGGTTAAGCCACCTGCTTTTTTTTTTTTAATTTTTATTGTTGTAGACACGGAAATTTTGATAGGAATTAAATTGGTTATTAATGTTGGACCGCATATTATTTGAACTTGTATATCAATTAATTAAATTAATTTGGGTTATGTAATTTGCCTAATTAATTTAATTATTTGATAAAGATTTAGTCAAATTATATATTATTATTTAAGATATTATAGTTGTGATTAGGGGTGAGCATCGGTCGGTTTCGGTCGGTTTTCGGTTAATAACCGAAAAAAAAATTACCCTCCCTATAACCGACCGAAATAACCGAATCAAAACTCATAACCGAACCGACCGAAAACCGAAAGTTTCGGTCGGTTACGGTCGGTTATTTTTAACCGAGCATGATAACGCACTACCTACTTCGATGAAACTTCTTCATCATCCCAACCACTATGAGCCTTTTCTAATTTAGAAAGAGGCATCTGCCTAGATAGTGAGAAGCGATAAGGAAAATATCATCAGCAAAACAGGAGGGAGGGGGTGATCCACACACAAAAAGGTAATTGCTACAAGATATTACAAATCACAAAAAAAGCTCTCCTGGAGCCAAATAAGTAAAAGTTAGATTATCGAAGGGATTATCCAAGCAAGATTTTTGATAATACAAACATCTATTTTGTATTTAGAACAAGAAAATTGGATCCCACAAAAATAAATCCATTGAGTTATTGATAATGCACAGCAAAAATATTAGCCTTTTACATTGATAATGTACAGCAAAACATACAGATTAGTAGATTACAGTTCATAGCTCACAGGTCCACCGTCGACATCCATGGATTCAGACTTCAGAGAGGAGAGGCGGCGTAGTCGCGTAGAGAAGGCAGCACCGCAGCACGTCCGATTGTCCGCCGTCTCAAATGGCGAAGTGACGAAGTCTTGAACTGTGAAGCAGAGAAGTCTTGAATGGCGAACCAGAGAAGTCTCCCAATGGGCGGACCAGCGAAGTGGCGAAGTTTGAAACGGAAACTAGGGATTTAGCATTTTAGCCTAAGTGGTTTGGGCGAACAGCAAGTCAGCAGTACTACAGAAGGCCTTAGTTTAGTATATGGACTATATGGGCTTACTGGGCAGTGGGCTAGGTTTAAATTTATTAAATTGTGTGGGCTTTCTTCCTCGGTTTTTCGGTCGGTTCGATTTTTTTAGACTCAAAACCGATAACCGACCGAAAAACCGAAATGACCGATTTTTTTTAAAGGTCATAACCGATAACCGACCGATAACCGAAATATTCGGACGGTTCGGTTATCGGTCGTCGGTTTTTCGGTCGGTCCGGTTTTTTTGCTCACCCCTAGTTGTGATAGGATCATGAACCTAGACATTATGGTGACTAAGTACATTTTGGATAACTCTTTATATTAAAATCTGTGAACAAGAAAATATGAAAAGTATATATATTTAAATTTTAAAGGGTGCGCGGGTACAAAATCTCTATCAATGAAATCCTCTGATTCTCCACTTAGTTGACTTGACTTGAAACTTTGACTGAAGGGCCTCCGGAATGCGGCTTTGTGCTTCAATGAAGGGCTTTGTTGCTTGATCTCCGTTGAACGATTCCATCAAAATTTCCGTGTCTACAATTGTTGCCAGAATTTTTTTCGCCAAAATTATTACTTGAAATGTCGTCGGAATCTTAATGACCGGTTATATAAAAATGGAAAATACTTGGTGTCATCCCACTGTATACTCTCAATTTGTCCTCCCTCCCACATCTTTTTGGAAAATACTACTTGGACTCCCAAATTCTACTATGTACTTTTATTCCCTCACACAAAAGTTTGATGTTGACACTTTCTTTGGAACCCACAGAATAAAGATAACCTATCATATATTGCCACTGTA
>CM008332.1:26130928-26145697 GCA_002525835.2 Ipomoea batatas
ATATATATATATATATATATGCTTCCTTCTTTGCTTTGCCTCCGTGCTACAATAGGCGCTCAAGTTCAACAGCAACGTGGAGCTGCAAACACAAACACCATTATAATTACAAGTCACCAATATCAATACTAATTATACTTGATATCATTATATATACCTTTACATAATTGTAACATATATTATCAATAATAATTTTTTATGAATTACATAATTGTACAATTATATACAAATATGATTAAAAATATGTAATTGCTGAAATGATCTCTTTATTATTGACATACCTCCTAGTCCTCCTCCTGGTGGACGAGCTGGATCTGGAATAAGATAATGTTGGAGCCGGCATATATTAATAATAATTTTTTATGAATTACATAAATGTACAATTATACAAATACGATTAAAAATATGTAATTCCTGAAATGATCTCTTTATTATTGACATACCTGCTATTCCTCCTACTGGTCGTGGAATATGATAATCTGGGAGCCGGCTTCCTGCTTCAGGAAAACTTCATTATAATTATGCATGAACAATCATTCAATTCATTATCAAAGTAATTCTAGATAAAAAGATCACAAATAGTATTTTGAAAAAAAAAATGGATGTGCTTATGCAAAAATTCCGCCCAGGAGCTGGTCGACCGCCTAGTGTATCACCTTAAATGGTGATCTAGGCGGCTGGCTGGCTAGGTGACCGCCTAGGCTGCCTAAGCTCCACCTACGCCGCCTAGGCCCCGCTTAGGCACTGATCGCCTAGGCCTCCTAGGCACCGACTAGGCCGCCTAGTCGATCGATTAACTATTGTTCTTTTTTATTTTTAATGGGTTATTTCACTCAAAACCAACATCGTTTTGAGTGAAATAGTCCTAAATTGTACAACTCTCGATATTTTTTAGGTTAATATTTAATATTTTAGTATTAACTATTAAAGTTTTATATAGTTTATAATTATTTTTTTGAAGATATATAGTTTATAATTATTAGTCTTTAAAAAATTAAAAACACTTAACAAATTTTTAAAAAATAAAAAATAAAAAATACACGAGCGCTTAGGAGCCGATTAATCCCCGCCTTGGCGTCCTAGTGTTTAAGAGAATTATTGTTTTAGTTTGTTTGGATATGATGATGACAATAAAATAATGGAGTATATATTTTTTAAATACTACTGACTCTATTATAAATGTAGTATTCGTCAATAATTACTTTCTCAATCTACTAATGAAGCAAGAAGAGTCAATACTTCCCTCTACTGGAACTCAAAACCATGACCTCTCATATGGGAGAGTCACTTCGTGCCACTAGACCACAGATCTTGACAAATAATGGAATATATAGATATGCACAAGTTGAGTAGTGATTACGTACCAGTGCATGGAAACGTGAAGAGAAATGTGATGATCAGAAGAACTGAGAGAAATAACAATAATGGAGTATTCTTGAAAGTTGCAGCCATTTTCCAATTAGAGAAATTGAAGAGAAAAGAGATTTGGTTAGCTGATGATAAAAGAAGTTGTACTCACTCCTCATTTTATAGCCATCCTCATTTAATTTTTAAGTGGACAATGAAGACGAAAGAAACAAATAATTAAAGACCAACTAGGTGGCAAGAAATTTCCACGGTCAATGTGGCCCGTCTGCACAGTGTGTTAGCTTGGTGTGAATTAAAGACAAAAGAAAGGAAAATACTATCAAACTCTAAATTTTCAGTCATAATTTCTATTTTTACTCTTAAATTCTTGAATTGAACACTTTTTTTGAGTTCACAAGATTAAAGTAGCCTATATTTGTTTGACACATTAAGAAGTAAAATTAATAGTACTCCGTAATAAAATAGAATTTGGTAGTACACATAAATAAAAAATTTGCAGTTAGCAAAGAAAGTTTAGGCGCCTGACTTAAGCAGTTAAGCTGCATTGACTTGAAGTCTTCCTGTTTGTCATTTTGTGAGGATGTGTTAGGGAATACGATCCGTCATATTATGTATTTAAAACGAGCAATTTTACCTGTACTTTCAATTTATATTTTTATTTTATACTGCATATGATTTGGCATGTTTTAATTGCTCTATTTAGTAGGGGGTCATGATTTTTATTCATTCATTTTTTTCTTCCTCCAATCAAATTTAAACACAAATATAAGTAAAAATTGAGAGTAAAGGTTTTAAAAGTACATCAAAAGAACGCCATAATAATTAATAAAGTTGTACTTGATGTAAAAAGTTTATATTTCTGTAATAATTTTCTTGAACTATTGATGATGATAGAAGAAAGCGCCATTGTCTCCGAGCTAAGTATAAGACAATACATTGATATTTTCAAAAGAGAACGCCTGAATTACTAATATTGTAAACAAAGAAATTTTGAATAATATATTGAATTCAAAAATCTGTTACATGTATATGTCAATATGCGGTGTGGGTACAATATCTCTGGATAGATCCTCTGATTCTTCAATTGATGTCTTGACGCTCCATTGAAGGGCCTCCGGATTTCTAGTGGCTTGATCTTCAAAGAAGAACTTATATGTTTGTTCTTTTGAAGGGCCTCCGGGTTCAAATGGCTTTGATCTTCAACTGGAGATTTGGATCAATATGATAGGCATGGAGGAGCTTGGGGGGCTTTTACTGCTTTTATTATGATTTTCCCGGGGTGAATACATAGAAATAAAAGCTCCTATTTATAGGAGTAGGATAGAAGAGTTTTGATAAACTCAAACTCTTTTGATATTATCTAATTAACAAATTAGATAATATCAATATTATCCAAATATGTATTCAAATCTAATATTCAAATCTAATAAAAACTAATTACATTTGCTAAATTTTCAGTGTCAACAAATGCCCCCTCGAGACTTGCTTGTACGCCACTTGAGAACATATACCACCCGAAAGTATGTAGTGCAAGGAAGTCTCGACATACTACAGTTAAATATATAAGGTCGTTTTGACTCGTGCCAAGGAGCCTTGAACATTAGGCCGTTTTAACTCGTGTCAAGGATATATGAGGCCGTTTTAACTCGTGCCAAGGAGATATAAGGCCGTTTTAACTCGTGCCAAGAAGATATAAGGCCGTTTTAACTCGTGCCAAGGAGTATCATTTAGCTACCTCCATTTCAAATTTCATATGAGGTTTGCCCCCATATCGGTTGAAGGATATGTGCCTATGAAGAGATGAGAGGCAGAGAGGTCCCACTGGGCGTGCCAATTTGTAAACACAAATAAATTTGAATATAAATATCGAATTCAAAATTCTTTTACATGTATATATATCAATGTGGTGTGGGTAAAAGCTCTGGATATATGGTCCTCTGATTCTTCAGTTGATGCCTTGAACGCTCCATTGAAGGGCCTCCGGATGTCTAGTGGCTTGATCTTCAGAGAAGAACTTATATGCTTGTTCTTCTGAAGGGCCTCCGGATTTCTAATGGCTTGATCTTCAATTGGAGGTTTAGATCAACATTTGGCATAATTTTTGGGAGGAACTTTTACATTTATGATCATTGGGCTTTTATTTTCATGATCATGATATCTATTCTCTAAATAAGCTTCAAAGCTATTTCTATGATTTTTTTCTAGGATCAATACATAGAAATAAAAGGTCCTATTTATAGCTGTAGGATAAAGAGTTTTGATAAATTCAAACTCTTTTGATATTATCTAATTAACACATTAGATAATATCAATATTATCCAAATACATTTAAATAAATATACTAATATTGATAAATAATCAAAATTTGTAAATTTTCAGTGTCAACAAATATATAATTGTACTTGATGTAAAAAGTCATAATTATATTTGTGTAATACACTTACATATTTCTTAATACCTAACAGCCTTTTTGCAATGAAGTATTTGCAAGGGCTGCTAGCTTATATTGGTATATATAAATATATAATAATCATAAAGTAGTACATATTTTTTTCGTTCACTTTTTTGGGCCGTTCTCAAGACTCAAGATCAACATCAAGGGCCATTACGGCCTGTTCCTGCAACAACGTAACGCCAAGAGAATTATGATCAATTACATAGAAATGATTACTACAAAACACAATATAACTAGGCAGGCAATATACTATTCAAATTGACCATCCCACTTGAGAAGATTTTTGTGATGGCCTTTTAATTTTCATCAATTAATGGATTTAAATCTATTGGTTTTGGGTTTGTGTGAGACCGTCTCACGGATCCTTATTCGTGAGACGGGTCGGGTCAAAGCATTATGCAAATGTCATACTTATATAAGCAAATGTCATACTTATATAAGCAAATGTCATACTTATATGCTCAAATATAACACTAATCAAGAATACAATTTTTGTTACTTATAAGAGAAAAAGTAATACATTTTTCATAATAAGTAATATTGACAAGTATCCCTTACTTATAAGGGCAAATATAATACTTTTGAGGAAAAATGTAATACTTTTAAATCGAAATGTAAAAGTATTGTATTTTCCCTTAAAAATAATACATTTACCCTTATAAGTAACAAAATTTTATTCCTAATTAGTATTACATTTGAGCATATAAGTATGACATTTGTGCATATAAGTGTTACATTTGCATCTTGACCCGACCTGTCTTATGGTGAGACCGTCTCACGGTGAGACGGTCTCACCCAAGTTTTTGTCATTGATTTTATGCTTGAGAACCTCTAAAAGCAAAATTTTGCGACAGTCAATGAGCTAAAACTTAAAGCAACTTCAATTAACTTAAGCTAAATTAGCTAATCAAGCTTTGTATCCATAATTTTATATGTTAGACTCTCAGGACCTATATATAAACCTCTTAATTTGAGTTAGTCAACTATGAGTAACTTATGCTTGTTTATTTTTTTGTGGGCAAATTATACTTTGGATCAATGAACTTCAGGATTTTATCTTTTTGTAGGCAAATTATACTTTGGACCAATGAACTTAGGATGAGTGTCCATAATTTTTAGTATACTGAATTTTATTTTTAATGTATTGAAAGTTCATTTTTTGTTAGTATTCCTAATTAAAATGATCATTCACTACGTAAAAAAAAATGAATTTTCAGAAAATGAACATTATATTCATTGTACTAAAATGGAGCATTCAGCATACCAATAATGAACCTTATGGCAATAGTCCATCTTGTAAGGTGAACCATATATGTTCCATAATGTAATCATTTTCTTTTCTAGTCTTTGGTTGACTAGATTAACATTTCCATTGCACACACTTGGATAGTGATGACAAGTTTCTCCCGTCACTCAAAAATATTTACTTCAATTATATTACTTGAAATTATTTGATTGCTCAAATGAGCTCTTAATTGCCGACATACCTGATGAATAACATGGGGGGTAATCACAGCCCGGTTCTGGTCCATAGGCCTCCTGGGTTACCCTTCTGGGCACCTTTCCTACTTGAGCATAATATTGGCCATCAC
Source organism: Ipomoea batatas (assembly GCA_002525835.2). Classification (NCBI taxonomy): domain Eukaryota; kingdom Viridiplantae; phylum Streptophyta; class Magnoliopsida; order Solanales; family Convolvulaceae; genus Ipomoea; species Ipomoea batatas. Next base: position 26,136,344 of record CM008332.1, read on the forward strand.
TTTTTTGGCTACCAATATCGGCTAGTACCAACACATCTTCTTTTCCCGAGTTTAATGCAATGAGTTAAACAAAAAACACATCAAAATTATGATACAGTAATTAAGTGATAGAGCACAATTTCCTAGCAATATATAGTTATGCCATAATAAATATATAAATAAATGAAACATATAGAAAACGATCGACAATATGATTAATGGTTACCATGCCGAGCAGTAGAAGAAAACGTAAAGAGAAATGACATCATCAGAAGGACTAAGAGAAATGGAGAATTGGGAGTGGCATTCATCTTGCAATGGGAGGAATTCAAGAGTAAATTGAAGGGATTTAGTTAGCTTGAGGATATATGGAGTTGTGTGTGCGCCTCTCATTTTATAGCCATCCTCATTTACTGTTTCAATAAGCTTGGAAAACGAAAGGATGGAAAAGTAAAAGGGAAACACAACTTTTGTACTTCAATTATTATATTTTATTTTATGATTTGTTTGGTTAAAGTTATTTAAGATAACAACGATTATCATTACTCATTATATAATGTACACATTTTTTGTTTAAGTTAATCTCATTTTAACAGGGAATACAATAAATTTCACTCCCACATTAGACTTTTTGCCTATTTTGAAGGGAATGTGATAACCTTCCCAATCTTAGGTTTTCTTAGATTATTATCTTACTTTAAAAAAAAAAAAATTATTGTGCCGTTTTAACCATTCCTTTAACGTCTAACCAGGCATGTCATATCGGTTTTATCTTTAACATGTGTAGCCTTAATTTTGATGTTTATTGAAATACATAAAAATAAAGTAAGGGTATTAAAATAAAATAATCACTATAACATAAAATATAACTCTCAACCAAACATGTTTGTATTGAATATCTACCTCAATTTTAGCAAATTAAAACATAAAATTTTAACATTCCCAAGAATATAACATTTTCAACAATTTAATATTCCTTAAAAATAATCATTGGCATAATTGATGTATTATTTTTCTTTTTTGAGTAACCAAAGGAACGAACACGTCTGTCTAAAAAAAAAGAAGAAACAAACACGCAACCATTATTTGAGTTGTGCATTAGGTACATAAACCCCGACCTATTACCTTATTTGACAAAGGATCACAATGAGATAAATCAATCTAATTTTTTATTATCAAGCTAACCGTCCGATCAACTTAAATGCAGTATTAAGTTTTTAAGAATGTTATTTGATCCGACTAGTCAAAGCAAGACTAACAAATATATGTGAAGTCAGTCAACGTAGTTGATGTGCAAGGTGGTCAAATTTGTTACCAGCTGTCTTATGATAGATGATGTCGTGAAATTTAGTACGGTTCATTTGAATATTCTACATTGATGTTACATGAGGAGAACATTATTAGCATTGATATTTATTGTTTTTTAAAAAAGCATTGATATTTAGGGATAAAGTTGTCTTTTCCTCCCTTAGTTTGACGGATAACTAACGGAAGGACCTAACGAGTAACAATGTAACATTTTAGTACCCACAAATACGAAAAAATGTGACATTATAATAATTTAACAAACTTTATAAACCGCAACTAATTAAATTACCTACAATCAACGAGACTAAAATATTCACACAAAAATCACCCTTCGACAAAATTAACTCCGGAACTTAATTAATGTCGTGGTGTCTCAAACTAAATAAATGAATTAAAAATAATCATTGGTAATAGGTGATAGAAAGCTAAATGCTCGGAATCAGAAGGTAGCCGACCTAAGTCGACGTAAGGAGGCAGAGGTGGATTCAAGAGACGATCAAAAGAAGGGTCGGTTTGAGCGAGGGGCAAGCTGATTGATCGAGGATTGGTTGGCGTGGTTGGGTGAATGAATGGAAGAGATTACATGAAGAGAGCAGGATGGTCGATGGTCGGTCAGCGAAGGAAATCATGTTGTTTCGTTGTAATTGAGTGAAAATCTCAGGAAATACAGTAAAAGGGCGCTAAGGGAGCCGATCCAGAAGAGTCGGACTCGGCTGGCCTAAAACCCGATCCTGTCGGACTGGGCGGAAAAATCAAACCGACTAAGCGACTGGAGCAATAGAGAGCACGAGCGAAGAAAATTAGGAAGTTTCCTAAGGGAAGAAGGATCAAGCGCGGATCCCGTGGATGTGATAAGCAAAGAAGATCAAGATGATTTAGGAAGTTAGACCAAATGTAATAAGGAAAGAAATCACAAGCATTTATGGTATATCAGATTAGGGTTACCTTTTAGAGATCAACCCCATCTCTTTGTATAAATAAGGGTTTCAACCCCCCAAAAAGATTAAGCAATTCGTATTACAAGAACAGCCGAAACGCTGTTTCAATTCCATTGCAAACTTAAAACTATTTTTCGGTAGTGTTGGCCGGCCTGCCGTTCGACCATCCCAAACCAACAATTGGCATAATTGAAGTACTTATTTTTTATGACAAGAGAAACTCACAACTACTATCTGAGGTGTGTATTGAGTAAACCCTGACATTTAATTTAACTAGCAAAATATCACAACGAAATAAACCAACTCAAGTTGTGATTATCAAGCTAACAACGCAACCTAGCTAATACCGAGGTTGCCTGCATAATTGCAGTCTTAAGTTTATAAGAATGTTATTTGATCCGACTACTCAAAGCAAGACTAACAAACATATGCATGTGATAGTCAACGTAGTTGATGTGTAAGGTAGACAAATTTGTTACCAGCTGTATTATGATAGATGATGTTGTGAAATTTATGCTATTTATTTATTTATTGATTTATTCAAACAAGATAGGATACATGGAACAAACACCTAGTTACTCAAGACAGCAAACCTCCTTGCCTAAAGAACAAAAAATTCTATCTTCATCAAATATTTTCTAGAGGGGAATGATAGGAACCTCAAAAAATCTCACTAAAAAAATTAATTATTAATTTATCTATGAAAGAATTTGTACGTAATTATTGTTTTCATCGATAAAATACTAAAATTTGTAAATAATTTATTTGTAGCTATTTTTTCGTTCTTAAATATATAAATATTTTGTTGTTTTCTTGTAGTGTGTCTTATTACTACATCATGGTTGACGGGAAATTGATCATAAATTTATTTCCTTAATTAATAGATTAAATGGGGAAAAAAGGAAAATTGGTTACTTAATTAATAGTTTTTGTTTCCACAGTGTTTTTTTTTTAAATTTTTTTTAATACTGACTCTATTACAATGCAATATCTGTTCATAACTACTTTCTTCTTATTATTTTTTTTAATACCACTGACTCTATTACACTACTTTTTTTTTACTTTTTTTTTTAATACTACTGACTCTTTTACACTACTTTTTTTTTTTTAAAATACTACTGACTCTATATTGTTGCCCTCTATTGAGGCTCGAACCCACCACGTCCCGTATAAAAGGAAGGGTTTGATGTCACTGGAGTACAAGGTCCTTGGCCACAGTGAATATTTTTAATTTATCTTAAATTTTACAGGATTGTGATTGTTCTTATTCTACGACGAAGGTTGATTGGTGTGCATACTGTGATTAATTAATCTAGACTTCCACAATACATTACGTTTCTTGACTTCCATCATTAGATTGAGAGTGTAATTGGTATTTTCCCTTTATTGTTTAATTTGATACAAATTAATTCAAATTAGTAGGGGAGGAATTGGGATTGTGTCTATCTGTCCATAGTGATGGGGATGAGAACAAAAATTTTGTATCAATCAATTTAATTTACAAAATACAGCAAAAGAGTTATTCATGAGAGTACAAGAGTTTAATTAAGGTTCTCTAGAGAGAATATTGAGCTTGCTTGTCCTTTAGAGCATTGAAGTCTTGTTGTAGTGAGTGCCTTGGTAAAGAGTTCTTTTGTAGAGATCGATGTAGTTGACTTGTAGTTCCTTTTATGCTATTTCATCACGAACAAAATGGTAGTCTATTTCAACATGTTTGGTTCGGGAATGAAACACATGATTTGCACGCAAATAACTAGCACTAAAGTTGTCACACTAGAGTCTTGGTGGTTTTAGCACATTGAGACAGAGTTCTCAAATGAGAGCAACTAGCCAAGTTACCTCTGCCGAAACATCAACTATTATTGGTTTGTATTCTGCTTCTATTGAGGATCTAGCCGCGGTCTTTTGTTTGAGACATGCCCACAAGATTACATTTTTGCCAATGAAAACAGCATAGCCACTAGTGGACTTGCGATCATCAAGGCATTCCGCCCCAATCAGAATCTGAAAAGGCAAGAATGTCATCTTAAGTCTAATTTCGTAAAATGTTGACTTTAGTCTAGATTAACTTTGACATATCTTAGAGCACAATTTAAGTAACCCATCAAATGCTCAGTGTTTGGAGAGTATCAAACATGAACTACAAAGGAGAGATCTGGATGAGTGATGGTTATATATTGAAGTACTCCAACCACTGCAGTACTGTGTGTGATTTTCATATGATTGAGATGAGTTTGTTGCACTACTTAACTTGCATTAACTGGAATTGGAGTTAAGATTAGTTCGCAGTGTTCCATTTCCGACCTTTTGGATCAATCTATATTTTGATTATAATGGATCAAGCCTCAAGGTATGTTTTGCAATTGTTCATTCTTTTACTTTTTTTTTTTTTTCCTTTGCAGGATTGCAAAGCCCCTTGAGGGGATTCATCTATAGCAATTTTTATTTTTTTTTGAAACGATCTATAACTAATTAACTATAATATAATAAATTTATGAATAATAAGGAACATAGGTGAGCACACTACATCCGAATTCATCTTTAAATACTGCTAGCTTATTGGAATACTTAGAGAGTATATATATATATATATATATATATTTCTTTGTTTCACTTCGATCTTTACTTCACTTTTGTTGCAGTGTCGAAGCTCAACAGCAATGTGGCCCTGCAAATACCAAACGAATATGGAATGAATTAGAAGTTCCTACTCCCTCCGTCTCTAAAAAAAATTCCTCCTTTTTATATTATTAAAATGCATAAAAAAGTTATTTATTTACATAAATACAATAATATTTGTAATTTGTAATATTTGTATTTATTTTTAGTTTTTATTGACAAAATGCTTGCATGAAGGAGAGAGAGAGAAAAACAATTCTTCCTGCAAAGAGTTTTTTTTTTTTTTGAAAAAAAAAAAGAAAAAAAAAGAAAAGAGGAGAAGTTAGTGCGTCTTGCACGCACCCTGAAAGAGTCCATCAACAATTTTTGTTTTATTCTATTTCTTTTTTCTTTTCAATTTTATTTTTCTTATTTTTTCTTCCCTTTCTTTTACTTGACAAAAAATCCAAAATTCAGTGTACAAATGGGGTTGCTCTTAGTTTTTTACTTACCATTTGGTGAACCATGCCCCGGTATATTGTACGGTGGACTGACGGGCTTCCAACTTCGCACGACAGTGTGGTAGCGGTGGTGTTTGGTCGACCTGAACGATCGTGCATTTGCATCCCTTAAGAGAGGTCGGAGTTCAAAACGAGGTGCTACTGTTGGTGTTTCTTAGGATCATAATAAACAAAATAAATAAACAAATTAAAACTAAATTAAACACGCATAATAAACAAGGAGATGCTTCACAAGTAGTGATTACCACGCTGAGCTGTGCCGTTCAAAACCAACAAAAATGTAATCAAAAGGAAAAACAGAAATGGAAATTTTGCTGTGACAGTCATCTTTGAGTAGACGCAAATATCAATGTGGTTTGGTTACTTCTTCGAGTGTTGATTGAAGATGAAGCTGTGAGGGTGATGAGGGTCATTATATAGTAGTCCGGCCTTGTGTTTCTTTGTTTCCATTTTCAATTGTTTACACCGCTATGGAAATATATTTCAAAAGAAAGACCCGGTAAAAGAAACAAATTAACACATTTCGTAGTAATTTCAACGTTTGAATAATTCACACACTGGATAGACTAATATACATCTTCTTATTAGGGGGGGATTGCTTTATTATATTGGTCGTTCAGTTATACAGTTATACCCGTGGTACAAACTTCTTTGAGTTATATGTGTGATCATATTTAACACCTAATTAAGTTATGCGCAAAGTGACGACTTTTAGTTCCTCGAAAACTATTTCTGTCACCAACATGTCACTTAATAAAGTGGCGAATTTGATTCTTTAGGGATTAAACTCACCACTTTACACATACTTAGGTGTTTAAGATGATCACATATATAATTTAGGAATTAAATTTATACAACGAGTATAACTAGAGGACAAAAATTACAACGACACACGTTGTGGCGGCGTGTGGCACGACTCCTTGGCAAGTATTGAAAAATAAGAAGCCGCGTGAAATTAAATTTTCTTGGTTTTTCTGTTTTATGCTAGTTAGATTTCCTAATGTTCACACGGTTGAAAATAACGAAACGAGGAATAGAGGATAACACAGTGTTTCATCAATTGTTATATCATGGATTATGATCCATCTTATATTGTGAATTTTGGTTCAAAAATTATGTACATATAATTAACATATTATATGTCTTCAATTAATAAATTATGTGCATGTAAATAAATTGAAGGCACATGATTTATTAACTAAAGACACATAATATGGTTTCCATATGTTGTACATATAGTTAACATATTATATACTTTTAATTTATTTAGAGACACATAATCTATTTACAAAAAACAAACAATGGGATGGGGAACGAATTGGAGAAAGAATTTTTTTTATCAAGTATCTTGTTGAATAACCCAATGTGGTAGCTCAAGTGGCAAGTGAGCTCTCTTTGTGGGGAGGAATTTTGGGAGGATCCGGGTTCAATTCCCACAAGTGACGATTCTCCCGGGCTAGCTCTTGTGCCTCTCGGAGTGAACGTCGGTCCGGAGAGAAAGACAATATGTAGGTTTTATGACTTGTGGGTAGTCTCCGGACCGTATGGAGAGTAAGACAATATGCTAGTTTTATGACTCGGACGGAGAGTAAGACAATATGTTGGTTTTATGACTTGTGGGTAGTCAACGGCCGACCAACACAACAGTTAAAATAACGAGTATATGAAGGGAATATATGTATTGTATTGCCGAGAATTACTTATGTGTATAGTGAAAATTACTTTTTCCTCCCTCATATATGAGGTCTATTTATACATATTTTGGGCTAGGAGCCTATAAAATATAGAAATTCTAGACTGGCTCATATTGTGTGTCATTGTTACATTAGTTAGGAATAATTAAGCTGTAATCCTAAATAATGAGCTCAATCCCTATTACATTATATTACAAATACAAAATCCAATTCTTATTAAACTCATAAGTTACTCTGTATTGTGTATCTTTCTTAGATTTCCTTGATCTGGTTACTTTCTTAGGCCGGTCCATATTGCCCAGACCCAATATACCATCCATCAGTATCAGGGGCGGAGCTACCCTTGGGGTATGGGGCCTCCCCCCCCCAGTAGATATATATGTACCCAATGTTTTTTTAAAAATTATTATGTATATATTAATAGAGGTTAAAAACAATGGACGGTGGACAACCATTGTTCTTGATTATAGCAAGAATGGTTTTAAACCATTGTCTATGAACAAATCAGATTCAGTAACAATAGAAAGATAATGTCTTTAAACGGTTGCTTTTTAACAAGACTTATAACAACACTGACTTCAAAAACACATTTTTGACATTAAAAAATAACGATTTTTAACGGTTGTCTATGTGTATTTTTCTTGAAGTGTTACTCTATAAGTTAGACTTTTGTAATTAATTCTATTGTGAATATACAATTCATTGATTGAGTGATCCACGCTCCTTTGTTGTTATTCTTGACTTCTTGTTGACGTTCTACCTTGATAATAATTGTGCCATAACTCTAAATTATAGCAAACTTAAATTATCATATTTAAAACTTTAGGAAAAAAAATAGAAGTTCAACAAAAACAAAGATTCAAAAAGAAAAGAAAAATTACACTCAAAACATTGATCTATCAAATTACAATTCAAAAGAGCAAACTAGACAAATACTGATACAAATTAAAACGCAAAAGAAACAACAGTTTCACATTCAGTAAATGTGAAAATACTTTTAAGCAATTATATAAGTTTATTCTTATTCGTATTATTTCTGCATGCATGGGCCGATATGATCGAGCGATATATATATATATATTTCCTTCTTCTGCCTCTGTGCTATAATTGTGGCGATGGTCAATTTCCGCAATCTGTTGGATCTGTAGCTGCAAACACCATTAGAATAATAAGTAAATTAGAGATTACAATAAATATTCATTATTATTATTATTATTATTATTATTATTATTATTATTATTATTATTATTATTATTATTGTTATATAGTGAAGCTCTGTCTGTGTTCAATTCTCACAGGTATGTATGTATTTCGAGTGAGAATTTAATCCATGGCCGTTTTGCTAATAATCCAAAAGCTTGTGCGTATATACGGCTAAAAGCTTGGTAAGCCCGCAGTAACTAATTGAAAGTATGTAATTATATATTATATTAATTGTTGACATACCTACTCCTGGAGCTCCTGGTCCTCCTCCTGGTGGACGATCTGGAGCACACCCACAACGGTGCCCTACATGAACTTAATACATTTTTGCATAACTGCAAGTAAAAATACTAATGACAAATAATTGAAAATAAGATGTTTTTAACAATTTTTCATACACAACAATAATAATGACAAATAACTTTAGATTCTTTCGTTAGTTATAAATGAATTTTCCTTTGTTGGCTTAAAAAAATGAAAATATTCAATAATTGTATATGCACCTTCATAAATAAAGTATTATAGTTTATGAAAACGAATAGATAATTTAAAACCAAATAAATTTATAAACAATCACATTACTATTATAATAAATAATAAAGTAATTATTAATAAAAAAAATTATAAAACAAAACTTACAAATTAGAGTAGAGCATGAAACATTAATTATTGAGAGTAATATATCAAAACACTTTAAAACGTGATAAATGATATTCATAACAAAATATGAAACATGATTAATTGGTTAAAATAATTTGAATAGAAAACACATTATAAATCACGCATATTGTCTATTGATATCATATTCATTAATACCTTTTTCTTTTAGTTAGATTAATTTTAAGTTTTTCATTTTTAAGATTAATTTGAATACAGTGACACATAATAGAACTTCTAAATTACATTGACTAGATAATTTATAAAGCAAAACACTAAATATTATTATATTACTCGAATAGAAATAGATTCAAAATTATTTGATAATGATATGAATCACAAACCAATCTATATTAAATCTCACTATAATTATAGAAAAGGTATTAAAAAAACCACATAGTTACAAGTCACAACTCAAAAATACAATTAGAAATAGAGATAAATTTCATACGTTAT
>CM008332.1:26157586-26169187 GCA_002525835.2 Ipomoea batatas
AAGTACAAACCCACAACAAAACTAACTTACAACTAGATATCTCTATTATTCCTCTTTCCCCGATGAAAAGAAGACTTATAGTGACCCTAGGAAAATAATCACATCCACTCTCCAACGACGTTCTCATACATGTAGTCAAAAGCAACATCAATCTAGCTCTTCTTCAACAAAGTGGGGCTTTTAATCTTTCTATTAACAATAATTTTGATGTTAAAATTAAACTTATTGTTATTTTATTTATTTATTTTTTTGAAATTTTGGATGTTGAGGGAAATCCATAATCAGTACTCGAGAGTGTACACATATTAAACCCCACCTTGTAACCCTAGCTGATGAAAGATCACAAGTAGATAAACTAATCTAGGTTACCCATAGCTGACATACTCAAATTAAGAAATTTTAGTTGATAAAAACTAGTAATAGAATTTTACATCCAATTTCTCATCTTACACAAAAATCATGTATGCTCTAAGGGTGTGTTTGGAATCCCGTAAAATGATTTCTGTAAATCATTTTCTGGGTTTTCAGGATTTGGTAAAGAGTGAAAAATGTGAGTCAAAGGAAAATGAATGCTTGGTCAATGGAAAATAACTTCATTTTCTTGGAAAATGACTTCCACTCTTTTTTGGGAAGTCATTTTTCAAAAGTGGTGAAACTCTTATTATTATTTTTTAATACTATTAATTCTTTTACAATGTAGTACGTACTCCTGTTTATACATACTTTTACTCCTATTTATACATACTTTCTGAATCTATTGAAGCACAAAGAGTCAATGCTCCCACTGAATTTTTATGACGACCTCCTATTTGCGAGAGCCACAGTTATGCTGCTTGATCACAAGTCTTTGAGATTATTATTATTATTTTAAAATATCTGTAAAATTTGAAATAATTTTGAGCTGCAAAGGATGACTGAGTAAAGAATGAGAGGTCACAGTAAGACATGTCTATAGGTGCAAAATTGTGATGCTGCACACTAGCAAGCATGGCAGTCCACCAAATCAATAGTTGGATAGATCTTGTTGATCCACTATTTTCACCTTAACTGCCCTTGGATATATCCATGGAATATGAGGTTAAAAGTGGATAACAAATTGAAGTATGTCCAGCGACTAGCCTGCACAGAATGGGAATGTATATATATATATATATTCAATACATGCATTACATGACAAATACAATCAGAATCAAACTGAACCCATCCAAATGGTGATGTCTCTTCCCCCATGCTTTCTGGATATATACTGGATTTCATGAGATTGAAATAACAATATATTATATTATTATAAGAATAAAACTATATAATATAAAAATTCTCTTAGATGTCTTTCTTATCCATCCCCCATATCACTGGAGAAAAGATAGTGTAGAAAGCCCATACAACAAGGAATGGCCATGGAATGTCAAGAATATGAAGAATTCTACTTTTTTCTAATCCAAATAATTAATGAATAACATATATATCATTAACCTAATAAAACTGGCAAAAGTTAGATATATATGATGATAACAATTTAATAAAATCATAACTTTGAAATATCACTTATAACCAATGATTTTGAGAAAAAAACATGTAGTAATTGGAGAAATTTTAACTTATTTGTCAAGGATATTGAAATGTGGAAGAAATAACATGTTTTAATTTATAGGGAGAAAATTAAAATAGGGCAGTTTGGCTGTGTTTTCAGGCTTTCTCATCAACTTATTGAAGCTAAGGGAGTTCGAATCCATGACCTCTCTGGGAGAGCCACGAGAGGACATAACTAATTGTTTTTCATGGTGAATCCTTTTTTTTTTTTATTATTATTTTTTAAAGAAATTAAATTCAAACAACAAAGATTAATATGATTAACTTTAATTAATTTTTAGTTTTTAGAATCTTCAAACAACAAAGTCATGGTCTTGGATGCCCACCAAAGGGTATTATATTCATCTATCCTAATTGTATTAATATTCATTAAAATTCTCACCAATATTTATCATGACTAAAAGGTATACATTATCATACAATTATAAAATAAAGTAGATGCTATTTTCATTCTTTGTTAACTAAATGTTCATTAATCATATCCATGTCATAAATCGCCCATCACCTTTAATTTAGTATTCAGTATAGAAGCTACTAAGTTTGGTAAGCTGGACTCCATAGGGTACCAATTGGTACATGCATATCGATATGGCTCTATATTGAACATTGCATTTTTTTTTTTTGAAATATTCATGCACGATACTTTACAAGCTGGACTGTATTCAAAAGAATCTAAGTCCATACCATTGGGGTTCAAATCTATAACCACCCATTTAGAATGGTACGTAATGGGGATTCTATCATACTATATGGTAGTTGGTATATTGAGCATTACATTAATAATTTAAAAAGGAAAATGCTCATTCATCTCATGATTTTTACTTCCAAACTTTCCCCTCATGGATGTGACTTTTATTTATTGAGTGCCAATGAATGTGATAACTAACCCACCACTAGCCAATAAATAATTTAATTACCAATCACATGATGACACCTCAGGAAGGAAAATTTGTAGAGAAATTTCAGAAGGGGTTTGTAGCATTGCTCAAAAAATGAGCATAGTTTATCACCAACAAATTGACTTGAACTGGTACCCTGCAATAGTGTCTTTAATGACCCTTTTGATTTACAGAAAAATCCACAGTGCTACTTGAAAGTGTGCTTTAGGTGAAGTCCGCTTTGTGACCACAACCAGTAAAGGATCACAAGCAATATAATGGAGGTAAATCAATTTAAGTTGTCCGTAACTGGTCGACTCAAAGCAAAAAGACCAATAGACAATTATACATGGCTCCAGTATAAGTAAATATATATCGAGTATTATATGTTACAATCGGCCTGTAAATTAATATAACTTAACCTACACTTCAAATAAAAAGAGTTCAATATCACATTCAAAAGTTAAAAATGAAGTAGCATGTATTATATTGATGTTGAACACTAATAAGATTGAGAATTTGAGAGCTGGAATTTATATACATGAAGTAAAGAGGGTGTTTTAATTTTCTAAAATATATTTTTTTAATCAATACAACTAAGTCAATAAGAACTTTAGAACTCATAAGCACATCAATGTATATATATAATTTCTGAAACAAATGGTTGTATCAATACAATTCCAATATCTTATACACCACTTTAGAGATAGAACACCACTACTAGTAAAAATTAAATAAAACTTCATATATATCATCCCAAACCCTTTTGATCATTAGATCAAAGTTAGTAGAATTCATGAATATATAGTGGAGAAGTGGAAGCCAATCAATCTTCATCAACTAACTACACATGATTATATGTCCCTAACTTCAAACTCGTTTCGATTCTTGACAACAATGTCGTACATGTGCATGGACCTGAACTTGTTGAAGTCCCTGGGGAGAGAAATGAGATGAACGGTGGATCTCTTGTGGTACTGCAGAAGCTCAGGCTCATCATAGTACCTTTCCCATCCCAGCGCCATGAGCTTTCTTTCTAGGACGGCGTACGAGGTAATGGCCTCGTTGGTCCGCACATGAATCAGCATTTTCCGGGCAGCTTGGTACTCCCCCGGGTTCTCCACCAGCCGGACCACCCCATTCTTGAACACCCAAACGCCCGACATATATGTATGTCTCTAGCTACTTGTGGCCGGCCGGAGATCAACTTGTACTTTGGGTTTGGGATGATGACTAGCTCAGCTCGCTTCAAAATGAGAGAAGAGAGTGCCTCTCTATATATAGAGGTTTTGTGTTTGATTCTGAAAGGGTATGATACTGGAAGGTCTAGATTGGATTTTTTATGCGGGCTGGTGCATATAAATACTAGGATCTGACCGTTGACTAATTGCGTGACTGGCAGTTTACCATCGTAGTGGCTCTATATATATGGAGGTTTAGTGTCTGATTCTGCAAGGATATGATGCTGGAAGATCTAGATTGGATCTTTTTATGCGGGCGGGTGCATATAAAGACTAAGATTTGATCGTTGACTAATTGCTTGACTCGCAGTTTACTATCGTAGTGGCTCTATATATATAGAGGTTTTGTGTCTTATCCTGCAAGGATATGATGTTGGAAGGTCTCGATTGGATCTTTTGTGCCGGCGCAAATGAAGACTAGGATATGACCCTGGACTGTTTGCGTGACTTGTGGTTTACCATCGCCGTGACACTAGGGGCGGAGTCATGTGGGTTCAAAGATTAGTCCGACAAAGTCGAGATCAGCTAAGTTTAAAAAAAATATTACTTTAATAACTTCTATAATTTGAAACCAAAAAACTTGATTTGTAAGAGCAATCCCATTAGTTAATAGGTTATTTTTGCATGGGTCTAGATTTTATCAAAATAAAAAATTAAAAAGAAGTTAAAAATAATAATTTTAAAAATTAGAGTTGTTGTCAGTTGATGACCGCTCCAATTATATTGCTCAATAGGATACGCCTGTTGGACAACTATCATATGCAAATCACTCATTTCTATTCTTTTTCTAAAAAATTATGAGTTCTTATATAGGCAAGAACCCAAGCCTTCACATTAGATTCTCTTTCTTCCACAATACGCAAAAACCTCCATTATTGATCGAGGTTTCCCTATAGTTTTAAATTTTATGTTTCATAAATATAGTATTGAGAGTTTAGTTTTGCAAATGGAATTTAACTCCAAATTAATTGAAATTTAAAGTAATCATTTTTTTTAACCAAGACAAACACGACAGAGAAGGTAAAAAAAGATGAAAACAAAGACCTAATCCTTAAAAATAACCTACACAAACGCGTAAGAACAAAATCAATTAACAATATTTTCCTTTATCTTCAATGGTGGATACATGTCCAATTGGCAAAGGGTATGTGGCACTACCTTGCTTGTTATGCATAATATATACCGATTCTTATTCATTATTAATGGGTGACTCGGTCTTATAATCTATTGAAAACTTTATTCTTATTAGTGGTAGTGGTACATTTATAAGTATGGGTGCGCATTATTAAGTGCTTATTCCCATTGCTTTAGAACTTATAATTGTAAATCATATCTAGTCATGGTTGATACACAAAATATTACACTTATATATACTCAATAATCTTCTATCGATTAATTAACAAATTAAAATTGTAATATAATACAGGAAAACACTTTTACACTACAACAAACTGTGTTTTTAGCGACATATACTTAGCGACGGTTATATATAACCGCCTCTAAATAACTATTTTGAGGCGGTTATATAAACCACCTCTAATTTAATATGTAAACTAAAATAATTAATTGTTAGCGACAATTATATGTGGCAGTTGATTATAACCGCCACTAAATAATTAAAGCACTAATAAATCAGTAAATAATAATAATAGTAAATCAGTAATTATTCTGTCTTCCTCAGTGAGCACGCCCTCCACAATCCTACCACGCCCTCCATTTTCTCCGTCTTCTCTCCGCTCTTCTCTCGCACTCATCTTCAGATTCTCCGTCTTCCTCAACCCTCACTCACCGCTCACCGCTCACGACTTCAACCCTCACTCCGCAAACTTCATTCGAGCTGCTGCTACACGCCTCCACAAATGCAATCGTAGCTCCGTCAATCGTCTTCATTCGTGAAACAACAGCTCATCAGGTTCAAGTGATTTAATTCCATAAATCCCTAAATGTTGTATGAAAGATTTGCCAAATTAATTTAAATTTCTGAGGATTATTTTTAATATTTGAATTGTGAATTTGTTTTTTAATATTTGGAATTCTCTTCTTCATCTGATTTTGCCGTAGATGCTAATCACTCCGCAAACTTGATCTAGAAGTAATTCACTAATTCACTAATTCACCAATTCTTTCACTACAAAAAAACGCGAAAATAACGACGGATTTAGCAACGGACCTATTCCGTTGCTAATTTAGCGACGGAATAGCGACAACGTAGCGACATATTTTAATTTTTTTGTTAAATGGACATTTAGCGACGGATTAGCGATGGATTTGCGATGGATATTGCGACGGAATATTTTTGTCGTTAAATCCGTAGCTAATTTTAGCGGTAAATTTTCCCGCAAAAATTAAAGACGAATTTGCGACGGATTTGAGACGGATTTTTCACAGGATGATTCAATTATTTTAATTGCGACAAATTAGCGACGGATATATTAATCCGTCGCTACATTTTCAAGCATAATTTTTTTAATTTACATTTTAGTGACGGATTTAATGATCCGTTGCTATCTAGCGACGGATTTTTACATCCGTCACGAATAATAGCGACGGATTTTTATATCCGTCGCGAAATTTACAATGGGATTACTCAATGTTGAAATTTTTTTTATTTTACCGACGGATTTTTGAATCCGTTGCTAAATATAGCGACGGATTAGAAAATCCGTCGCTAAATGTGACCAAACAAATTGCGCTGGAAGTCATAGCGACGGATTGTGAAATCCGTTGCTAAATGGGACAAAACAAATTCCGCTGGAAGTCTGCCTAACCCTAAGTATCTCAATACGATTCCTCTAAGTCTCCAACTGCATCTCTCCCCTCTCGCCCACCGCCGCTATTTTCCTACGATCGCCTACCGCCGATGGCGCTGCCTGCTCCACCGATCGCCGCCTACTCCGTCGACCGCCGCCTACTCCGTCGACCGCCGCCTATTCCGCTGCTCTATTGTCTTTGGTATGTATTTGTTTATGACTGTGTCTTATTCTCGCACACAATACCCTGGGTATCCACTTTCCCCTGGAAATCCACTTTTGCTTGGGGCGAGGTGTTACTACTACCAAAATCCATTCCGCCGATCGCTGCCTACTCGCCGACGGCCGCCTATTCCGCTCCTTTGTTCTAACAAGGGTATGCTTTCCTTAACCGTGGATTTTTATTACTGCCAATTTCCTTAACCCTGGGTATCCTAGTCACTGAATAGCAAATATATATGTGTTATGCTCCGTAGCGAGAAAACAAATTGAAATATATTGGGGCTAGGTGTCCACTTTTGCTTTCGTTTTTAACAAGAAAGGAAAATCCTGCTACCAAAAACTTGTAACGCTGGTTCTAGCAAAACTGGTAAGGCCACCTCAGAGCTTTATTTTTCTATTTTATAGCATGAAGTAGTGGTTAGTTGGATGATTGCAGAAAAAAGAAAAAAAGAAATACATAATGGCGGTGGCCTCTGTAGTCTTTTGGTTGAGTTCTGTGCACAAGTTGTTGATAGATTTATACATGTGGGTTTGGCCTCATTTGTCTACTTTGGATTGACTGTACTGCCGGCCATCCTCAAAGTTGTTTCTTGAAGCAATTAAGCTGCAAATTAGAGGTGACATTTTAGGTTATAGTACTGATTCTATATATGCCTTATGTATGTGAAAACGACGACTTGTGTTCTAAAAGGGTTAATGTAAGTAGCAAGTCTTGGGTTCTGTTGAGGTTTATAAGGAGAGTGACATTTGGGTTGTGTCATCTATTGAAAAGCAAGGAGGAAGCTAAGATGTATTTAAAAAACATGGTTTTGAAGGGGAGTTTCTTTCATCTTTTCTTAGTTTCTAGATGCCTATGTTATTTTAATAACTGCAAGATTTGCGATTGATGAAATGATTCTTTGAGTTACCTCAGATTTTTGTGTTCACACACACACACACACACACACATACACACACACACACATATATATACACGCACACACACATACATACACTGATATACATGGTTGTCCTGTCTATCTTATGATATTCTCTCATAGTCATTTATTTTATTATATTCCAGCTTTGCAAAAACTGTGGGGGAGATACTTGTTGACTATTATTGTGGTGGTTTCTTCAACTGACAGCGAGATGCTGTTTTCCGTTGCAGCAGGTATATATTTAAAAATACGATTATATATGTATATATTAAGCATGCTAGATTTACAAACATGTGAGTTCTTTGTGAGGTGGAAACTTTGGAACTTTATAACACTGTTAGTAATATTGTTTATGCTGGAGAGAAATGGAATTAGAAGACATAGAGTACAGTCTAAGAGAGAGAAAACGAAATAAAGAAATGAGAAGGAGAGACGTGGGTGCAGTCAGATTGGTGCTAGTGGATGTGTCTCTGGTTTTGAGAATAATATAGTGTTGAAAATCTGCTGGTTATGTCTCCTAGACTGACAAGGTTGCCCGGGGTCCATGGGCTTTGCCGCCGATCAAGGAAACAATTTCTTAGCTTTGGCTCTCTTCCCGTTTAAGTGAATCATTTCTTTAAGTGATTAACCATTTCTTCTATTTCTCCATTCCATTTCTCTACCTGTAAAACTGTCCCTGAACACATGTATTTCATTTTACAGTTATCTGTTGAGTGACATTGAAGTATAAGAGTTAAAGTTTCAAGGAGGAACAAATCTTTAAGTTGCCAAGATGAAGTTCATGAAACTTGGATCCAAGCCTGATTGCTTTCAATTAGAAGGGAACAACCTCAGGTAAGATGTTTTGCTAGCCTTCTCAAAAGTTTATTACTTTCAATATTGTGGTGGATTAATAGCAGTTTGTTTATCTGAATCTTTTTCTCTTACTATTTTAAATTTTCTGGGGTTCTGTTGATTTTGTGTGTAGTTTTATCCCTCTAATCCTTCCTCTTCCCATTGAAATGCAAATTAATCTTCAAATTTGAAGAAAGAATATGTGCTAGCTAAGTTCCGTCGGAAAGTGATATTGAAAAATGTGATCTATTCCTCTAAAATATCTTTTGTAGTTTGCACGTATTTAATAATATTGTGAAGATGTCTCTGCTCAGTTCTTTCAAAAGCACACATAAATTTAACAGTGGATTTTTGAAATTACTTCCATTTATCCATTCTCAAGACTTGAATAACTAAGAGATGACTATGAGCTAAGAAGTTCTCTTTAAATTGTCTTTCTAGAACATATTATTGATGTCTCAAACTCTAAAGAAGTTTAACCTGAATATGCGATAGGATTTAGTAGAACTAACAAGAACATCGATTGCTAGTGCTAACAGTTGAGTACCATATAGTTCTGTGATTGTCTGAAATAGATATCTGCTATTTAGGGTGATTATGAAGTTATGAACTAATTTTCCAAAGCATGCATTTTTTTGACGTAATCAATACATCCCATCAGTTCAATTTATGCTTTGAATACTTGATATTGATTGACTGCCCAAACTGGTGCTGCAGTTTCCTCTTCTGTCCAAGAGTGGTGCTCATTTGCAAAAGCTGGTTACAAACTCAAATGAAGGAAACGGTGATGAAGTGCACATTAGTGACGTTCCCGGGTGACACACTGCCTTTGAAATATGTGCTAAGTTATGTTATGGTATGGCCGTAACACTGAATGCTTACAACCTGATTGAAGCACGATGTGCTGCTAAGTATCTAGAAATGAATGAAAATGTCGAGAAAGGAAACCTCATTTACAAGAAGCTGGGAGGATTCGATAATAGTTCTTCAAACTACAAAATATTGTTATTGTTATTGAATGCTATACTCTATTTTTTTTTCTAACGATGTAACATTACATCATGTTATACTTTTTTTTATTGTTATTGAATTTGAATTTTTAATACAATATATTTTACAATTATATTATTAAACTATTATATTATAGGTTTTAATGTATACATGTGATATTAATTAGTGGGTGTTTTAAAAAATAAATAAATTTAGCGATAGATATTTCCGTTGCTAAGCTATGGCTAAATGACATTCAATGCAAATAGTAGAAAGAAATTAGCGACGGTGTTTTTTTGTTTAGCGATGGAATATTTGTTGTTATATTTAGCGACGGAATTTTCTGTCGCTATTCTCATGCAAATTTCGTCATATTAAATCATCACGAAGAGGAAAATAGCGACGGATTGTTTTGATTTAGCGACGGAAAGTTCCGTAGTAATTTCAATGTCAAAATCGTCGCCGAGAGAAATATAGCGACGGATTCTTTTTATATAGCGACGGATATTTCCGTCGTTAACTTTAGCGACGGAAATAAATTGCGTCGTTAAATTCTAGCGACGCTCATTTTAGCGACGGACGAAATCCGTCGCTAATCCGTCGCTAAACAGTTTAGCGACGGATTTCTCCTATTTAGCGACGGAAATTGTCCGTCGCTATTTTCGCGTTTTTTTGTAGTGTTTGAATCCTAAAAGTTAGATATTTGTGTATTTATTTGTATAGAAATTATGATCTGTATAACCTGTCACAAGGATTGATGTCTTACAAAAAAAAAGGTTAAATGTAATGTTTATAATGCCATATGATCAAGATTGGTTCATATTTCCTTTGTCTTCAAATAATTATAGGTTCAAGCTTGGTAATCACAAGATTACAAGTTCGACTCTCAAGAGGGTGGTCTATTAGCTTTCTTTGTATCCTGTACTCTATTCTCAGTTACTTTGTATACAAGTTCGACTCTGAACTGCCAAACTCTGTATACTGGTGTTCCATTCTCAGTTACTTTATTGCTTCTGATAGACACTGATTGAGGTTGTTTTTAAAGGATTAATGTTTTCTGCTTTGGTAGAAATTATGGTGGCTGGGTGCCTCTGGGATTCACTGACTGTTTAGCTGTGTCATTTAGTATTCTTATTAAGATGCATTGTACTTCTCTGTTCTACTTAAATGATATTTTCTCCGATTTGATGTCACGTAAGTTTTACTGTCTCTGTAGGGAAAAGAACAAGGAGCTCCAGCAATTTAAATTTGGCTAGTTTGATGTTCGGATTAGACTTCTTGTTTCTCTTTATTGACATTTTTCCTTATCATTAGTAACTTTGTTTTATGCTCAGCTGCACAGAAGTTGCAGAATGGTAGATATATCTTTAGTATATACTGTTAGTTTAGATCTCTAGTTCATTTACGCTCCCATACTACAACTAGATCCAGATTTAATAAGGTGACGGCTTTGGTTAAGCTTTTAATCATGCTTCACATAGTAACTTGTTGAATTTTCCTTAATACTTCTAAACTTGCTCGGGTGCACACTTGTAAAGACGAGGTTTGCAACTGATGCAATATTTTTCACTTATATTTTTGTGTTCTTCCAATTTTGTCCAACCATACTATTTTGAGTATTTTCCTGGTGTTCTTTTGCAGAATGCACAGCATTTTGAGTCCAATACAGCACTCTGTAAAGTATGTACAAAGGATAATTCATATATAGTGAGGTGGAGGATTTAACGGTTCAGCCTTTCCTAATTGAAATTTTAGTTCTTGTAATTTGCTTATGCATAACTTATGTTTGTTTTTGGGGTGCAGATGCTGTGTGAAAGGCTCTCTATTGGAAGTCAATGAAAGATTGGTTGAACGCCCAGAATTGCTGATATCATCTGTAAAAACGCTTGACCATATACTAAACAATTTATCGTTTTAGTTGAATGATATACTAGATAATTCTTGTGTTTTATCTTTGGTATTGCGTGGTCTTGTTTAGCCGAACACCCTCCATTTTTAAGTTGCTAGTGGTATGGGTAGGGGTAGGGAGAATAACAAAACGGTAATTGCTTATAGTATAAAGACGATAGCTCGAAATACTCAGCATTTTTTACATCAAAATAGAATGACGAGAGGTGATGGATAGAGTTCTTCGCTTCGCTTGATAATCTGAGTTCCTTTGGTTACAATTGTTGCT
>CM008332.1:26186517-26202113 GCA_002525835.2 Ipomoea batatas
GCTTTCTGCAAAGATGGCAAATTTGATGAATGTATCATCTGATTCTGATCTCCAATAGCCATTGCAAAGGAGTAGAGTGTAGCTACTACATCACAATCAGAAATGATAAAAGCAGTGACAGACAGAGAATTGAAAGAAAAAACCGTGACTTGAGAGTATATATATATATAATATCATGATATATATGTGCCCCCACCACCGGGCCGGGGTATATATATATATATATATATATATATATATAATATTGCATTCAAGATATAAAACAAGTGCACGTGAAAATGATCAATGATTCTAAAGCAAGGGAAAGCCCGAACAAAACTACAAAGTGTATCAAACAATATTACAAAGTGTCGCGCCTCGTGATGTGAAGTGCATTTCTATATATCATCGGATGCACTTTACAGTTTAGTTCGGTGCACTTTAAAGTTTAAAATATCTACTAAAATGTTACAGGGTTTTTCTTTCAGAGCAGTTAATATGAGGGATGAGTTCTTAATTTTTACTCAGACATCCGTTCTTACATGATCCCATCCATATATATAGAGGGGTAGCTAATTCATAATCTTTTCCACCAAATTCCCAATTACATTAGATATGACTGCTCAGAGCCTGCATCATCAAACTAATTAATCAAAGATTCTACACCAAATTAAATTTGTCATGTTCAAATATTTGGAATTTTGATGAATCACATGCTAGAGTTTTGATGAATTATATTTTTAGTTAATATCACAGCTATAACATCATCAATGAAATCTAAAATTACTTAAATAGTTTAAATTTAAACTAAAAATATAGTTTTCAAAAAAAAAATCAATAAAACACATAGTCAGTATAAAATTTGTTTAAATTAAATTTCAAATATTAAACAAAGAAAATTAGAAAGGAAGAGACAAATTAAATATAATATAGCTTGGCACATGAGGGAGAAGAGAGTGTCAAACTAGCAAGTTACGACTTGCCTAAACACCAATGAAAAGATGAGATCGATGTTCAAACTGCCATGCAATGCCTCTCTTCCTATTACTCTCAATTGGTACAATCTCGATCTGGATGGGTATTCACAAGCTCTATTTATTCAAAGCCTCAGCGAAATAAAAGTGGATTAAACTAGTCACCATTACATGTTCTTCCATATCTTCATTTCCCATTTTGACATTCCCATATATATATATTTGCAAAATAATATATGCTTTTTATGTGGTGTATTGACTATTGACCTCTTTTGTAATTTAGCAATTAGCATGAACATAGGGTCTAAAAAAGAAACATACAATTCAAAATGGCAACAAGATTAAAAGAAACATATATAAAATATAATGGAAATGACTAATATTTTTTTTTTTGAATACAACTGACCCTATTACATTGTAGTATTTGTTCATCTATACTTTTCTCAACCTGTTGAAGCACAAAGAGTCAATTTCGAGATCTCCTCCACAGATACTTTTCTTCTAAGTCAATGTCATGACCATGACAACATGTAAAGGTAACAAATTTATGCATCGAGTAAGAACACTCGGGACATTTCTCATTCTCTGGAACTTTGTTCAAGGTAGTTGGATATTTAAGAGCACAACAAGAATGACTTTTTAAGGAAGAAGAAGAAGTAAGCATCTCATGGTGGTCTTTGAATGCCTCATCAAAACCTTTGGTGGTTATGTTTTCCTTCCAAATCTCGTATTCATTTATAACTTGCAGTATTTTAGCTCCATGCCCACATACAACCACCTTCTTCCCTTTGCTTAGAAGGCCACATCCTTCAATTCTTGTATTCTTACCTTCATAGGCCAACAATTTCTTGAGTCCTTGCAAAATTTCATCATTGCACTCTTCATCAAAGTGATTAATCGAGTCCAAATAATGAATTCTTGACAAAAACATGCTTCGAAGACGAGTCCAAAACCACCCTACTAAGTAGGAGTCATATAATGCACAATGACTCATTTTTTCTTTATCAATGATTGATCTAATCATCGTGTTTTTACCAACATAGGCCAACTCTACCTTCAATTGGATTTTGGAACCAAGTTGATGCACCTTGGAAGTGAATTCTCGAATCCAATTAATGTTGTTTCCTCCGTATAAAAATATATAATTTTCCGTGCCAAACTGAAGAAATAAAAGAACATATATAATTGCTAAACAATTTGTAAAAGAAATAAGAGGTCGTAGGCATGTAGTGTGTAATTTATAAGAGGTTGAACCCATATCCATTTTTGTATCTCATAACGAATATAAACATTGCGGCCAAATGTTCCTACCACAAGGTAGAGACTGTAATTTGCTTCTTGTTGCCACAGGAATTTGTCCCTTTCGTTGTTATACGGAGTGGATTGTTCTATCTAATTATGAATGAAAATAATGCAATTGATGTTATAAAATGCCAAACTTTTGAAAAAAAAAAAAAGACTATTTATTTGGGGGAGTGAAACTACAAATAATTTTTTTAAATCATCAGTTTAATTGTATTTTTCCTAAGAACATGATGACTTGGAAATAAATAAATGCATGAAAGAGATTATACCAAATTTCGTATCCTCCTTTCAATATTGCCTGCCCAATCAACTATCTTCTTGTTGATGTCACCAACCAAAACACCTATCATATCATTGATTTCAGGTATCACATGATCGATGTTTGAAGTCTCTTTTTTCAACTCTTCTTTTACCAAAGCAGTTATATTATATATTCCTTGAACTCTGAATGTATTTTCTTCAATATACGCATAAGCCCATATATGTATCATGTGCATTATATTTGGATGAACAATTCTTCCTTGCTGATCTAATGAAACAATGATTGGCTCCCCTCCCATCTGGAAGTCTGGAAAGAGTTGCTCTTTAACAAATCTAATAAATTGTGGTGAAATCATTTTTTGCATATTGTTGAACCAGTACAAGTTGGGCATCCTTCTTTTTAATCTTGCAAATTGTTGCTCATCCTTAGTACTCCATGATGCATCATTATTATGAGGGATTGGAATCCAAAGTAGTCTTGTATTTGCCATCGTGGCAAACCAATTCAGAAAATGAATCGTCAGATCAGAGATGTCAAGGCCTTGGGTAATTAGCAGGGCCACTCTTGTGCTGTTCCAATCATGTAATCCCTAATATATACCAAATTAAATATTCACACGTTACCAAGTATACTACGAAACACAATTTTTTTAGTTTTGCATTGCATGTTTTTCACCTTAGGAAATTGATGAAATAGTTCCCCTACAGTTAAATATAATATTAACCTATTTTGATAATAAGTAAAAATACATATAGCACAACCTTCAAAAAAAAAAAATACATATAGCACAGAGTAATAGTAAAGAACGAAACGTTCAAAATCTCACCGTGTTTTTAAATAGCAGCTCACCATCCTTGACATTAAACATTAAACTGAAAACTTGAGACTTACTAGAAGAATTGTAATATAAAGCACGCTTCAATGCTTCATAAGATACTTCTGACCTCTTCTTTTCTGGATATATATGAAAAATAATTTATTTATATATTAACATCAACATATATAGTTAATCTTCAATAAATACATATGAACATATACATGAGAGTGTTTAAAATAAAAGTAACCAACCTAGTTCTGGGGTAAAAGTGTGGAGTATGGTAGCAGTTGAAATGGTAAGTTCCTCAAGTTCATTTTGAGAACGGCAATAAGTAGTGGCAACAACACTTCTACCTATCCAATAGATTGCAATTGGTAAGGCAGGGATTATTGATTGCGGCATAGAGTAATTTTTAGACAATGGCGTAGTTTGTTTGAGCTCAACAACGCATTTAGTGAGTCGCAAAACCGAAGTTATGCAATCAACAACAGCTGCTCCTCCTCTTTGGTTATCTGAGCGACTTATCTTCCCATGGGTGAGTTCTCCATAGATGATGGAGAAAGCAGAAAGCATCAAAACCATCTTATCTTCCCAAGAATACCAAGACAGCATTCTCAGTGCATTAAGAGTGGTGGAGTGTTGATTTGCAGTGTTCAACCCGGAAGCTATCTGAAAATTATGGAAAACAGAATCCATATCATATATATATAGTTAGACTTCCTGGACATCATTATATTGCTCCACCTTGGTGATCAAATGGTTAGGAAAGAATAGCACGCACCTCAAATGAAAGTTGTCTGATATGAGATGGAAGTTCTTTGTAATTGATGAGCTCTTCTTCAAGTTGATTCAACTTCTCCACCCCTGCTTCTTCACCAATACCCTCAACCCCACAACACATTCAAAACAACGTTTTAGCTACTATTTTGCTTCTAGAATTAATAAACAAATTAGAGTTTTTTTTTTAAAAGGTTTTATCCCACGACTGTAGGATCATTTCTACATTTAACCTCCAATTATAAATATTTTTCATATTCAGTCCGATGACTTTGAAATTTTTGCCACATTTGGTCTTTCTGACCTAATTTTCGGTTACCGTATCAGTGATCAAAGTTCAGCCAGTGACTTGTCTTGAAAGACAAAATCGCCATTTTCAATCCCCTATCCTTAGAAGTTTAAGAAAAAAGTCATGAAAAATGATAATTTTGCCTTTTAAAGACATGTTACCGGTGATCGAAAATTATGTTGCAAGGAAGAAATGTAACAAAGATCGATTTAAAAGTCATGGGATGAAATATGAAAATAGTCACATAGTTGTGAGATCAAAAGTGAAAAAAAAAAACTCAAATAAATTACATAGATATTTTTTAACAATTAAATGATATAGAATCACTAATAGCAAAATAAGAAAAATTATACTCGAAGGTACATAGTTTAAGTCGTTAAACTTGAATAGTTTTACCTTCCTGATACCAACAAGTGATAAGTAGATTAACATACCATCTTGACACAAAGAATATTTTCGGCAATGCTCAAAATAGCATTGGTGTTGAACTTTCTACCGTCATAGTTGTGAGTGGACAAGACCTGCTCCCTGATTATACTCTCATTAGGAACCAGACTTCTTGGTGATGAGACTGTCATGGTTGATTGTGGAATTATTCTCCTAGATAGAAATAGTGTTTGGTTTGCCATATTGAATTGAGAATTAGGGGGGGAAATGAGGACAATTTCTGGTATTAGTATGTAGTCTTTGCTTATGTTTACTCACCACTAAATGATCACTTATATAATAGCATTTGAAGCTGAAATGATAGATATTGAAGATGCCCAAAGAACCAAAAGGTTAGATAAAAATATATTCTTATCCTTCAATGCACTCCAAGAATTATATTTATAAAGAAAAAGAGTAATATAAACATTTCAAGAACTTAAGAAACACGCTATTATAAAGTGTACACTAAGAATTTAATACAATTTTAACCCTTCAACTTTCATCACATTTCAATTTAATTATAATCTCCAACTTCCATATTTTTCACTTTAAATGTAGGACTATGACTACGGAAAAAAAAATTCATATTTGGCTCATCAAGTGATCTGATGACTATTTTTGGAGGGCAAAATATCCTTCCACTCATTATTTTGGATGAAATCACATCCACTTTTCTAAATTATTTCTCCAACACAATTCAACAAGCTTTCACGACATACCATTAGAAGTAATTTTTGTTGAAGGTACTATATATCTATATCACTCTCAATATACTCTACCTTGTATAGAATCTCATGTCCTTGCTACTGGATCTCCATCTTCGTTCGTCTATTTGTAAAAGAAAAAAAATTAATGTACAAAAGCTCTAATTTTTTTTTCCAGAAATGTAATATCAAACAGTCAAGTACCATTTGCATTAAGTTTTTGGGTAACAATTAAATATGAGTTGATATAAAATAAAGTGGCAATGGGATCGGTTTAGATCAAGGATACTTACATTCAAAACTCAACCTAGCTAAGCTTGAGTTCAAAATTTTAACATTAATTCTCCACTTACCATAGGATGGGTACCCAACAGATTCATTTCAATATTAATAAATTAATTAGTATTACTTGTTTTTTTATTAAATTTAATAAAAAAAATTATTTGACTATAATTAACAAAATTATCTGGAATATTTAAATAAGTCTATTAACAAATTATGTTAAAATAAAAATCAATTATATATATAATTGTTCTTTTTATATCACACATTATCTTAATACTAAAATTAATATGAAATGATTATTGTATATACCAACACTAATATTAATTATAAACAATATATTAAGAATATAGGCCGGATTAGGTGGGTCAGATGAAAAGACAAGAGTTCCGATTCATCACCATATTGGTGAAATTTTTACATTCAAACCATACAAGATAGATGTAAATTAATCAACATTTTTAAATGGGTACATGCCATGTTTTGCATATTCTTTCCTTTAGCAGTTTTTTATTTGAATTAAACCTTTTTACCTTATCCATTCATCCTTTTATTACTTTTGGTTGAATATAAAAATGCGTAAACATATTTTTATATAATAAGTAAGGAGCAATTCTACATGTACTCCCAATTCGCACTCCCATTTCTTACTCCATATGAGTTGTCATGCTTTGATTGATCAATTTAATAGGGGGCCATGATGTTTGTTTATTCCCTTTTTTCATCATCCAATCAAATTTAAACACAATTGGGAGTATGATTTTGGGAGTGCATCTAGTATTTTTGATAAGTAAAACATGAGGCAGAAGAAAGTATAAAGCATGTAAGATGGATGAATAATGAAATTAATTACCTCTTGTATCGCCGTTCCATTCTGAAGATCGATCATCCCCATGAATTAATAATAATTGAACAAAATATAAAAATATGTTTGAGAAGTGCATATTTGGTGACAATATAATTATGCATGTGATATTGGGCTTGAGGAGAGAGGGAGTAAGGAGTAATAGGGATTTGGGTTTACAAATTACATAGGAAATGTATTGGAGAGTAGGTGTGGTTTGTGGGGGCGGAGAGAAATAAGTGGATCGGAAGACAATTTAGCCATTACCACTTTATGTGATTGTATCTGAATAATGCTTAAAATCTGTGTGTTTGCAATTATTGTTGGGGTTATGTTGGATACTCCAACACAGTGATTATCTATTTATATTTATGGTATAGAGTATTTATGTGGTGTATTGACTATATATTTAGGCAAAAACTTGTGTGAGACCGTCTCACCATGAGACGTGTCGGGTCGGGTCGGGTCAATATGTAATTGTAACACTTATATGCACAAATGTCATACTTATATGCTCAAATGTAATACTAATCAGGAATAAAATTTTTGTTACTTATATGGGTAAATGTAATACTTTTAAGAGAAAATACAATACTTTTACATTTCAATATAAAAGTATTACTTTTTTCCTCAAAAGTATTATATTTGCCCTTATAAGTAAGGGGCACTTGTCAACATTACTTATTATGAAAAATGTATTATTTTTTTTCTTATAAGTAACAAAAATTGTATTTTTGATTAGTGTTATATTTGAGCATATAAGTATGATATTTGCACATATAAGTATTACATTTGCATGGTGCTTTGACACGACCTGACCCGTCTTACGAATAAGGATCCGTGAGACAGTCTCACACAAGTGTGACCCATATATTTATACCTCTTTCGTAATTTAGCAATTAGCATGAACATAGGGTCTAAAAAGAAACATAAAATTTAAAATGGCAATAATATTAAACTGAAAGAAACATATATATAATACTAGTTTTTCTTATGCGCGATGCGCAAAAAATAGGTGTCCAATATTAGTATTTTATATTAAAATTTTAAATTTATTTAAATTTTAATATAGTAAATAATAATAATAATAATAATAATGTAAATATTTTTATAAATTGGATATTTATATTTTTAAAAATAACTAATGTATAACTCTAATATTTAATTTATATATTATTATTATTATTGTTGAAGAAGATAAGAAAATATATGGTGGATGCATGTGCATATAGTGGAAAAGATAACGGAAGTTATAACGGTAGGAGTATATTTATCCAAAATATTATGTAGTACAATTTTTATTGCATAATGTACAAAAAAAACTTAACGAAAAAAACGGATATAAATGAGGGGTATAACTTTCATTCACATTTATTATGTTTTTAGATTTAGATAATGGGGGCAAATGACTAATATAATTACACATGAAAATTGTAAACCAAACACACCATCTAGTACTATACTAATCTTCGTCGAAGTCGAAGTCAATGTCATCTTTGTCAAAGTCAATATCATGACCATGACCACATGTAAAAGTAACAAATTTATGCATTGAGTAAGAACACTCGGGACATTTCTCATTCTCTGGAATTTTGTTCAAGGTAGTTGCATATTCAAGAGCACAACAAGAATGACTTTTTAAGGAAGAAGAAGAAGTAAGCATCTCATGGTGGTCTTTGAATGCCTCATCAAAACCTTTGGTGGCTATGTTTTCCTTCCAAATCTCATACTCATTTATAACTTGTAGTATTTTAGCTCCATGCCCACATACAACCATCTTCTTCCCTTTACCTAGCACAGCCCATCCTTCAATTCTTGTATTCTTACCTTCATAGGCCAACAATTTCTTGAGTCCTTGCAAAATTTCATCGTTGCACTCTTCGCCAAAGTGATTAATTGCGTCTAAATAATGGATTCTTGACAAAAACATGCTTCGAAGACGAGTCCAAAATCCCCCTACATGGTCGCGGTTGTATAATGCACATAGACTCATTTTTTCTTTACCAATGATTGATCTAATCCTTGTGTTTTTACCAACATAAGCCAACTTTACCGTCAATTGGATTTTGGAACCAAGTTGATGTACCTTGGAAGTGAATTCTCGAATCCAATTAATGTTGTTTCCTCCGTATAAAAATATATAATTTTCCTTGCCAAACTGAAGAAATAAAAGAACGTAACATATATAATTGCTAAACAATTATTTGTAAAAGAAATAAGAGGTCGTCGGCATGTAGTGTGTAATTTATAAGAGGTTGAAGCTAGAATTCATACCCATATTTGCATCTCATTGTGAATATAAAGATAGCTGCGGCCATATGCTCCTACCACAAGGTCGAGACTACAATTTGGTTCTTGTTGCCACAGGAATTTTTCCCTTTCATTGTTATACGGAGTGGATTGTTTTATCTGATTATGAATAAAAATAAGGTAATTAATGTTAAAAATGACAAACTTTTGAAAAAAAAAAAAAGACTATTTGTTTGGAGGGAGTGGGGGAGTGAAACTAAAAATAATTTTTTTTAATTATTAAGTTAATTGTATTTAATTTTTCTAAGAACATGATGACTTGGAAATAAATAAGTGCATGAAAGAGATCATACCAAATTTCGTATCCTCTTTTCAATATTATGTCCCCAAGCAACTATCTGGTGGTCAATGTCACCAACCAAAACACTTATCATATCATTGATTTCAGGTATCACAGGATGGATGTTCAAAGTTCCTTTCTTCAACTCTTCTTTTACCAAAGCAGTTATAGTATATATTCCTTGAACTCCTAATGTATTTTTTTCAATATACTTATAATGCCATATATTTATCATGTGCATTATATTTCGATGAACAATTCTTCCTTGTTGATCTAATGAAACAATGATTGGCTCCCCTCCCATCTGGAAGTCCGGAAAGAGTTGCTCTTTAACAAATCTAATAAATTGTGGTGAAATCATTTTTTGCAGATTGTCCAACCAGTACAAGTTGGGCATCCTTCTTTTTAATTTTGCAAAATTTTGGTCATCCTCAGTAGTCCATGATGCATCATCATTCTGAGCGATTGGAATCCAAAGTAGTCTTGTATTCGCACGCCCGGCAAACCAATCCAGAAAATAAATCCTCAGATCAGAGATTTCAAGGCCTTGGGTAATTAGCAGGACTACTCTTGTGGTGTTCCAATCATTTAATCCCTAATATACATAGGGCCAAATTAAATATTCACACGTTACCAAGTATACTATGAAACATACAAATTTTTATTTTTGCATTGCATGCTTTTCACATTAGGCAGTTGGATGAAATAGTTCCACTACACTTTAAATATATATAATATTAACCTATTTTTTATAATTAAAAATACATATATAGCAAAGAATGAATAATAGTAAATACTGAACATTATTGTTAGTTTAAATTTCAAAATCTCACCTTGTCGTCAAATAACATTTCACCATCCTTGACATTAAACATTAACCTGAAAACTTCAGACTTACTAGAAGAACTGTAATATAAAGCACGCTTCAATGATTCATAAGATTCCTCGGCCCTTTTCTTTTCTGCATATATATACAAAATAATTAATTTATATATTATATAGTTAATCTTCAATAAATAAATAAAAAACCCAACCTAGTTCTGGGAAAAAAGAGCGGAGTATGGCAGCAGTTGAAGAGGTAAGCTGTGCAACTTGATTCTGAGGAGAAGCACAATAATAAGCAGCAGCAGCCACACTCCCAATAACACTTCTACCTATCCAATAGCTCGCAATTGGCAAGGCAGAGATTATTGACTGTGGCGTAGAGTAATTAGATGGCGGCGTAGTTTGTTTGAGCTCAACCACGCATTTAGTGAGTTGTAAAACAGAAGTGATGCAATCAACAACTGCTTTTTGGCTGAGCTGTTCCAACTTCTGAGGCATTGCCAGTCGGGAAACACGGCTGAGTTCTCCATAGACGATGGAGAAAGCTGAGAGCATCAACACCATCTTATCTTCCCAACAATAGGAACACAGTATTCTCAGCACATCAATAGTGGTGGAGTGTTCATTTTTGGCACTACTCTTCAAACCAGCAGAAGCTATCTGAAAACAGTATATATATAGTTAGACGTACTACTTAATTCTCAAGATTCATCAATATATTGCTCCAATTTCGCCATCAAATGATTTAGAAAGATTAATTAATCACACCTCAAATGAAAGTTGTCTGATATGAGAAGGAAGTTCTTTATAATTGATGAGCTCTTCAAGTTGATGCAACTTCTCCACCCCTGCTTCTTCACCAATACCCTCAATCCCACAACACATTCAAAACAACATTTTAGCTAGTGTTTAGCTTCTACAGTTAATAAACAAATTAGAGTTTTTTCACCTTTTAATTCGTTTTATGACTGCAAGATCATTTTTACATTTGATCACTAACTATAAATTTTTTCATATTCTGTGTTATGACTTTGATAGTCACACAGTTGTGGGATCAAAAGTAAGTAAACAAAAAAATAACTCAAATAAATTACATATAGAAAATTTTTAACAATTAAATGATATAGAATCACAAGCAATAAGAAAAATTATACTCGAATGTGCGTAGTTTAACTGGTTAAATTAACTTCCTAATACCAATTAAAAAGTGATAAGTAGATTAACATACCATCTTGACACTAAGAATGTTTTCTGTCATGCTCAAAATGAAGTTGGTGTTGAACTTTCTACCGTCATAGTTGTGAGTGGACAAGACTTCCTCCCTGATTATGCTCTCATCAAGAACTTGACTTCTTGGTGATGGGAGTATCATTGTTGGGTGTGGAATATTTCTCCTAGATAGCAATAGTGTTTGGTTTGCCATATTGAATTGAGAATTAAGGGGGAAATGAGGACAGCTTCGATCTAGTATTAGTAGGGTTTGCTTATGTTTACTCACTACTAAATGATCACTTATATAATAGCATTTGAAGCTCAAATGAAGGAGAATCATAATTCGTTATTAATATATTATGGTCCTGTTTATTAAAAAAAAGAAGGAGAATCATAATAAGGTTAGATAAAAATATATTCTTATCCTTCAATGCACTCCAAGAATTATATTTATAAAGAAAAAGAGTGATAATATATAAACATTTTCAAGACTTAAGCAACACATTATTATAAAGTGTATGCTATGAATTTAATCCAATTTTAACCCCTCAACTTTTATCACATTTCAATTTATAATCTCCTAATAACTTTCATATTTTTCACTTTAAATGTATGACTATGATTATGAACAAAAATTAGATTTGGCTCAACAAGTGATGACTATTTTTGGAGGGCAAAACTATCCTTCCACTCATTATTTTAGCCAAAATCACACATACTTTTCTAAATCATTCTCCAACACAACAAGTATTCACAGCATACCATTAGAAGTCATTTATGTCAAAGGTACTATATATCTATATCACTCTCAATATACCCTTGAGTTCAAATTTTTAACATTAATTCTCCACTTACCATAGGATGGGTACCCAACAGATCAGATTCATTTCAGTATTAATAATATATTTTTAAAATAATAAATTAATTATTATTACTTGTTTTTTTTTATTAAATTTAATAAAAAAAATTTATTTGACTATAATTAATAAAATGATCTGTAATATATATTTAAATAAGTCTATTCTCAAATTATGTTAAAATAAAAATCAATTATAGATATAATTGTTCTTTTTATATCACACATTATCTTAATATATACTAAAATTAATATGAAATGATTATTATTGTATATATCTTTAATATCAAACACTAATATTAATTGTAAACAATATACTAAGAATATATGATTAGGTGGGTCGTCAGATTTAAAAAGACTAGAACCCCGTCTCATCCCCATATTGGTGAAATATTTACATCCAAACCATACAAGATAGATTTAAATTAATCACCATTCTTAAATGTCATGTTTTGCATATTCTTTCCTTTAGCAGTTTTCTATTTGAATTAAATCTTTTTACTTTATCCATTCATCCTTTTACTTTTGGTTGAATATAAAAATGTGTAAGCATATTTTAATATAGTAAGTGAAACATCAGGCAGAAGAAAGTACAAAGCATGTAAGATGGATAAATAATGAAATTAATTACCTCTTGTATCATTCCACGCTGAAGAGCATCCCATATAAATCCACATGAATTAATAATTGAACAAATTATAAAAATATGTTTGAGAAGTGCATATTTGTTGACAAATATGTGATATTGGGTTTGAGGAGATGAGAGAGGGAGTAAGGAGCGATAGGGATTTGGGTTTACAGATTACGTAGGAAATGTTGTGGAGAGTAGGAGTGGTTTGTGGGGGAGAGAAACAAGTGAAAGACATTTTAGCCATTATAGTATTAGTACTTCATGCGATTCTGTCTGTGTGTGTTTGCAATTATATTATTGTTGGGGACTTGGGGTTAAGTTGGATACTCCA
The DNA here is from genome assembly GCA_002525835.2 of Ipomoea batatas. NCBI lineage: Eukaryota > Viridiplantae > Streptophyta > Magnoliopsida > Solanales > Convolvulaceae > Ipomoea > Ipomoea batatas. The sequence continues at coordinate 26,199,625 of CM008332.1, forward strand.
ACACAGTGATTCTAGATCGTTGGTAGGCGCAGGGCGTTTCAGTGTTGGGGTTAAGTTGGATATGCCACGACCATAATACAGATTTTTTTTCTTTAAAAAAGGATTTAGAGTGATCGCCAACTAGCTGCTACTCTGAAGCGCCCAGCGAGCGCATTTTGAAAATGCGCACTCGGGGCGTAGGAGTCATGCAAAAAATACATGTTTTGCAGGAGAAAAAGTTTTTTTAAAAATTCTCATCCCATCAAATAAAAATTCCACCCCTAATTTTTAGTTCTGAAAAAAATCTGGAAAAATACTTGTGGAAATGTTCGTATGAGTGCGTAAATCATCTCAATTAGCTAAAGAAATAAGAAAAAATAATTAATTAAAAATCTATACACACAATATTTGAATAAATGCAATTATTGTAGAGATGTCGAGGGGCGTGGCAATCACGTGGCACATCCCTGTCCCCGCCCCCAACTTTCTCCTCCATTCCCATACAGGGATGGGAAAAAACTCCCCATCCCAATAGAGTTACTTAAGGGTGGGCATTCCCCAACCCCACTAAAATTCTTATAATTTTTAATGTTTTAGTTTTTTTATTTGATTTTTGACATAGTGGTAATTGATGCCTCATTCTTAATATTATTTTTTAAAAAAAATGTTAACATTCTCGTATATTCCGAACCATCTCATTTACACATTGATTTTTTATTTATTTTTATAATAGTATTCATTGTGTGGTTTAAAAAACTACGACATTAATTAGAATATATATTTGGGGGTACCTTACCAAGGAATGAAACTCTCCCTCATTCCTATCCTCATTCTCCAAAATTTCTCCCCATTTCTATGCAGTTACCGTGGAGAATTGAGTTCCTTATCAAAATTGAGTACAATTGACATATACTGAACCTATAAATAAGAGTCTTGTTTCCATGACCATAATTTTATCTCTTTCTTGAATGCATTCATTATTCCCATTGACTTAAAGTCCATCATTCCTTAGTTGTCATAGCTTGGTATCCTAATTTCATGAATTATATTCTATATATAAACAAAGACTTAAAATCTTGGCTTTGTTTGCTACTTTTTCTTTTGTCCTTTTTTCTGGTTGAAGTTGCTTGTTACAGCTTCATTCTTGTAAAATACTCCTTCAACATCAAGACATAGAAATAAAGAGAGGGTAGTGTAGCTCAGCTTGTTCCATCATTACATTTGTCTGTCTTTCTTACTTTTTGTCCAGTGAAACCCCCAAATTTGGACCATTATATTCCTCTCATAGAGATTCCAATTCTAATATATATATACTAGCTTTAAGCCTGTTTGAAGTACACATCAATTTGATAATATTGACAAATTAAATATAATGCCCGATCGCATGTATAAAATAGTATTACCACCTTAGCTTTCTGCAAAGATGGCAAATTTGATAAATGTATCATCTGATCTCCAATAGCCATTGCAAAGGAGTAGAGTGTAGCTACTACACATCACAATCAGAAATGATAAAAGCGATGACAGACTGAAAGAATAAACCGTAACTTGAGATCGATGTTGGGTAAAAATTAATAAATAAAAAGCAAAACGAAAATAAAAAATTGCACTTTTCGTTTATAGGTTATAAGGTAATTGTAAAATTCATCTCTAAGTATTGGTCATATTCACTTTTCGTCCTTAAGTTATTATTGATGTTGTACTTTTCGCCCTTTACTAATAAAACATTAGGGACGGAATTTACGATTTTAATATAACTTAGGGACGAAAAGTGCAATGTCAATGAGAACTTAAGGACCAAAAGTGAGCACGAGAGATCATGCTCACTTTTCATCACTGAGCTACATATACTAAATTTGTAAATTTGGTATCTAATATTTTTTAGTAAAGGGACAAAAATTACAATATTTTCTTTTTGTTTTGATTTTTTAAAATTATTTAAAATAATTTTACATACCTATTTTAATAATATACAATTAATTATTTTAAATAATAAAAAAATAAAAACAAAAAATACACAAAAAGCCGGCAGCCCCCGGGACTGCCGACTTTTGCTTCTTTTTTTGTATTCTTAATTTTTTTTATTTAAAAATTATTAAAATTATTTTTAAAATATAATTAATTTGATAACATGACCAAATGTGATACAAATTACAAAATTTTGCACTTAATTTCAATTCAATGAGTAATAACCTGCTAAACAAGTCATTTAGAACTCAATTGCACTTTTTTGTCGGTTTAGGGGCCTTTATAGAGCTTTTTTCACTTAGGGAGCTCAATTGCACTATCCACTATACTTGGGGGGCTAATTTGACAATTTTTCCGGTAAAAATTAATAAATAAAAAGACTCATGATTCTTTATATACAATATCATGATATGCGCTCCCACCACCCGCAAATTATATTGTGGACCATGATCATGGTTGATACTGTAGTTGTGTTGAACAGATATTGTAGTTGTGTTGAACAGATACTGCAGTTGTGTTGAAAAGATACATGACGGTAATAA
>CM008332.1:26202147-26215796 GCA_002525835.2 Ipomoea batatas
CCGTTGCGCATTGATGCTGAGGAGTGAGGTGTCTTGGGTAGTTTGAACGGCAACTGTCTTGGTCATGACAATAGTTCCGGGTCGGGTACCCAATTACCCTGTCAATACTGTAGTTGTGTTGAAAGGAAACTGCAGTTGCGCGGAACAGAGGCCATTCATCCGTTCAACACAACTGCAGTATCAGTTTAACACAACTGCAGTATATATATGCGTATGTATAGTACAGTATAATAATGAGATGTATAATTTATAATGTATTTTTTATTCGAATTATTTTATCAAATTAATTATATGTTTCATATATTGTTATTAATATTTTTATAAAGTTTTAATGTGTTTTATTGTTTGTCTATATCCAACAATATTTATGACTATATTACTTTTAAATGATTCAATTTATAATGTGTTTTCTATTTGAATTATTTTATCAAATTAATTATGTTCGTTTCATATATTGTTATTAATATTTTTATAAAGTTTTATTGTGTTTTATTTATCGTGTACATCCAAAAATATTTATGACTATATTCTTTTTACGTGATTATTTTTTAAACTACATCTTTTATGTTTCGCCCCCACTGGGAAATTTTTCTGGCTCCGCCACTGGGTATATATATATGTGTGTGTGTGTTGATAACTAACATTGCATTCAAGATATAAAACAAGTGCACGTGAAAATGATCAATGATTCTAAAGCAAGGGAAAGTCCAGAACAAAACTACAAAGTGTATCAAACAATATTACAAAGTGTCGCGCCTCGTGATGTGAAGTGCACTTTTATATATCATCGGATACACTTTACAGTTTAGTTCGGTGCACTTTAAAGTTTGAAATATCTACTAAAATGTTACAGCGTTTTTCTTTCAGACCCGTTAATATGAGAGATGAGCATTTTTCTTTCAGACCCGTTAATATGAGAGATGAGTTCTTAATTTTTACTCAGACATCCGTTCTTACGTGATCCATCCATATATTTAGAGGGGTAGCTAATTCATCAACTTTTCCACCAAATTCCCAATTACATTAGATATGACTGCTCAGAGCCTGCATCATCAAACTAATTAATCAAAGATTCTACACCAAATTTGTCATATTCAAATATTTGGAATTTTGATGAATTACATGCTAGAGTTTTGATGAATTATATTTCTAGTTAATATCACAACTATAACATCATCAATGAAATCTAAAATTACTTATATAGTTTAAATTTAGACTAATAATATAGTTTTCCAAAAAAAAAATCGATAAAACACATAGTGCGTATAATTTTTTTTTTTTAAATTGGTACAATCTCTGGGTATTCACAAGCTGTATTTATTCAAAGCCTCAGCCAATAAAAGTGGATTAGACTAGTCACCATTACATGTTCTTCCATATCTTGATTTCCCATTTTGACATTCCCATATATGCAAAAGAATATATGCCTTTTTATCCATTTTTGATGGGTGGATATGTGAGTTGATATATAAACTCGCAATTAAAAATATGTAAAATAGGGTAATTAAAAATAATAACGTACAGATGAACTCGCAATTCTTAATTTGAATAAATATCTATTTATATTTATGGTATGGAAGTATTTATGTGGTGTATTGACTATTTACCTCTTTTGTAATTTAGCAATTAGCATGAACATAGGGTCTAAAAAGAAGAATAAAATTCAAAATGACAATAAATTTAAACTGAAATAAACATATATATAATATAATGGAAATGACTAATAATATAATTACACATGAAAATTTTGAAACCAAATAACACACCATCTAGTGATACTTATCTTCCTCTAAGTCATTGTCATGACCATGACAACATGTGAAGGTAACAAATTTATGCATCGAGTAAGAACACTCAGGACATTTCTCATTCTCTGAAATTTTGTTCAAGGTAGTTGGATATTCAAGAACACAACAAGAATGACTTTTTAAGGTAGAAGAAGTAAGCGGCGTCTCATGGTGGTCTTTGAATGCCTCATCAAAACCTTTGGTGGCTATGTTTTCCTTCCAAAACTCATAATCATTTATTACTTGCAGTATTTTAGCTCCATGCCCACATACAACTACCTTATTCCCTTTGCTTAGAAGGGCCCATCCTTCAATTCTTGTATTCTTACCTTCATAGGCCAACAATTTCTTGAGTCCTTGCAAACTTTCATCATTGCACTCTTCATCAAAGTGATTAATCGAGTCCAAATAATGGATTCTTGACAAAAATATGCTTTGAAGACGAGTCCAAAACCACCCTATTGAGTAGGAGGTCTGTAATGCACAGAGACTCATTTTTTCTTTATCAATGATTGATCTGATCATCGTATTTTTACCAACATAGGCCAACTTTACCTTCAATTGGATTTTGGAACCAAGTTGCCGTACCTTGGAGGTGAACTCTCGAATCCAATTAATGTCGTTTCCTCCGTATAAAAATATATAATTTTCCGTGCCAAACTGAAGAAATATAAGAACATATATAATTGCTAAACAATTTGTAAAAGAAATAAGAGGTCGTAGGCATATGTAGTGTGTAATTTATAAGAGGTTGAAGCTAGAAGCCATACCCAATTTTGTATCTTATAATTAATATAAACATGGCGGCCATGTGTTCCTACCAGAAGGTCGAGACTGAATTTTGGTTCTTGTTGCCACAGGAATTTTTCCCTTTCGTTGTTATACGGAGTGGATTGTTCTATATGATTATATATGAATAAAAATAACGTAATTAATGTTATAAAATGCCAAACTTTTGATTAAAAAAAAAAGACTATTTGTTTGGAGGGAGTGGGGAAGTGAAACTACAAATAGTTTTTTTTTTTTGAAAAAAATCATTAAGTTAATTGTATTTCTTCTATAGAACATGTTGGAAATAAATAAGTGCATGAAAGAGATCATACCAAATTTTGTATCCTCTTTTCAATATTGTGTCCCCAAGCAACTATCTTGTGGTTAATGTCACCAACCAAAACACTTATCATATCATTGATTTCAGGTATCACACGATGGATGTTTAAAGTCCCTTTCTCCAACTCTTCTTTTACCAAAGTAGTTATAGTATATATTCCTCGAACTCTTAATGTATTTTCTTCAATATACGAATAAGCCCATATATGTATCATGTGCATTATATTTTGATGGACAATTCTTCCTTGCTGATCTAATGAAACAATGATTGGCTCCCCTCCCATCTGGAAGTTCGGAAAGAGTTGCTCTTTAACAAATCTAATAAATTGTGGTGAAATCATTTTTTGCAGCTTGTCCAACCAGTACAAGTGGGGCATCCTTCTTTTTAATCTTGCAAATTGTTGCTCATCCTCAGTAGTCCATGATGCATCATCATTCTGAGCAATTGGAATCCAAAGTAGTCTTGTATTCGCACTCCAGGCAAACCAATCCAGAAAATGAATCCTCAGATTAGAGATGTCAAGGCCTGGGTAATTAACAGGGCCACTCTTGTGCTGTTCCAATCATTTAATCCCTAATATACATACATACCAAATATTCACACGTTACCAAGTATACTACGAAACATACACATTTTTATTTTTGCATTGCATGCTTTTCACCTTAGGCAATTGGCTGAAATAGTTACCCTACAATTAAATATATATATAATATATTAACCTATTTTTGATAATTAAAAATACATATATAGCAAAGAATAATAGTAAATGATGAACATTATTGTTAGTTTAAGGTTCAAAATCTCACCTTGTCTTTAAATAGCATCTCTCCATCCTTGACATCAAACATTAGCCGGAAAACTTCAGACTTAGTAGAAGAACTGTAATATAAAGCACGCTTCAATAATTCATAAGATTCCTCGGCCCTTTTCTTTTCTGCATATATATGAAAAATAATTAATTTATATATTATATAGTTAATCTTCAATAAATAAAAAAATAAATAAAACGAACCTAGTTCTGGGGAAAAAGTATGGAGTATGGCAGCAATTGAAGTGGTAAGTTGTGCAACTTGATTTTGAGGAGAAGCACAATAATAAGCAGCCACACTCCCAATAACACTTCTACCTATCCAATAACTCGCAATTGGCAAGGGAGAGATTATTGATTGGGGCGTAGAGTAATTGGATGGCTTAGTTTGTTTGAGCTGAACCACACATTTAGTGAGTTGTAAAACAGAAGTGATGCAATCAACAATTGCTTTTTGGTTGAGGTGTTCCAACTTGTGAGGCATTGGCAGTGTAATGGAGAAAGCTGAGAGCATCAACACCATCTTATCTTCCCAACAATACGAACATAGCATTCTCAGTACATTAATAGTGGTGGAGTGTTCATTATTTGCACTACTCTTCAAACCAGCTGATGCTATCTGAAATTTATGGAAAACAGAATATCTATAGTTAGACGTACTACTTAATTCTGAAGATAGATCAATATATTGCTCCATCAAATGATTTAGAAAGATTAATTAATCACACCTCAAATGAAAGTTGTCTGATATGAGAAGGAAGTTGTTCGTAATTGATGAGCTCTTCTTCAACTTGATTTAACTTCTCCACCCCTGCTTCTTCACCAATACCCTCAACCCCACAACACATTCAAAACAACATTTTAGCTTCTACAGTTAATAAACAAATTAGAGTTTTTTCACGTTTTAATTTGTCCCACGAGTAATACTATAGGATCATTTTTATATTTGATTCCTAACTATAAATTTTTTCATATTCAGTCTCACAACTTTGAAATTTTTGTCACATTTGGTTTTCCTCACCTAATTTTTAGTCATTAGTGACAAACTTTCAAGCTAGCGATTTATCTTAATGGACAAAATTGTCATTTTCAATTCCCTCCCCCAAAAGTTTAAGATAAAAGTCATGAAAAATGATAATTTTGCCTTTTAACACAAGACATCAGTGAGTGAAGAAAATTATGTTGCAAGAACCAAATGTGACAAAGATTTAAAATCGGGAGACTAAATATATATATATAAAAAAGTGATAATTAGGAACCAAATGTGAAAATAGTCACATAGTTGTGGGATCAAAAGTAAAAAAAAAAAACTCAAATAAATTACATAGAAAATTTTTAACAATTAAATGATATAGAATCACAAGGGATAAGAAAAATTATACTCGAAGGTGCATAATTTAATAATTGGTTAAACTTAAATAGTTTTAACTTCCTAATACCAACAAGTGATAAATAGATTAACATACCATCTTGACACTAAGAATGTTTTCTACAATGCTCAAAATGAAGTTGGTGTTGAACTTTCTACCGTCATAGTTGTGAGTGGACAAGACCTGCTCCTTGATTTTGTTCTCATCAAGAGCTTGACTTCTTGGTGATGGGAGAACCATTGTTGGTTGTGGAATTATTCTCCTAGATAGCAATAGTGTTTGGTTTGCCATATTGAATTGAGAATTAGGGGGGAAATGAGGACAACTTCTAGTGTTAGTAGTGTTTGCTTATGTTTACACACTACTAAATGATCACTTATATAATAGCATTTGAAGCTGAAATAAAGGAGAATCAAGATGTCTAGAGAATCAAATGGCTAGATAAAAATATATTCTTATCCTTCAATGCACTCCAAGAATTATATTTATAAAGAAAAAGAGTGACATATACAAAATTTCAAGACTTAAGAAACACGTTATTATAAAGTAGTGTAAGCTAAGAATTTAATCCAATTTTAGTCCTTCAACTTTCATCACATTTCAATTTATAATCTCCTAATTAACTTTTATATTTTTCACTTTAAATGCATGACTTTGACTATGAAAAAAAAAATGATTTGGCTCAACTGGTGATGACTATTTTGGGAGGGCAAAACTATCCTTCCACTCATTATTCTGTGCAAAATCACACATACTTTTTAAAATCATTTCATCAACGCAACAAGCATTCACGAAATACTATCAGAAGTAATTTATATCTATATCATTCTCAATATATCGTTATTGTTAGGAATCTCATGTTCTTGCTACCGGATCTCCATCTTCGTCCGTCTATTTGAAATATCAAACAATCAAGTACCATGCGCATTAAGTTCTTAGGTAACAATTAAATATTAGCGGATATAAATTAAAGTGGCAATGAGATCAGTTTAGATCAAGGATACTTACATTTAAAACGACTCAGCGTAGCTAACCTTAAGTTCAGATTTTTAACATTAATTCTCCACTTACCATAGGATGGGTACCCAACAGATTCATTTCAATATTAATAGTATATTTTTAAAATAATAAATTAATTATTACTACTTGTTTTTTTATTAATTTAATAAAAAATTTATTTGACTATAATTAAAAAAATTATCTGTAATATTTAAATAAGTCTATTTACAAATTATGTTAAAAGAAAAATCAATTATATATATAATTGTTCATTTTATATCACACATTATCTTAATACTAAAATTAATATGAAATGATTATTGTATATATCTTTTATATAAGACACTAATATTAATTATAAACAATATATTAAGAACATAGGATTAGGTGTGTCAGATGCAAAGACTAGAACCCGGATTCATCACCATATTAGTGAAATTTTTACATCCAAACCATACAAGATAGATGTAAATTAAATGTCATGTTTTAATTTGTATATTCTTTGGCAGTTTTTTTATTTGAATTAAGCCTTTTTACCTTATCCATTCACCCTTTTACTTTTGGTTGAATATAAAAATGTCTAAACATATTTTTATATAGTAAGTGAAACATCAGCAAGAAGAAAGTATAGAGCATGTAAGATGGATGAATAATGAAATTAATTACCTCTTGTATAGTTTCATGCTCGATCAAGAGCATCCCCATGAATTAATAATTGAACAAAATATAAAAATATGTTTAAGAAGTGCATATATATTGGGATATTGGGTTTGAGGAGAGAGGGAGTGGAGCGATAGGGATTTGAGTTTACAAATTACTACATAGGAAATGTTTTGGAGAGTAGTTGTGGTTTGATGGGGAGAGAAATAAGTTAAAGACAGTTTAGCCATTAGCAGTTTATGTGATTCTGTCTGAATAATGTTACATATTTAATTTTTTGTAATAAGAAAAAATTAAAACAAAAAATAGAAAAAAAAAACAATAAAGAAATCATTTAAATTTGAAAAAGAAAAAAATCATAATTTGGTGCCCTTTGCTATATGACACGATCATAATACAGAAAAAAAAATTAGAGTGGTCGCCAACTAGCGGCTACTTAATTTGAAGCGTCCAGTAAGAGCATTTAAAAAATGCACACGTTAGGCTTAGGCCTGTCTCCACCCACCTTTTTTTTTTTCTTCTCATGCAAAAAACACATGTTTTGCCGGAGAAAAGATTTTAACAAAAATTCTCATCCCATTATTTAAAAACTCCACCCCTAATTTTTAGTTGTAAAAAAATTCTCCAAAAAATACTTGTGGGAATGGTCTTAAGAGTGTGTAAAATATCTCAATTGGCCAGAGTAATAAGAAAAATAATTAATTAAAAATCTATATACACATTTGAATAAATGACAATTGTAGAGATGTCGAGGGCGTGGCAATCACATGGCACATCCATGTTCCCACTCCCAACTTTCTCCTCCATTCTCATTACCGGCCGGGCCGGGGATGGGAAATAACATAACTGCCCATCCCCACAGGGTTACTTGGTGGTGGGGATTTCCCAACACCACTGAGATTTTTATAATTTTTAATGTTTTATTTTTTATTTTTTATTTTTTATTTGATTTGTAATATAATCCTGATTGATACCTCATTTTCATTATTTTTTTTAAGAAAAAAATGTTAATATTATCACATATCCCAGACCATCTCATTTACACATTGATTTTTTTTATAATACGGAGTAATATTCATTGTGAGATGAACAGCCCGATGAACCCCATCCTACCAGGGAATGAAACTCTCCCTCATCCCTGTCCTCATTTTCCAAAATTTCTCCCCATTTCTTAGCGGTTAGGGTAGAGAATTGGATTTCTTATCGAGGTTGAGAGCAATTGACATGCATATACTGAACCTATAGATAAGAGTCTTGTCTCCATAACTTTATCTCATTCTTGAATACATTCATTATATATTATTCCCATTGGCTTAAAGTCCATCCTTCCTTAGTTGTCATAGCTTGGTATCCTAATTTCATGAATTATATTCTATGAACGACGACTTAAAATCTTGGCTTTGTTTGCTACTTTTTCTTTTGTCCTTTTTTCTGGTTGAAGTTGCTTGTTACATGCAGCTTGTTGTAAATACTCCTTGAACACCAAGCTAAGACATAGAAAGAGAGGGTGTAGCTCAGGTTGTTCCATCTTTACATTTGTCTGTCTTTGTTGCTTTTTGTCCAGTGAATTGAAACCACCAAATTTGGGCCATTATATTCCTTTCCTAGAAATTCCAATTCTAAAATTATATACTAGCTTTAAACCTGTTTGAAGTACACATGAATTTAATATTGACAAATAATTAATGTATGCCTAATCGCATAAAATAGTATTACCACCTTAGCTTAGCTTTCTGCAAAGATTGGCGAATTTGATAAATGTATCATCTCCAATAGGTATGGTAAAAGCAGTGACAGACAGAGAAAGAATAAGCTTGGCATGAGGGAGAAGAGAGTGTCAAACTAGCCCAGGTATGACTTGCCTAAACACCAATGAATAGATGAGATGTATATATGTTCAAACTGCCATGCAAAATTGTGGAGGCAAGTCATCCTTGGCTACCTAACAACACTTTTCTCTTCATGCAATGCCTCTCTTCCTATTACATTCAATTGGTAAAATCTCTTGTTATTCACAAGCTCTATTTATACATAGCGTCAACCAAAAGTGGATTAGACTAGTCACCATTACATGTTCTTCCATATCTCTTCATTTCCCATTTTGACATTCTCATATATGCAAAAGAATATATGCCTTTTTATCCATTTTTGAGGGGTAGATATGTGAGTTGATATTCAAAGCATCATCAACTAGCAGTGCATGATTGCTCAATTTGACCTTTTTTTAATTCTCAGAAGATCACTTGACACTATCGTTCATAGGACTCCTTTTTTAAGTGCTTACTCAATGCGCGAGTTCAAACTAGTTTAATTTGTGCATGGTTGTTGAGTAAATGGTACTAACCATTCATCTCATAAGCAGTCTTGTTGTGAAGAGTCTCTTGTATTTTTGAGCAAGATAGTATAATAAATCCAATAGTGTACTGTGGTAAAATTGGTGAACATGTTAATTATATTGTTATTCCATGTAAAGAGTGATTGTTACAATGTGATGAATCTAACTAGTAATATATGAGAAGTAGTGAATGTGACAAGTGAGAGGGAGACCCTCTTATTTATACTAAACAGTCAGTCTAAGCATTAAGCAAGTAGTTTGACATGGCCTATTAATGTGAGCGTGGCAATCCGTTGGGGCGATCCCACGAGTGATTCAAGAGCATCGTTGGGGCGATCCCACGAGTGATTCAAGAGCATCTTCACCTGTCACAAGGCCTATTAATGTGAGCGATATGATTGGTCACAAGGCCTATTAATGTGAGCGATATGATTGGTCACTGGTGATTCCATCGGGCTGATGGTTCCTAACGGACCGGTTGGGTGATTCCTAACGGATAGTCCTAAAGTGTCTATACCCATCACTAGGCTCTTCAGGTGTCTATACCCATCACTAGGCTCTTCAGTGTCTATACCCATCACTAGGCTCTTCAATACCGAGTAGCGCTCCATCCCACGGACCGGGTGGCACCGTGGCACTCAACCCGGGTGAACATGCAAAATATTTTCACCAAAACCCATTACCATATATTTGATTTTGATCTCCTTATGCGAAACAAAGACACCAATTACAAATTTTACTTTGCTTTTATTTTGTATTGGTCTTGGTGGGGCTCGAACCCACGACTTTCGGCTCATAAGACCAACACTCTAACCAACTAAGTTACAAGACCTTTGATTTATATTTGTTGATAAGTATATATATTTTATGATTGTCAATGATACTTTTTATATTTTTAAATTTTCATATAATTTCTCTTTACATACAATATCAAATACATCTCTTTTAATAAATGTAATTAATGTTTATCAAATTATCGCCTATTTAGTTATGCAATATATTTTCACTATCTTCATTACTGAAAATTTATTTTAATAATTTTAAATAAAATAAAATTTAAAAAAGAATCCCTCACCCTTCATCTCTGACCAGAGACAAAGGCCCTGTTTGGTAACATAATTAGCTTATCAACCAATTGTCACTTATTTGTCCACTATTAGCTGCTTGGCTTGGTTAAAAGGTCGCTATAAGTATTTGGTTAATAAGCTTTTTGTAACAGCTTATTGCTACAAAGCGGTAAAATTCAAAAGGTACTCAAAACAGCTTTTTTGATAAGCGTTTTGAGAAAATAAATAATACCATTAAAGGTCATTTTGCATGAAATCAGCTATCAACTAACATTTAATTTACCAAACATCTTTCTACAACTAGCTAATGCTATCATTTAGTCAAATCCACTAATCCAATCCGCTAATAGCTATTTTCCGAACACCCCCAAATTGATATGGTCTTCATCTCTAGCTTGGAGACGAATATGTTTCTTTATCTTTGGTTGGAGGCGAAGAAAAGTTCTTCGTCTTGTTTGAGACGAAGGAGAGGTGAGTTTTTTTTATTTATTTAAAATTATTAAAATAAATTTTAAATAATAATTTTTAAAGGAGGTAACATCACGTCAGTCAAGAGGACTAGAGCGGTGGAACATGTCAATTTTAATTTAGTTGCATAATTTTGAGCTGTTTAAAGACTAAAATTACTATTGTTTGAGTTGAATAATTCAATAGTATTTTTGCATGCAATTTAGTGATGACTTATTTGAGCATTATTCCAAAATAGAATAAACTCAAACTTGATTTGATGTAACTTAGTTCGAATGTCGTCACAATTTCAAGTCAAAGAGTAATAGAGTGTTGTGGCATTAGCAATAAAATTCCATTTGGGATCCAACATTGGTCAAAGTGTCGCCACAATTTCAAGTCAAAGAGTAATATATATATATAGAGTGTTGTGGCATTAGCAATATAATTCTCTTTGGGATCCAACATTGGTCGAAGTGTCAAACCTTTTTAGATTGTCAGCATTGGATTCTATGCCTATTGCTTTTGCCAAAGGTTTTTTTTTTTTTTTTTGGAAAATGGAGAACTACATTAATTCAAATCCGAAACAAGCGCATTACAAATGATAGTAGGAGGGATTGAGAATCACTCATTGCAATCAGACAGAGAAACAGACAGCTTTGCTAACGCATAAGCCACCTGATTCGCAGATCGCCTAGAAAACGATAAACTAATCTGAGCAAACATACTCATTAAGTTTTTAATGTCGGCTAAAACTAAATGAAAAGAAGAGTCACCCAAGCTTGAGTTGAGACCTTGCACCACCAAAAGAGAGTCGGTCTCAACAATGATATTGTCAAAGTTGTTGGATTTTAACCAAGACTACAAGATATATATTACCAAGAAATTAATACGGGTATTTATATAGACGGAGGGAAAACAATGTTAAGAATGAATGAGTAAGAGCAACTTCATTGGGTTGGGTTTTTTCTTTAATTTTTTGTGTGTTCAAGCATCTACTTCAGCAACCTGCATTATCTTAGTCAATTTCAAAAGCACTTCTCCCCATTGATTTTAAGATTTTTTTTTTCTTTTATGTTTTTGGTTGATCCACCGTTTTACTCTACTATGTTTTTATTGATTTTTATTTATTATAATTTTAAATTTATAATTGTAATGAAAATTAATTAGCTAAAATAAGCATACCTACATTTAATTGAAATGATAATCATAAAATTAAAATTAAACTATTAATTTCTTAAAAATTAAAACCAATTACTTAAAAATTAAACTACAAAGCTGTTAAAAAATTTAAAGTACATAAAAAGTGAAATACAAATATTTAAATTAATCGTTGCTCCATATATGCTCAATTGAATTTGCGCGAAGCTGATGATGCAATTGCGAGTCATGTAACTTGAAATTCCTTTGCAAGAGTTAATTCCAACAGAGGTCCTTTAATTTGTCTTTGATGATAATTTCAAATTTAGCTTTAGACTATTATTTTTGCCATTTAGCATCCTAAATTATTGTATTTTGAACACTTTTAGTCTTTCCGATGAGTTTTCCGGTGAAACCCTATTTTAAGCAAGTTATTTTCATCTCTTCAAATTTTTTTATTTTATTTTCCAAGGAATTAATCCAAGCGGATGTCCCTTGTCTTTGGTGAAAATTCTAAACTTAGTCTGACACAATCGTTTTGTCATTTAACAACCCAGACTATCATATTTTGGATATTTTTGGTCCTTTCGATGACTCGTTCCAGTGAAACCCTATTTTAAGTATGCAATGACATTTTTATCTCTTCAAATTTTGTTTTTAATTTCTAGCTTTCTGTGTCGGGGTTTTTTTTTTCTCGAATTTTTGTCTCTTCCGCCGTGGATTGCACAATCTCCTTCACATGGCTCTTCTCTTCATATCCTTCAACCTGGGCCCAAATCGTCCTTCGCCAATAGGGATATCAAGTACATGAGGACCTCTGGTGCGGGGTAATCATTTTGTGACGTAGTTGGAAAGCTCAAGATGTCATCACCCGGTCGGCTTCAATCTGACTACTATTGTTTTAGTCCATGATTATGTGAATCATCTACTATAATTGTGGAGTAAAATAAATAAAATAAAAATAAAAAAGAGAGAGAAAGGAGTTTATTTTACATAGAAAAATACCCTTTCTTAAAATAGGGTTTCTGAAAGAAAAAAAAAGTAATAGGAAGGATCAAAAATGTCCAAAATATGATAGTCTTGGTGTTAAATGACAAAAACGATTGTCTAGGACTAAATTTAGAATTTTCACCAAAGACAATGGACATCCGATCCGCTAAAATTGACTCATTGGAAAAATAAAAAAATTTAAGAGACAAAAATACCCTTGTCTAAAATAAGATTTTACCGGAAAAATCATCGAAAGGACCAAAATGTCCAAAATATGATTGTCTGGGATGTTAAATAAACAATAGTCTAGCACTAAATTTGAAATTGCCACCAAGGACAAAGGACACCCGCTAGAATTAACTCTTCTTTGTAAATATTGTTGAAACTCTTCAGTACAGTTGAGCATCGCGATGCTTGTACAGTTGCTTCAATTTCTTCGTCCACCCAATTAGTTACGTTGCCACCTTCATCCTCAACAATCATGTTGTGTAAGATAATGCAAGTATACATTATTTGTCTCAAGTTTTCCCGATACCAAAATTGTCCAGAACCTCTAATAATTGCAAATTGAGAATTTTGAAAAATAGGTGCAAATTGTGGAATTTGAAAATTTTGGACTTGTGGTTTAAGCGCAAAACTTTGTGTGTAACCAAAATTTTGTAAAGATGGTTGGAAAAAAAAATTAGTTGAAAATTTTGATCACTTGAATTACCTCTTTCCATTGTGATATGCAAAGAAAAAAAAAATCTTTGAGATGTAGGAATAAATTGGGAGAATGATAGGAATGAATTGAAAGTAGTATAGGAATGAATTGAGAGTATGATAAAAAGTGATTAAAATTTTGTAAAAAAATCATGGTATTTATAGAACAAAAAAAAAGATATTATAATTCTTTTAAATTAAAAAAAAAAAAATTGGGGCATTGCCAATAACAA
>CM008332.1:26215929-26226746 GCA_002525835.2 Ipomoea batatas
AAAAAAAAAAAAAAAAAAAAAAAAAAAAAAACCCTTTGAGATGTAGGAATAAATTGCGAGAATAATAGGAATGAATTGAAAGTAGTATAGGAATGAATTGAGAGTACGATAAAAAGTGATTAAAAATGTGTAAAGATATATGGTATTTATAGAACAAAAAAAAAAAAAAAAGATATTATAATTCTTTTAATTTTTTTTTTAAAAAATTTGGTCTTTGCCAATAACAACAGCTATATTGTTATTGCTAGCGATGACCCTATATGACAGGTTTGCCCCGGAACATACTTTTGGATAGCGGCTGCAGACTTTCACATAAATCAAAATATATTATTTTTGTTATACCAGATATTATACCAATGTCTAATAATTTAACCATATGTACAATTTTTCATTATATATGATACTGTTTACCTAGATACCTATCAATAAAATACGGAGTAACCCATAAAATCATACATTTTCAACATATTAATAAATAGTAATAGAATCCAAGTTGCAAATAAAAAAAAAAATATGCCTAGTTGGTCATAACCACTGCTAAATTGATGCTTTGGAGAGCTCATCACTTCCATTCAAAATTTAAGAACATATTCGAGCATGAGAAGATAGAGAGATAATGTGGTCAAGCAAAGGAATGTCAAAATGGGAGAAGAAATTGGAAAGAAAGTGATATATATTTGCACAAGGTACATATATGATATACCATCCAAGAAAGTTATAGTATGAATATATAGGATAATCAATTCTAGACCTTTTGGTTGTGTAATATTATTGACTTCTAATTTTAAGTTAAAATGTTATAAGTATCATTCAAACCTCATAGAAGCACAAAAAATAATGTAAAATATAACAGAAAATGGAATAAGTTTGTAATTTTAGATAATGTCACAAATTCAACCATCATTATTTTCAAATGTGTCAAAAAAGAATGTGAAAGCTAAGTGAAGGGATTAGACTTAATAGTTAATAATGTAGTGGTAGACTAAGTTTTTTTTTTTTTTTAATTATGAGTATAAGATTCTGATTTATCATGATTTTGCTTGGTCAAGAATTATGGATAATATATATACCACTACATGCATGCATGCATGGGCAATGCAACCATCACTCTCACTTTTAATTTCTTGAAGCTATAAATATGGGACTTATTCATAGCCAATAATATCATCAAATCAGCAAATAGAAGAGAGAAGTTGCATGAAGCGAAAAGTTTTGTTTAGTAGCCAAGGATGACTTGCCTATATATACCACTTCAAACTTTAATTATATTATTTCTCAAAAGAAAATTTGTTGGGGTTAGAGGCAAGTCATCTTTAGCTAACTTAACATGCTTCTCCCTTTCATGCAAGTCCTTCTCTTCTTAATCCAACCCCATGGTGGTTTTGCCTTTTTATATTGATGATCAAGGAATTGAA
This sequence comes from Ipomoea batatas, assembly GCA_002525835.2. NCBI lineage: Eukaryota > Viridiplantae > Streptophyta > Magnoliopsida > Solanales > Convolvulaceae > Ipomoea > Ipomoea batatas. The sequence continues at coordinate 26,217,345 of CM008332.1, forward strand.
AATTCAACATAAAAGGAAGAGGGGACTAACATGATGGGAAGAATGCTGTTTAGTAGCCAAGGATGACTTGCCTGCACTATTTTCAGAAGGTCTTTAATTTAATTTTAATTACATGCATGATGAAAAGTTCATGACATTATTATAGAGTTAATACCCAATATAGTCCTCGACTATAGTGGTTTTACTCAATTTAGTCATAAATGACTTTTTGTGCTCAATTTAGTCCCCGACTTTGATGGTTTTACACAATTTAGTCCTTTCACTACAAGAAAAATGCACATAGACAACACTAAAAAGATAATAGTTTTTGACAAAAGTGTTGTCTTTTGTATTAAAGACAACAGTTTTGGACAAAACCTACCGTTGTCTTTGACGCAACACTTTTATTAAAGACAACGGTTTTTACCGAACCGTTGTCTTTAGTGTGTTGTCTTTGTGCATTTTTTCAAAAGACAACACCGCAAAGACAACGATTTTTAAAAACTGTTGTCTATGTGCATTTTTTTTTAAATAAAAGACAACGGTTTTATGTAACCGTTGTCGTTGGCGTGTTGTCTTTAACTGCACTTGAATACACAACACTACAAAGACAACGGTTTTTAAAACCGTTGTCTTTGCGCGTTTATTTTTTTAAAATAAACAACAGTTTTAGTTAACCGTTGTCATTTGTGTGTTGTCTTTAAGCACACTTTAATAGACAACACTTCAAAGACAACAGTTTTTTAAAACCGTTGTCTATGTGCATCCCGTTTTTTAATTAGACAACAGTATTATGTAACCGTTGTCGTTGGTGTGTTGTGTTTAAGTGCACTTGAATGCACAACACTACAAAGACAACGGTTTTTTTAAAACCGTTGTCTTTGCACGCATATTTTCTTTTTAAATACAACGATTTTATTTAACCGTTGTCGTTTGTGTGTTGTCTTTAAGCACACTTTAATAGACACCACTTCAAAGACAACGGTTTTAATTTGTGCACCCTTTTGTTTATTTAGACAACGGTTTCATTTAACCGTTGTCATTTGTGTGTTGTCTTTAAACACACTTGAATAGACAATACTACAAAGACAACGATTTTTTAAAACTGTTGTTTTTGTATGTTTTTTTTTTAAATAAAAGACAACGGTTTTATTTAACCGTTGTCGTTTGTGTGTTGTCTTTAAACACACTTGAATAGACAACACTTCAAAGACAACGGTTTATTAAAAACGTTGTCTTTGTGCACCCGTGTTTAATTTAGACAACGGTTTTAATTAACTACCAGATTGTATTAGCGGGTTTGACCAGCGAATTGTATTAACGTTTTGTAAAATAATGTTTGGTAAAATTAGCTGTTTAGGTTAGCGGTTAACATACATGTAAAATGACCTAGATAGGTATACATAACAATAACAACAACAACAACAACAACAACAACAACAACAACAACAATAATAATAATAATAATAATAATAATAATAAAAACAACGTAGTGTAATAGGTTGACCCACTATATTTATTATGTTTATTTTTTAAAATATCACAATTAAAGACCAAAATACATTTGTATTTAACGACATTTAGACTATTTTATTGATAGATGACTAAAAATAGTCATGTCACAATCATACTAGGACCAAAAGTGAATGCTCTCTTAAAAAAGAACTAAAAGTGGACTATCGTCTATAAATCTAGGATCAAAAATATAATTAACTATAATAATAGTATTTATATAAATAAAAATCAAAATCAAAATTAAAACAAAAAACAAAATGAAAAAAAAAATAAAAAAAAAAATAAAAGGGGAAGCACGCTGCTTCCTTTTAATTAACTTTACCACTTTTCCCACCGTCCCACATCGGTGGGAAAAGTGGTAATGGAGCCTTGAGGCTCCTATTTAAGGAGCCTCAAGGCTCCATTTTTTTCTAATACCTTTGAGGGTTCGATACTCATCAAGTCCAAAGTTTATTTATTTTTATTAATTTATTAATTTATTAATTAAGGACGTTTTGGAAAAAATTATTATTCCTAAAATATCATATGCAAACGTGGCTAAATGTAGCGTTTGTAAAAATTTATCAAATAATAAATTTGGCGTTTTAACAACACTAATTTCAACAACACTAAATAGACAATGGTTTTTAACCGTTAACCGTTGTCTTTTTTTAGAATAGACAACGATTAAAAACCGTTGTCTTTGCGTGGAACTTACAACAACACCGACTTCAACAACACTAAATAATAGACAACGGTTAAAACCCGTTGTCTTTTCTAGAAAAGACAACGGTTAAAAATCGTTGTCTTTGCGCGGGACTTACAACAACACCGGCTTCAACAACACTAAATAGACAACGGTTAAAAACAGTTGTCTTTTCTAGAAAAGACAACGGTTAAAAATCGTTGTCTATGTACATGACTTTCAACAACACCGGCTTCAACAACACTCAAAAGACAACGATTTTTAACTATTGTCTTTTCTTTAAAAACCGTTGTCTTTGCTCGGGACTTACAACAACACCGGCTTCAACAACAGACATTTTACCTCATAGATAATGGTTAAAAACCGTTGTCTATGAGCATTTTTCTTGTAGTGTTTGTTAACAATTATGTTAGTTGACTGTTAAAAATAGGGTCCTAATAGTAATTTCTCATCCTTCATCACATTTGGGATGATTCCTTCTCCTTCCCCTTATTAAAATTCACGCATAAATGCAAATTTTTGTATCCAATTAATTTCAATCCTAAATAAATAAATACAGAGTAAATAAATATTTGGAAACGAAGATTTACATTTCTGTATGGATCTTAATATGGGAAAAAGAAGGAATTATCCCAAATGGGATGAAGGGTTAGAAATTACCATTAGAACCCTATTTATAACCGTCTACTAACAGAATTTTAACATAGGACTAAATTGGGTAAAATCATCAAAGTCGATGACTAAATTGAGTACAAAAAGTCATTTAAGACTAAATTGAGTAAAACCACTATAGTCGAGGACTATATTGGGTATTAACTCCATTATTATATATAAAAGGCCATTTGTATGGTTTTCCAGGCAGTATCCTTGGCTATCTTGATAGGTTCTTTTTTCATGTTATGTTTCTCTTCCTTCATTCCAACTTGTCCACATATGTAGTGCATAAAGCTTATGTTATAAACTTTATTTTATATTACATCCAACTGTTTACTTGTGTTATTTACCATTAATTTTAGAAAAAATTGCACTTTTCGTCCCTAAGTTACAGGGTAATTGTAGAATTCGTCCCTAAGTGTTGGCCATCATACTCACTTTTTGTCCCTAAGTTATCATTATGACGTTACACTTTTCGTCCCTTTACCAATAAAATATTATGAACGAAACTAATTTACAATTTTAGTATAACTTAAAGACGAAAAGTGAGCACGAAAAGACGAAAAATGCAACGTCGATGATAACTTAGGGACGAAAAATGAGCATGACCAACATACACTTAGAGACGAATTCTACAATTGTCTTATAACTTAGGGACTAAAGTGTAATTTTTCCTTAATTTTGAGTAATAAGTATCGTTTATATTTTATTCTGTTCTTTTAGCTTATATTTTCTGTTTTATTTCTAATTATTTAATCTCCAATTAAGATAGATATAATCCAACCATTAACACACATAGATTAGAAGGGTGGAAACCATGCTTATTTAATAAGGGATCTAGGCTAGACTGTACTACATACCCTCTCATACTGGCCACACAATCTACACGCTCTGAAGATGTTAGGTGTACCAACTAGACCGCTATATATCATTGGTTTAATGGCATTTCGCCATAAGCAAGACATGCAATTATTTATAATTTAATTTTTTATAATATTGAGTTTAAAAATTTTTTAAAATATATTAAGCTTAGAACTAGTATATAAAATTTATATATTTAAAAACTACATTGAAAGTATTATTAAATATTAAAAAAATAATAAAAATATTAAAGAAAATAAGTAAAATTAGTTTAATTAACCAAGGATAATAAATTTTAAATGTAAAATAAGGTTGAGAGAATAGTTAATAAGTATAAAATATAAATTGACCTAGGGAAAAGATAAATAGAGAAAAATTATTCCATGTAAAGAGGTAGGGAGAAAGTGGAAGAATGCAGTGTGATTAGACATGTTGAGCATATAATATATTATATATGTGCAATCCAATTATCAGTTTAGACTTTTAGTTGAGATGGAACACATGTTTTAATTTGGTATCAGAGTCAACCTCATACCAAAGGTCATGAGTTCGAATAACTTTATAATATGATTCTGAATAATTTTTTTTATTTCAAAAAAGAAAATCAAAATGTAATTTCTAAAAATCGGTACTCCATAATAGATTGACAAATAATATTTATGCATATTTAAAGAATATTTCTTATTAAAAAAATAAACGTATATTTTTTTTTATATTTGTGTGCTTCTCATGCATTTTGTATCATATTTTTTCCTGTGTTTCATTTCCTTTCCGTGCTACTTAAAATTGTCCCTTTTGTTACCTAAATAAATAAATAAATAAATCCCATGATTTAACATAGTGATTCAATTTGATGGCACGACCGAATACGACAATGTAAAAATCCGAATACACATTCATAAAAAAAAATAGTATCTGACTGATAGATTAATTGTACACTTATTAAATTCTTTTTAATTTTACCATTCTTCTTCTCCTCCATAATTATTAATACGATTAAATGACACCATTTGCAACATTGTTCCGACGTGGCCAGTTGGTTGCAAAACTATGTTATCCATTGTCACATGCATGTTCCTAATAGTGCAGCCTCCAAGTTCCTAAGGTCTAAATTGTTTATTGGACCATGATATGGCCAATCCCAATCCCAAGTAAGATGTTATAACTTGTGGTCAAATGGCATGAAGTGACTCTCTTAAATGAAAGGTTATGAGTTTGAGCCTCAGTAGAGATGGTATTTGATAGGGGTTACGTACCTCGGTCTATTTTGCTCAATCGGCCTAGTCCCATTCCCAGGCAACCTTGGCCAGTATGGGTCCCAACCTTAGCCATCGGGTTGAATGGGCCGAGCAAAGTACCTCAGCGCAATGTTTTCAGTTTATACACCTGTGACCTCGCGCCACTTGGCTCTCGCCCACTTGGCCCAGCTGTGAACCCGTGCATGCTCGCCGCGCGACCGCCATGCAGGGAACCCAGCACTTGTCCCCTGACAGTCTATATATACCGCATTTTCTATATAGGAGTCAAGTAGCTCGGGAACCTCTGACCCATTGTCACGTTAATCGGGCTTATTTAGGGTATAACCGTCTTGTACCCGACATGATCCATCAATAAAGAGTATTTTTTACCGTATACACGTATTTTACTCTATCAGTATTGACTCTTTGTGTTTCAGTAGGTTGAGAAAGTATATACGAACAAAAACTACAATAGTACTAAAAAAAAGTCTGTTGTTATACCATGTATCAGGGTCCACCTTGCAAGGTGGATCCTAGTCTTATTTTTAGTATTGGAATTGTGAACTTTTGTGAATACAATACAAAGTCATTACAAATTGTAAATTTTTAAAAGGTAAATTATGAACATTTAGTATGTAAATTGTGTATCTTTAAATACGATTTACTTTGTAAGGTGAACCCAGGTCCACAAAATAATTTGCCAACCCCAGTCAAAGGCTCTTAAAGGTTTAGGTCAAAATCTGCCTTATAACCTGCATACTTTAAATAGGTTATGTATACTCCAGTACTAAACCCATCACTAGATAATTATATACATAAATTGAGATTGTAAATCTTAAGGTAGGGAATCAATTATGTTCTCTTCTTTGGGCCTATGAAATTTATGGGGCAATGGAGTCAGGGGTCCATTTTCTTAGCAAAGTCACATAATTTTATTCTACATTTATTTTGTCAATTAAATATTCTGTAAAAAATTATATTTTACAAAAATACACATAATTTTATCTATAATCGTCATAATTATTATCTACAAATTTCAACTTCACTTATTTATCTACTCTTACCACCTATCCACCCACCCCAATCTACACCACTACATACGTCACATATTTACTAATTTTTTTTCATTAACACTACTACTCATACAATATATATATATATATATATATATATATACCTACTTTGTTTTGATAATGGATTAGCACATCGGGTTGAATATAGCGGATTTTTTAGAAATCACATTTGTATTCAATTCACTAGTGATGACGGATTTTCACTAAGTGCGTCCATATCCCATCCGCTTTAAGTGGATATGGATTAGATCGGAGCGGATTTGGCAGATCCTTGTTCATTCCTCCCGCCAAGCACTATTGTAGTATTGTGTCAGTTTTCCAATCTTGAAAAATCAATTTTCATTAATGTGAGAGATTGTTGAAAAATTAGTTAAAATTGGCGTGTGAAATTACCATTTTGAGGCAAAGTTTTGAGTGGATCAATTTTCAATTTAGGTCGAGTCAAAGTGGATTTAGATTCTTCTAAGTGAGAGGATTAATTCAATATATTATACATTCAAAACGAATAATGAGTGAACGAAAAATTAATTCTCAAAGTATACCTATTTTAGTTTGGAAGGCTTTGAAGGAACCTTTGTCACACATTTAAAAAGGGAGGTAGGTTAGCATTAATATATATACAATTTCCTTTTTAGGTTCGGGAATTCGAATTGTATAGCATAGAAATTCTCTATTGCTTGCCGGAGATGATGAATTAGCTTCTTACATGGATGATGAATAGGATAAATATATGATATGACATCCTATGTGGAGGGTAACATGATATTAACATACTATTATAGGTCAAAATCGATTAATTACAGTGTCTTAACAAGTTAAATGTTCAGTTGATTTTTTTAAAACAATTTGAGACCTTATTTGAACATTTTCGCTAAATATTATTTGGCACCATTTAATACAAAGAAAAAAAAAACTTTTATTAAATATTGTGCACCAATTTTTTTGTTTTATATTTTAATAGAGTTTATTACCGAAATGGTCCCTCGACTATTGCGAAATTATCAACTTGGTCCTCGATAATTTTTTGTGCTCAATTAAGTCCCTCGACTTTGAAAATTTTAACCAATTTGGTCCTCTGTTTATTTTATCGTTAAACTTCCATTAAAATTGGGACCAAATTAGTAATTTTGCTATAGTCAAGGGACTAAATTGGTAATTTTTCTATAGTCAAGGGACCATTTCAGTGAAAAATTAATTACCAATTTGGTCCCTTGACTATAGAAAATTTACCAATTTGGTCCCTTGACTATAGCAAAATTATCAATTTGGTTCCAATTTAACAGATGTTTAATGGCAAAATAAACAGAGGACTAAATTGGTTAAAATTTTCATAGTCGAGGGATTTAATTGGGCACGAAAAAATGTCGAGGACCAAATTAATAATTTCGCAATAGTCGAGGGACCATTTCGTTAATAAGCTCTATTTTAATATGAGTTGCGACAAATACACAATTATTATATTCATTGAATGCTATAACTTATTTTGATTTTTTTGGTAAACTAAATATGAAAAATGATATAAAATTTAATAATAAAAAAGTTAATAAAGAATAATATCATCTTTATTATGTTACTGATTCTTGTATTTGTCCCTTTCCAATATTAAGATAAACACCCCACAAAAGTTTCCTTAGTAGATCACATTGTAGGGATTTTCCTCCCTTGGGTTTAAACTTTAACGTCGAAACTTTCTAAAGAGGAAAATCATAAAATTATAGCAAGAGGAAATAGCATAATTTTGGCAAAAACTAAAGAAATTTTGTTTGGTTTTTTCATTTTGTTTTTCTTGTGGCATCTTTTGAACGTTGACACTTGACACAATATCCTAAGAACTCAAACTGCAACCTTTTCTTTTATTTATTTATTTACTTTTTTAAAAAAAAAAACATTTTTCTTATTCCTTTCCCATCTCTTTAATTCACCTGTGAACTCAGAACTGTGGTCCCATAAAAAATTACTACCAATCTTGCATTTATTTTCACAGTTAATTTAAAGGGAAAAAAAAAAGAAAAAAAAAACCTTATTTTCACAAGAGGATTGCTAAATTCTTCTCTTAAATTTAAATCCTAATATTGGCATCCAAAAAATCTAAAATAACATTAGTTGACTGCTTTTAGTTTAGTTTAGTTTAGTTTTTTTTTTCTTTTTTTTTTTTACATCTTTAAATTGTGAGATTAATCTATGTTCGGTCATCAACAAAGTTTGACTGATTTATTGTTATTGTTATTGTTATTGTTATTATTATTATTATTATTATTATTATTATTATTATTATTATTATTATTATTATTATAAATCCTAAGATATATAACATTAGTTGAGTAGTTGACTGGTTTTATTATTATTATTATTATTATTATTATTATTATTATTATTATTATTATTATTATTATTATTATTAGAACTCAAGGTTACATTTATTCAAGAATTTTTTTAAAAAAAATATGAATGTTATTTTTTACATTCGATCTTATGAATATTAAAATTATGTGAGTTTAGTAAAAATTAATTAAAGCGATATATGTTATAAACATTATTACACTGCTACTAGAAATATATATGAGGCTAAGTGGGTGGAGTATGATTCTCGTACATAAAAATTACGAGTTCAATTCTTGTCAACATATCTTGGTTAGACCTGTCGTATGGGTCTTCCTAATGCGATTTAGCTTTCCAGTGTGGTTTGTAGAGCAAGTGTACTTGTACATGTTAGAAAATGCACTTGATAGTGTTGTGAATTGCACTATCACACTTGAGCGTGAATTTTTATTTGATACTCCCCCTGTCTTATTTTATCAGTCCTACTTACTATTCATTTGTCAAATAAACTCTTTCTTTTTTGTCTATTTTCTTTAGTATTTTTAACTTATTTTTAAATTTGATTTTTTGTGTTTAATAATACTTTTAGTGTAATTTCTAAAAATATAAATTTTGTATACTAATACTAAACTTAATATTATGAAAAAGTGAATTAAAAATAACTTTAGTCAAACCTCGTTATTCCTTTCAACTTCTTATTCCTGGCTGCCTCATGAATAACATGGCTAAGGCGCTCAATACAAAGAACAAACAAATAGAGGGAGATAAAGTCACCTTGCCAAATACGTACCCCTGTTAGGCTTAATCCAGTCCAGGGTAGTGACACATTCCATAATGTTCATCGTCCATTTCTCATTGAATCCCGCCTTATGCAGCGTATCGACAATAAACCTCTAAGAGAGTCGATCGTACGCCTTCTCCATGTCCATTATCTTAATCACCATATATAGTGCACATCTTTCCTTTCTTACGCCTCATTGAGTGCAGAACTTCTTGGTATACAACCACATTATCTGAAAATGGTCAGCCTGATATAAAACTACTTTGCTCTGGGCCAATCAAATTCCTCATAATGTCT
>CM008332.1:26271747-26292647 GCA_002525835.2 Ipomoea batatas
ATTAGCCTATATATGGAGAGGGGTAATTGACTTCAAACCAAACTAATTTGATCTCCTACCCACTTAGTTCTATTATGTCAACATAGTGTTGGAAATATGGTATTTATTTATATTGATGGTAATTCTATGGCTAATGATCAATGATATTTGAAACTTTTTTACTTCTTTTCAATCCGGCCATGTTGGGAAATGGGAATAGTTACTAGTTCTAATTTTATACAAATTTATATTTTTGGTGAAATTGGTTGGACTATGGTCCTATCTATTAATAGGGTTTTGGTTTACATGTCATGGTACGGCAAATGCTTGTGAAAAAGAATTTGTAACTAACCGTGTAGGGGATTTGGTGTATTATTAGCAATTTTATTGGATAACAAATAATTTTTAATTTTGAGAATTGTTCCAAATATTGAATAATTTGATTTTGAGTATATATGATTCATTCTTCTTTTAGTCAGTTACTTTAAGTTTGAGAATTGTTCCAAATATTTTTTAATACCACAGTTAAAGAATTAAAATTAACATTAATTTTAAATTTTTTACGTGAAAATAATATTTGTAGAAAGCATCTCTATGCGATAAATTTGATCGTAAATAGTGAATTAAAAAGTGCAAATTCTTTTATATCTCACCGATTTTTATAGTTGAAATTAAACTTAAAACCACTCACCTTCTAATGAATTTTCAGTATAGAAAATCAACTCACCAAAATGTCTTAATTCTTTGTTTTTTTCCACTTAGACACTTTTGTTTACCTTGTTTCTATATACATTCCATGAATTAAATAAAATATTTTCATCAAAAAAAAAAAAAAAACTAACTAAAAGGCACCATCATACATGTTATGGGCGTCTTTTGGTCACCACTTTTTTGCTAAAAATCTCAATCAATATATTTTTTTTTTTTAAGATCAATCAATATTGTTTTTTTTTTGAAATAATCAATATTGTTTTTAAATTCTTTAAAATGTATTATAACTGAAATTATGAAAATTTTATTTTTCATTAGAAATCATTAACGTAAAAGGAAAAAAATACTACACTAAATTTATTTCCACTTTAGTCATTAACATAAAAAAGGGGAAAAAAATACTGCATTAAATTGATAACCATTTTAATCGTTAACGGTAAAGGAAAAAAAATACTTCACTAAATTGCAAACTACTCTTTAACTTTTGTAACAAATATTTACAGAATTGGATAACTTTCAAAAAGATCAATCGGTGAATTTAAAAAATAAATATAAGAATTACAATAAAGAAAAAACAAAGTATAATTTATCAATGCAATCTGTACAAATTTATTCATTTATTATTATTTTTAATCAACCGACTTTTTTATATTTAGATAATTAGATTAACATGATCTCGTCTGTCTATTAGCCCTTGTTACACTATACTCATGTGAACTCTTATTTAATCCCCAATGACAACTTTCTGGCAACCCAATTAAAAAAATAGATCTTGAAGTTGTTAGCTCAAGTTGTAAGTAATGGGTCATTCTTGGGTTTTGAGTATTGGTTTTTTTGTGCTTATACTTAGTTTGAGCTTCAGTTTTGGGTACTCAGAGGTTGTTGAAGGGACTGTGTTTATAAATGGGAAGAGTGCCATTGGAAAAACAGACAATGATTTCATTTGTGCTACCTTGGATTGGTGGCCTTTTGATAAGTGTGATTATGGTACCTGTTCTTGGGACCATGCTTCTCTCCTCAACTTGGTATGTTTATTTGTGTTTGCTAATGTTGTTTGGGTTTCACATGTGTTTGGTTCTTTTGATACTCTGCTGTAGATTTTCTGGTTCTGGTTCTTGATTTTGAGCCTTTGCTTGGGAAGAATTTTGCAATTTTCTTTAATGTGATGCTCAAATGTACTGTTTTGCCATATAGGGTTAAGAAAACTGATTAATCTTTTAAACTTGGTTGCACAGGATCTTGGCAATGCAATACTTTTAAATGCCATAAAAGGTATGGATTTGTGGTTGAGTTTCAAACAAAACAGATTCTTGGGGCCTAATTAACTATCTTTTGCAAATATTTCTAATCTGCAGCTTTCTCACCCCTAAAGATTAGGTTGGGAGGCACTTTGGAAGATGATTTGATCTATGAAACTGAAGATCATAGCCAACCCTGTCTTCCATTTGTGAAGAAGGAAACAGAAGTGTTTCAGTACACTCAGGGTTGCCTGCCCTTGTCTAGATGGGATGAACTAAATGCTTTCTTCCAAAAATCTGGGTAATTCTTGCCCTTTTCTGGTTTAATTTGAACTAATCAGTGTTGTGGTTGGGTACAAGTCAGAAAACCTAATGGTATTTTGTGTCACATACAGTGCTGTTATTATTTTCGGTTTGAACGCTCTCTATGGACGAAGACCATCACACCCTAACACACCTTGGATTTCAACGAATGCTGAATCGCTTATCCGATATACTGTCAAAAAGGGTTACACCATCCACGGTTGGGAGCTAGGTTAGATCACCTCTACTATAACTTCTCGTCATTTAAACTCGTTCGTCTTTAAAGTAAATCCTCGATCACACTTGTTAGTAATATGTTCCGAGACTCGCATATGTAGTACATGAATTGGCATTTCAAACATCTTGCAATAGGTATTGTCTATAATTAGAAATGGTATGTTTGTATTTGAGATAGCGTTTTGACCTTTATATATACTTGTGAAGCTTGCCAAAACCTTATATGGTATGAACAGATACTACAATGTAATAGCCTAATAGGGTCAGTTGTATTCAAAAAAAAAAAACCTTATATGGTTTTTTCGTAATCAGGGAATGAATTGAGTGGAAGTGGAGTTGGGTTTAGCATCGCAGCAGATCAGTATGCGTTGGACACAATTCACCTGCACAACGTAGTGCAGATTATATACAAAGACATAGAAGCTAAGCCGCTGATTTTAGGACCGGCAGGATTCTTTGATGCAGACTGGTACAAAGAATATGTAGACAAAACGCACAACTCATTGGATGTGATCACTCACCACATATATAATCTCGGCCCAGGTATCTCTATATACACAAACTAGTTTTATTTAGTCCTATATTCGTATTGCATCGTAGATCTTAGGAGCAGTTTCCTTGTTTGGGTAATAGGAAAAGACGAACACCTTGTTGAGAAAATCCTTGATCCGTCTTTTCTTGATGGTGAGGCTAGTACTTTTAGTCAACTGCGTAGCCTCCTCAAGAACTCTGGAACTTCGGTGAATTCTTGGGTTGGTGAGGCTGGAGGGGCATATAACAGTGGACGCAACCATGTATCCAATGCTTTCGTTAATAGCTTCTGGTAATCTGCAGCAGAATTTCATGATTCTTAGCTTTAAATTGCTCTGTATGCTGTGTCACATGTTCTTGAAAATATAATTATTATTGTTAGGTATCTCGACCAGCTCGGGATGTCTGCATCGTATGGCACAAAGACATACTGTCGACAGTCACTTATAGGCGGAAACTATGGCTTGCTAAACATCACTTCCTTTGTACCAAATCCAGATTACTACAGGTCATTTACACGAATTCCGGGCTTTAATTTGCCCCGAATAACTTTCATTCTGTGACATATATACTGCTGCACACTAACTATGTGTTGAAACCGCTCTGCAGTGCGCTTCTTTGGCATCGATTGATGGGAACGAATGTTCTGGCAACCAGCTTCTCGGGGACGAAGAAAATAAGGGCTTATGCTCACTGCGCCAAGCAATCTGCAAGTTTCAATCAACATTTTCAATAGCACTTAATTGCTTTCTTGATCTAATAACAATTTCTCTTTCTTTTTTTTTTGCAGAAAGGGATTGCCTTACTGTTGATCAACCTCGATGGCAACACTTCCGCGAAGGTGAGAGTTGATTTCAATGGAAGTTCGATGGAGCATAGCAGACACAGAGATGATCATAGCCTTAGAATGAGAGCATTTCTGGTGCCTCAGATTTATGAATTAGAAGCCATGAGTAGAGAAGAGTATCATTTGACAGCCAAGAATGGAGATTTACAGAGCCAAACTATGCTGCTAAATGGGAAGGAATTAGGTGTAGATTCATCAGGGCAAATACCTTCCTTGCAGCCACAATTTGTGAGCTCGTCGGAGCCCATAACAGTTGCTCCTTTTTCCATTGTTTTTGCTCATATACCATATGTGGTTCAGCCTGCTTGTTCTGCTTAGGGGCAGATACAGCACTTGTTCCTAGAAGCGATTCTTGAAATAATTATAAAAATGGAAAAAGCATAAGACAAAAAAATTGAAGTAGTATTCTCTCTTTCTTGAAAGAAGATGATGGATAGGATGATGCAAACGAAGATATCAATCTGCAAATGATCCAATTGCCCTGATAACTAAAATACTATCAAATATATTCAGAAGGTAAACCTAGATTAACCATAACAAAGTTTCAAGTTTTGATGCATTTGCAAGCATTGCTTACTTGGGATCTCCGAGCCTCAAGCTGAGGTTTAATCAACCATAAAAAAGCAGTGGTGTGTATTGTAGATTAATAACGAACAGACTAAGTGAGCATTTGAGGAGAAGAAACTTTTGAATCTTTCAGGAGACAACTTGCTACGTACTACGTATTATATTTAACAGTGTTTGTGATACAATGTTGTCAGCCAATATGAAGTGCATATGAAATCCACAAAATTATATACTTCCTAAAACCTAGTATACTTGTGTTGTATTCATAAATACAATAAAGCCACCTTTGTTAACAAACAACATTGCCCTTTCTGCTCAAAATTGGCAAACAGGTTGGTTAGTCGTCGTGTTAGTAAACGTAAACGAGCTGCCTGCGTAACATCAATCTTCCTTGGAGAAGTTCTGCGGCTTACTGCTCGCAAAAGCCAACCACACAATTGTACCAGTAAGGTAGAAGAAGATGGATGGTGCAAACAACGATATCTGCATATGAGTTACAAAACACAGTTGAAACTACTTGACAAGATCGAGCACAAGCCCCAAGCGGCAGCAGTTACAAGGAAGAGCGAGCGGTGAAAACTTACACTCCATGAGTGAGTTGAATCGAGAAGATAACCCGTAAGAGCAACACCAACGATTCCAGGCACTGCCCCAACAGTGTTCGTTATACCCTGCACGCAAGCAGTTTGTTTGTTACCTTTTAGAACAGAAACTCGGATATTGTTGACGGGAATTGAGACGATTTTGTCTACTGAATTGTTTTATGTACTACATACCAAAAGAATGCTTGCATATTCGGGTGAAATGTCTTGATGAGTGCAATATAGTCCTGCAACCGTAGAAGTAAAAAAGAATTAAACTTGGGGGCAACCCTAGCCAAATTGGTCGGTCTGTTGACCTGGTAACCATAAAGTTACAAGTTCGACTCCCAGCAGAGCGGCCTATTGGCCTTCTTGGTTTGAGTCAGTCGGCTATGGACAACCTAAGCTGGTTTATCATTTTCCGGCTAGGGCCAAAAGGCAGGATTTACCTAATGCACGTGCTCGGGTAGTTGCTACAGTTTCCCTCATCACTCAGAAAGGATTAAACTTCCTAAATCCTAACCATACTTCGTCTGTAATTAGTTCAACAGTCTATATCCCCAGAAGCACAATGGACTGAACCCGATACCTGATAACGCAAAACTTGAGAGGGCTAAACCGCCAGTTAGAATTGTTACAACTTCCCACGGAGGCAAACCCAAATCCAAAGATGAGAGAATCATGCAGGTTGCAGGAGACAAAAATGCAATTGTCTGGCAAATTTTCCGTACCTGTCAGTTGAGAATGAGACATCAATATGCAATTTACCGGGTATTTCAAAGTCAACTTTGTGGTAGCAGCCTTGTTAAATTGTAAGAAGTGACACGTAAATCACCAAGTGTTAAAAAGAAACGGGAAAGTTTGCATTCCCATTTTGAGGTAGTAGATGAAGAAATGTCAAAACTAGGCCTAATAATTTCACGAGTGGGATTTAAGACATGTGAAAGTACCACTGTAGTTTCAACTCCTTTGGAGATCAAGTTGTCAGCAAACTGTGATGCAATGGTGGTGACAAAGATTGAAGCTAACGGAGGAAAAACTGAGACCTGCAACGAAAAAGTATATGTTGTGGAGGAAATTAAGTGTGAAAGTGTCACTCAAACAATTAAACGAATACCCATAAAACATGTTAACACTATTATATCAAGCAAACAGATTAGCATCTGGAACACGATACATTTTATCTAGTACTGGAACATAATGTACTAATTAGCACCGAAAAATAAAAAATGAAAAAAGAAAAGACTGAAAGTCGATGTTTTTTTTTTTTTGAGTTTATTACCAAAATGGTCCCTCGACTATTGCGAAATTATCAATTTGATCCTCAACAAATTTTCTTGACCAATTAAGTCCCTCGACTTTGAAAAATTTAACCAATTTAGTCCTCCGTTTATTTTTCCGTTAGTATCCGTTAAATCAGGACAAAATTAGTAATTTTGCTATAGTCAGGGGACCATTTAAGTGAAAAATTAAGGGATAAACTACAATAAAACCATCGTACTATTTGAGAACAAGTAATTAGGTCATCCAACTCAAATAACCCCCAAGTAAGGCATTGAACTCAGGAAAATAAAGCAATTGAGCCACTACAACCCAAAAAAAAAAACAATTAACCCATTTTTAAAATTTTCGGTGACAAATTCCGACACCGACGACCATTTCCGGCAACCGGCTGTTTCTGGTCGCCCTCGCCAAAAATGGCAACCGTCGGCGTCCACTGGAAATGATTGTTGGTGCCAAAAATGGCGACCGTCGATGACTTATTTGTATTTTATCCCAAAAAATTAATTACCAATTTGGTCCCTTGACTATAGCAAAATTACCAATTTGGTCCTGATTTAACGGATGTTTAACAGAAAAATAAACGGAGAACCAAATTGGTTAAATTTTTCAAAGTCGAGGGACTTAATTGGTCAAGAAAAATTGTTGAGGACCAAATTGGTAATTTCGCAATAGTCGAGGGACCATTTTGGTAATGAACTCTTTTTTTTTCTTTCACATTTACAATGGTACAAGCAAAAATATGGTAACTTACCCATGCTGCTTCTGTCAGATTAAGGTTCAGCTCCTCACTGCAGGACATGGAGATTGAAGACTCAATCTTTAAAAGAAAAATTAATAACATTTACAAAAGATATACTTGCAGAATATGCTTTCTTTCTTCCTTCTTTTTTTTTTTTTTTAATATCCTAAAACACGAGACAGCAAAGTGGTAATTTTTTGGTTATTTAATCTTGTAACTTTCTGCTTCATTGGTCATCAATATTCATGCTTAAATCTGTGTCAACATTTGAAACAATCAAGGTTTTTAAATAGAAGCATTCCAAATTATGGAGATACCGTCTTTCCCTCCTAATTTTTCATTACATGAACGGTGACATTGCCATCAAAAGTTTTACAGAGAAGAATAGTATGTCTGTAATGATCAACCCTCAGAAAACTTGGTCATGGTTAAGAAATACCTGAAATATGTTGGAAGCCAAGACAAACAGGTGTAATGACCCCAACTTCCACAAAAATGGGTATATATCATGGCCCATACAGCTTTAGTTTGGAAAAATGCCTTCCAAGGTACATCCTAGAATTTAGTATCAATCAGTGAAATAAATCACCAAAACCAAAAGAATAGCACCAATATAAAAGCAGTTTAAAAAATTTCTGACACAGCATGTCACTTTGGGGAATTAGGACCATGCTCACATCAAAACTGCAAAAAGAAGATCATAGTTTGATCCTTTCAGGTGTCACTCTTAGAACTGTTATATATGGGCCATAAGTACCATAACTTCATAGAATTAGAAGGCCTATGAGTTGGGGTCAATTTTATCCTCCTTAATCTATGTTGGGCGGAGGAGTCCAGCACCAGGTGACTAGGGGATTATTGAGCAGAGGCCTAAAGGGCCAAGTCCAGCATCCTGCCTCTCGAAAATGTGGTGGTAGAAGGAAAATAAAGTTGCACATTCACTACGAGCTATAGCTTTTGGCATAGTGGTAAGCGTTTGATCCTAACAATCTAAATCTCTAATAAATATAATGTAACTCGTATGCATCCTCTTAAAAAGACCACATAAATGAGAAAACTGAACCATACCTTAAGAGAATCACCATACAATGCTCGATCCAACACTGCAGGCACACAGTTAATCGGCATTGATCACATCCAGGGTTATTGGAAATGTTATCTACTGTTTATGTTTGGGTAGGACTACCTTTTACCAAGACAAACAAAAAAGTAGCAATAAAGGCATTTTTATCCATTGTGAATTATTAAATTCTTCACTAATAGACTAAACAGATTGTTCGAGAAGTGTTTATGCAGGGCAAGGGTAAAAAAACTTTCCGCATGCTAATAATTCTTAATTTCGTAGGCAACTAAATAAACACCGGCGCATGTGAAAGGAAAGAAAAAAGAAATTGTACTTACCAGACATAGTTGTTTGAAAGAAAGAGGACTGGTCTTCTTTCACTATCTGAAATCCCAAGAACCTGAAATATATAAAGACGGTATCATTATAACCTATGCAGCTTCTTCTGTAATTATAAAAGATTGGAACGAAATGAGTTCTTTCTCTAGAGATATGAGAAAACTGAATTTTAATGCCACGTGGCAACTTACCAAGCTATGCCAAGGAAGCCAAACATGTAAAATACAGATTCCCAGCCAAAATTTTGGATTAGAGGAGGAGCCAAAAGAAGTCTGCAAGTTCATGAGACTATAAGTGACTAGGTATCCAATATGGAAATTTTCAGCAGATAAAGAATTCTAGAAACAAAGCATAAGTGGCCTGGGGTTCACTAGATTGCCAATTTAAAAACAACTACGGAGTACTTTAGAAGGCAGTGCCATAGGCAATATTACAAAAATACATTTATAAATTTAAGCTTTTAATGACTTAATGGGATTATTGAAGTAAAATACCCTGTAACGCTTCCAAAACTCAAACCACCAAAAACAAACGATACTGCCCGTGAACGCTCTTCCAATGGTATTGACCTATTCAAGTTCAACACCACCGTAAGAAGAATAAACAAAAGCATAAATATATAATCTTCTTAGCAGAACTGAACTAAGGAGTATTACCATTAAATGAAACATCACTACAAATGTTACATAAACAACAAAAGAAAATTGAAACATAAAAGTTAACTTGTTTGCATCTATGGGTATATGTAAGCATGGTGAATCAGAAATCCTAGACATTTTTACCAAAAACATCTTAACTGCATTGTACAAAATATCTAGAGAACAGCCTTAATGAAACAATCCATAACTATTAACCATTTTTTCAACCATAGTAAGGTAACTTATGTGCATCTATTCCAGAAATATAACTATGAACCTTCATTGTAGCTATGGAAAAACTTCACTTTCAAAATCTTTCTAGTTGAAAAACTAAGAAGCAGTGCAAGGTATAAGGAGAAGTTTAAACTTTCATGAGCAGCAGCACAACCACAAAAGGGTATCCAGAATACCAAAAGATGTGTAGAGAACACAAATTTAGTAGACTAGAAACTATCAAAGATTCATGCCTCTAAATTCTTTTCAGTCACACATGCCTGGCTATCAGGTCAGTGGCAGCTGATGGTGAAACGCCTTCTCCTATTCCAACCTGCATATGCAATAACGATTAATGTATTATTAGGTTGAAAATACTGAGTAGAAGACTATAAAATCTTATGGGTATAGATAGCATCAAGGATACATGCTCTTAATTCTGCATTTTCATTGTGAATTACTCTATACAAAATAAAATATTAAAACTAAACTGAGTGCAGTTAAAATGATAAACAATTAATACTCATCTCCTTGTTAAATCCCCAGAAAAATGAAAGAAAGTATCAAAATTACCAAAATCCTAGAAAAAATGAGAGCAGGCATAAACCCTGAAAGAATGGGAACTAGTGCCGTTGCGAGTGACCAGACAAGAACTCCAACTTCAAGAACCTTTCTGCAGATGCAAGGAGAACCAAATGAGCAGGTTTCAATGTAAACTAGCATGTCTTCTTTATTTTTATGGATTATCAAATTTACTATGCAAATACATGACAATTCAATAAACAAATTACCGGCCACCAAATATCTTTGCCAGCCAACCTCCTGGCAATTGACTTAATGCATAGCCCCAGAAGAAAGATGATTGAACCAATCCAGCTACAGAAGAATTCCATCCAAATTGATGCGACATTGGAATTATGGCAACACTCAAATTCACCTATTAAGTAAAGGAAGCATCTGTTTCATGCTGTTTATACAATCAAACTCCGACTTGGAAAGGCAATATTGTAAAAGCGAGGCCTATTTTACATCATTTCATCTCTTCCATTCTAATAAAAGGTGTAGTGAACTTTCTAAATGAAAAACCTTTCACCATCTCGTGATGATTTCTAAAAATAAAAGTTAAATCAAGAATTACTGAGATTATGCAGCTAAATCAAGAATAGTAAACATCAACTCAAACTGGCCTAAACATTACACCGTTGGGTGTTATTTCCCCCAACGTGTAAGAGTTAAATAGATACAACAAGGAGAACATCATTCCACTATGATCAATGAGTATAAACATGACTGTCATTAAATTCATCCAACTATAGACTATGCACAAAATCTCAGCAAAAATTCAAATTTGACAAGTTTTGCATACTTCAAAAACACTTATATCAAGTAATCAAAGCATGCTCAGAAAAGAAAAAGTTGATTACCTTATCCATGTTACAGATAACAAAGGCAAGAGCAGTAGTCCCAATAAGCTTATATCTTTGAGGAAGATTCTTCCATGGTGGCCAATCCCCATAAAACCCCACTTCATTTTCCCTACTTTCAGCTCCCAATTCATCCCCAGAAGTTTGAATCAGCCCACCCTTCTTGCCCAATTCTCCATTCAGTCCAATCCCATTAAGTGTTTTCTTGGTTTCCAATAGGAATTCCTTCTCTTTCTCTTTGAGACAAGAAACTCTGAACCTAAATCCATGCTTAATGGGTGGTAAACTTATGGGCTTAAAGATTTGAGCTTTATGGGTTGTATACTGTGAAAGACAGCAGAAATGGTTCTCTGCTCTTACCGTGAGCAGCTTAGCCATGGACAACGAACAATAAAATATTGCAACAATTAGCAGCAAAGTGGAGAGCTATTAAACCAAGAAACATCAAATTACAACAGGGAATGATATCTGAAGCTCAAAAGTGGCCAACTTTAGTTGTTTTTTTCTTGTTTCCTCTTTTCTTGATATTTTTTTGGAGCAGAATGAGGGATTGAACTTGAGAGGATTGCCGGTTTGCCACGGAAGTACTAAATAATATCCGTCACAAAAGACTTTGTGGCGAGGATTAAATGATTGTCGACGCAAGAGAATCTGGGACACAAACATACCTGAGCTTAAACACAAGGAAAATGGTATATGACTCTATGAGAGTATATACTCCCTTCTCAGGGAAAAAATAAAACACTTTAAAATGTTGAAAATAAATATAAAGTACATGTAGAAAATTTTAAAATAATCCTACATATTTTTATTTTAAAAAATATATACTCTAATTATACCACATAAAAATAAACTTATATATTATCCTAATTATTTTTAATCTATATCCAATACATTACACAACAAAGTAAATATAAAATGAGAGTAAATGTAATATAGTTAATTGATGAATGATGAGTGATCAAATTTACTCTGCCAACGAGAATTATTTTAAGCTCTTTTGTAAATAATTCTCATTTGCAAATTGCAATCAATCAACAATCGAAAAATTCACGTCTCTTAACCTTTTTTTTTTTTTTATTTTGTAATATATTAATTATTATAAGACTAATGTTATCTATATAAGTTTAAAGATTGATCACATTGGTAAAGTGAGGAGTTTCTTGTGCGCAGTAAGCAAAAATCTAGCCTTTGTATTTACATCCTCCTAGATGCTCTTTCGGGTCGGGGCGTGACTCATGAGAGCCATTAGAGTTAGAGATTCAACCCTTTAGGAAGAAAGTTTAAAGATTGCAACATGAGCCATAGATATCTTATTTATTTATCCAAGATAAATAGCCCAAGTCTTAAATCTTGCTTTCACTTATAATTTCTAAATATTTTTAACAAGACAACACATAAAACTTAAAGAATCCGACTAACCTAGTATTATATTTATCTTGTTTACAGAGTTATAATATTCAAAATCGAAGGTAATTTCAATGGATAATGACTCATCTCAGTTTCTTGCACGAAATTTATAACAAGAAAAGCCATGGGGATGTGCTACTTCTGTCTTATATAATAAATACATCAAATAGTAAACATAAATTCTGAAGTTTCTTTACTGAGATACATTACATTGCTAGAGATTCAAGAATGCTGCACATTTCCCATGTCTTAGGATGCAACAGATCACTTGCAAGAAACTCTTCAACCACTCCATTGTTAGGATTTCCCCCGATCTCTGCCCAGCAATTCCCTCGACCTCCGCCCAATAATGCCCCCTTCCCCTCCCCTAGCCTTAACTGCACCTGACTCTGATACCACTTGTTAGATTAAGTGCTCGAAAGGCATGCTGCTAGATTTGGCCCTTAACGGCCTCTGCCCAACAATCTCCTAGTCACCTGGTGTTGGACTTGGCCTTTCGCCAGCCTCTGCCCAACACCCATTAACCTCTATGGAACTGCATCCAGGTTTCTTCTTCATTCCTGCATCTTCTATCAATTGTCTCACACTTTTAGCTTCTGCATCCCACCCAGCTTCCTTGTACATTATGTATGAAAGCATATGAGTCCCATGGTTAGCTGCCCTTGTATTACAAAGTTTTCTCCATAACCTGTTCCCAATTTCAACATTGCCATATACCCTGCACGCGCTCAACAATGCGCCCCAAACATTGGGATCGCATTTTTCTATTCCACCCATCTTCTCATCGATGAATTTCTCGGCTTCCTCTAAGTTACCAGCTCTTGCTAGGAGGTCTACCACGCACGCGTGATGCTCAAATCTTGGTTTCACTCCATAAACACTACTCATCTTATCAAATAACAGAAGGCCATTGTCTATTAACTTTGCATGAGTGCAGGCAGAGAGAAGGGAGATGAATGTGGTTTCGTTTGGTCGTGCCCCAGTTGACACCATTTTATCAAACATATGAAGGGATTTCACTGCATCTCCATTCATTGCAAATCCTGATAGAATAGCATTCCATGATCCAGTATCTTTACACGAAATCCCCTCGAAAACAGATAGAGCAAAGTCCATTCTACCACACTTTGAGTACATATCCACTAATGCAGTGGCTAAAATGAGGTTTGAATCATATCCATACCGCTTGGCCAACGAGTGAATCCATAAGCCTTGCTCTAATGAGCCGAGATGAGCACAAGCTGTGACTGCAGTCACGAGCACCGACTCGTTAGGCCTCATACCAACCTCTTCCATTTGCCTATACAACACCATAACTTCCTTGAAATCACTAACCCGTGAATAAGCTGCCAGTATTGTGCTCCAAGAGATCACATTTCTGTCAGGCATTTCCTCAAACAGTGCTCGGGCTTTATTCACCTCCCCAGTTTTCCCATACCCATCAATCATGGTCGTCCACATCACCACATCTCTCTCAGGAATTTCATCGAACAGCATACCGGCCTTCCTCATATCAAGACCCAACGAGTAAAACTCAATCAACGCACTGGCAATAAAACGATCATGCTGAAACCCAAGTTTAAATATATGGGCATGCACCGAAAAACCCATTTCCCTAGAATCATCCAAGACCATAGAACAGGCCTTGATCAGGGGTGTAAACGTATAATTATTCACAATAAGCTTATAACTGAGCATTTCTTTGTAACAAAGAATTGCGGGCACCGGCAAATGCGACTGCACGTATCCTCTGATCATGGTATTGTACACGAACGTGCTTCGGAATTGAAGATTCTGAAAAATGGCGCGCGCATACGATAAGAAAGCGGGGTTCTTGGAGGAGACGGCGAAGGATAGAAGCGGGGCGATGGAGGAAGGGCTCTCGGGGAGATAGAGTTTGAGGAGATGGGCATGGATTTGTTTGAGGTGGCTTAGGGTTTTGCATTTTTGCATGAAGAGGGATAGAGTAGAATCGGTTTGGGTAGCAGTGATAAAGGTTTTTTGAATCATTCGAATGGCGGCCGGTCATTTCCCTGCCTCCTGTCCTGTAAGTGTTTGATGTAATGACTGCATCACTTGACCATATTGAATATATGGTGAATTTTTTTTTAGTTACGTAACAAAATGTTTTGAAGAGATTCTAATTGTAAAAGATAATATCATATTCAAATTAATCTCCATTCATATCGAGCTGATTCGATTAATTTATCATAATTCATCACATCAGAGTGTAAAATATAAAAATTCATCTGGTATAACTCTAAATAAATAAATAAATTCAGGTTGTGAAAAAATCCATAAAATAATATGCAAACCTTGGATCTCTAACATCATACAACTTTCATATACTTCTAGTGATTGGTTTGATTAAATTCTACTCTAAATTTCAATAGTTTGGGAACCATGGCTGAATCTTTGCCTCCTACCAAGTCACCCAAGCCAGTTCAACAACTAGCTGCAGAAGCCTGCAAGCAAATCCCAGAAAACTATATTCACACCAAAGATGCTCATATTCAAGTCTCTTGCCCTCTACTGGATCTTGCTTCTATTGATCTTAGCCTTCTCTCATCTTCAACGCCATCGCCGGCCAGGGAAAAGGAGCTCACTAAACTCAGATCAACTCTCAGTTCTTGCGGCTGCTTTCAGGTTGGCCATTATATTATTTAGCTTTTTGGGGTCTTGGTTTTCTTATCTGCTTATGAGGATTGTTTAACATTATTCAGGCAATAAACCATGGGATTTCAGATGATTTCCTTGACAAAGTTGGCGAAATCGGCAAAAGCTTCTTTGCTCTTCCAATGGAGGAGAAGCAGAAATATGGCAGAACTGCTGATGATACTGAGGGGTATGGAAATGATTCAGTTCTCTCGGAGCATCAAATTCTTGATTGGAATGATAGATTGTATCTTACTGTGAGCCCTGAAGAGCAAATAAAGTACAATCTCTGGCCTGCAAATCCTGAAAATTTTAGGTTTGTTTTCATTCCATTCTTACCTTTGGCATGGGTCGGTTCTAATACCGAGCATGCATTTCATCTCAATTAAAAGTCTAAGCTGATAATTGGATTGCATATTTATGTTTATACGGAGTATATTATATGTATTGGGCGGAGGCCAGTAAAGTGTCTAAGCCCATTAATTGGTAGCTAGAGAATTGCAGCGGTAAAAGGCCAAGCCCATCAATTGGTGACTATGAGATTGTTGGATAGAGACTCGTGAAAGGCCAAATTCAGCATCCTGCCTCTCAAAAATGTAATGTGCTACGAACTATTATTTTTAACGCAGTAGTAAGTGCTTGATCCTAATAGTACGCTCAACATTTAGCACCATCAAGGTATAAGACAGGATATCCTGTTGTTTTTAGCACTTCCTTGGGTACCATAAAATATCTTGAATTCCTCTTAAGCTATCCTCTCCTTATCCCACCCCATCATAATCAAACATGGATCAGAAGTTCCCATTTTACTTACTTGGCAGGGAAGTTGTGCAAGAATATATCAAGAAGCTGATTGCCTTAAATGAGCTCCTACTTAAGGCCATGGCATTGTCACTGAACCTGGAGGAGAACAGCTTTGTGAACCAGTTTGGAGATCGAGCATCCGGGGTAGCAAGGTTCAACTTCTATCCCCCATGCCCGAGCCCTGATCTTGTTCTCGGTGTGAAGCAACACGCGGATGGCGGAGTCTTCACTTTCCTGTTGCAGGACAAAGATGTTGAAGGGCTTCAGGTCCAGAAAGATGGTCAGTGGTTCAGAGTCCCCATAGTTCCATATGCCATCGTTGTCAATGTCGGAGATCAAGCCGAGGTAGTTATAGATCACGAGGTAGTTCGATCTAACTGTAACATAAGCATAGTGAACATTGATGATGTTTTGTTTACAGATAATGACTAATGGGGTGTTGAAGAGTCCTGTGCATAGGGTGGTGACAAACACAGAGAGGAAAAGGAACACTTTGGCTGTGTTTTTTTCGCCAGATTCAAATAGTGAGATTGGACCAGTGGAGAAGCTGATCACTGAAGAAAGGCCAAGATTATACAGGAATATCAGGAATTTTGGTGGGCTGTTTTTTCAGAATTACCAGCAGGGAAAGAGACCATTAGATGTTGTAAGGATTTGATATTTTTTTTGAGGATTAAGGATTTGATTTCTTGTTTCTGAAACTGCCAATCATCATTTTCCTTTCCTTTGGACATTTCTTTGGTAAATAAAAGTACTAAATGTACCCATTGAAGACTTTACTATGTTTCCCTTCACATTTTTTGTGCTGAAGGAGTGTGTTAACGCAAAAGATAAGGTGGCCCATTTTATAAAGACATAATGGTTACAGTTGAGCCCAATTTGACCTTTTAATTTGGTTCCGGTTGTTAGCCCAAACTATCTTCAGACGCAAATTATATCATGGACCAAAGTTTATCCCGTGTATGGTGGATCTTGGTCTAAATTATGTACCTATAGTAATATATTATATTTTTTAAATTAACAAATTATGTACATTTGCTTTCAAAAAAAAAAACAAATTATGTACATTTAAATAAACTGAAACTGAAAGTACATGATATATGTTAAATGTAACATGTATATAATGTCAACTATAGTAGATCACTACTTTCATAAGTAGAGAGAACAAAACCGTGTGGAGACAGGCTAGTCAAGTTGGCAGTAGACCGTGGGAATAATGACTACTGGATTTTAATGACCCTCCTAATGAAGTTCTATGGATCCTTGAGGAAGATTTAGTGGGATTCCCTTGTAACCGTTATCTATGCCGGCCTCTAGTAGTTACTCTTAGTTTGTCGAGTTTTCCCTCTTATTTATTTATTTATATTTTAAAAAAATTATAGCCTGATTATGATTTTTTTCCCTTCATTGTCGCACATATTACTTATCTAAATTTATGATCCAATTAAGAATATTTCTCCTCCCTTTATTCTATTTCATCTTTTTATTAATGTCACATTTTGTCATGTTAAAAAGTCAATGAACCATGTAACTTATGTTTTACTTTTAGTTATGGTTACGTGTTCATAGTCTAGTACAATGTCTTAGAGTTCGTCTCCTCATTTCTGTATTTGTGATTTTTATTTTTTGTTTCCAACTAATGATATTTGTTGGTTTGACTTTCAAAAAACAAAAACAAAAAAAAAAAAAAAAAGAGGAAAGAAAGAAAGAAAAGCTTTAGGTCTCTAGATAATTTGTAGTATTTTCACTATCATTTCCCTCCCTCTTAAAAGTGTTTGATGTAATGACTGCATCACTTAACTAATTGAATGTGATTGAATATAAGCTAAATTTTAATTTTTCTTTTTAGTTACATCACAGGTGTTTTGAGCCTACCCTGATTGTAGAAGACACGTTTAGGTCTAGACTAATTATCGTGTCAGATTGATTTCTCTATACGAGAGAAAATTTGAACTCCCAACCTCTCTTTAAAGGATGTGTATGGTTATCCATTCTAAAGCTTCCTCAATAATGATCGGTTTTTAAGTAATTTTTACAGTGTTATTAGGAAAGAGAAGATGAAAGGGGACGCGCCCAGGGGCGCGTGCGCTAAGCGCGCAAGTTGCGCGTTCGGCTGTTTTCCACATTGGGCCCCACTGATTCTGCAAAACCCTCATATTTACACTAAACATTTTTTTCTAGCCCCCCAAATTATCACTCTTCCACCTTATCATTTTTTTCTTAAAATCTATGTAAAACTCATCAATGGGAAAGGCCCAATTAAATTGTTTGAATTTTAATTTATAAATAAATAAAATATGACACTGTTATTTAGTGTGATCAAATATCTGTTATCATTTTAAATTAATGGTCAAAAAATCAAAGAGAAAGCATACTTGGTTGTCCATACTAAAATAGAAATAGCAATTCTTATTTGTGTGTGAAAAATTCGTTGGATTTGACCGTAATAAAATTAAATAAATAAATTTAGGTTGTGATTACCTAGAAAAAATCCATAAAATAATATGCAAACCTTGGATCTCGAACATCATACAACTATCATATGAATCATATATTTCTCCGGCCCCAACTTATCTGCTTTGCTTACTATTCTAGTATGTAGTAATTGGTTTGATTAAATTCTAGTCTAAATTTCAATAGTTTGATCCACTTAGGGAGCCATGGCTGAATCTTTGCCTCCTACCAAGTCACCCAAGCCAGTTCAACAACTAGCTGCAGAAGCCTGCAAGCAAGTCCCAGAAAACTATATTCAATCAAAAGATGCTGATATTCAAGCCTCTTGCCCTCTACTGGATCTTGCTTCTATTGATCTTAGCCTTCTCTCATCTTCAACGCCATCGCCGGCCCGGGAAAAGGAGCTCACTAAGCTCAGATCAACTCTCAGTTCTTGCGGCTGTTTTCAGGTTGAATTATACACATGGCTATTATTTGGGTTTTTGGGGGTCTTGGTTTTCTTCTCTGCTTATGAGGATTGTTTAACATTATTCAGGCAATAAACCATGGGATTTCAGATGATTTCCTTGATAAAGTTGGCGAAATCGGCAAAAGCTTCTTTGCTCTTCCAATGGAGGAGAAGCAGAAATATGGGAGAAGTGCTGATGATACTGAGGGGTATGGAAATGATTCAGTTCTTTCGGAACATCAAATTCTTGATTGGACTGATAGATTGTATCTTACTGTGAGCCCTGTAGAGCATATAAAGTACAATCTCTGGCCTGCAAATCCTGAAAATTTTAGGTTTGTTTTCATTCCATTCTTAACATGGGTTAGTTCTGATACCAATTTGGAGCATGTGTTTTCATCTCAATTAAAAATATATTATATGTGTTGGGCGGAGGCCAGTAAAATGTCTAAGTCCATCAATTGGTGGCTAGAGAATTATTCAACGGAGGCCAGTGAAAGCCCAAGTCTATCAATTGATGGTTATGAGATTGTTGGACAGAGACCCATGAAAGGCCAAATTCAACATCATGCATTCATGCCTCTCAAAAATGTAATGTCAGAAATAAAATTATGTCTTTGCTACAAGCTATTATTTTTGACGAAGTAGTATGTGCTTGATTCTAACCGTAGTATGCTCAACATTTAGCACCATCAAGGTATAAGATAGGATATCCTGTTGTTTTTAGCACTTCCTGGGATACCATAAAATATCTTGAATTCCGCTTAAGCTATCCTGTCCTTATCCCACCTCATCCTAATCAAACATGGATCAGAAGTTCCCATTTTACTTGGCAGGGAAGTTCTGGAAGAATATATCAAGAAGCTGACTGCCTTAAATGAGCTCCTACTTAAGGCCATTGCATTGTCACTGAACCTGGAGGAGAACAGCTTTGTGAACCAGTTTGGAGATCGAGATCGAGCATCCAAGGTAGCAAGGTTCAACTTCTATCCCCCATGCCCGAGCCCTGATCTTGTTCTCGGTGTAAAGCCACACGCGGATGGCACAGTCCTCACTTTCCTGTTGCAGGACAAAGATGTTGAAGGGCTTCAGGTCCTGAAAGATGGTCAGTGGTTCAGAGTCCCCATAGTTCCGTATGCCATTGTTGTCAATGTTGGAGATCAAGCCGAGGTAGTTTTTCATGTAGTTATAGATCACAAGGTAGTTTTAACCGTAACATAAGCATAGTGAGCATTGATGATGTTTTGTTTACAGATAATGACTAATGGGGTGTTCAAGAGCCCTGTGCATAGGGTGGTGACAAACACAGAGAGGGAAAGGAACACTTTGGCTGTGTTTTTTTGCCCAGATTCAAATAGTGAGATTGGACCAGTGGAGAAGCTGATCACTGAAGAAAGGCCAAGATTATACAGGAATATCAGGAATTTTGTTGGGCTGTTTTTTCAGAATTACCAGCAGGGAAAGAGACCATTAGATGTTGTGAGGATTTGATTTCTTGTTTCTGAAACTGCCAATCATCATTTTCCTTGGACATTTCTTTGGCAAAAAGTACTAATAAATGTAACCATTGAAGACTTTACTATGTTTCCCTTCACATTTTGTGTACTGAAGGAGTGTGTTAACGCAAAAGATAAGGTGGCCCATTTTATATAGGAATAATGGTTACAATTGGTTCCGGTTGTTAGCCCAAACCATCTTCAGGCACAAATTATATCCTAAACCAAAGTTTATCATGTGCATGGTGGATCTTCGTTGAGGAAAAAATAATAATAATAATTAACCCATATTTAACAGGTCATTTGCATATTTTGGCCACGGACCACAACTTCCGGCGACAACTTCCAGGCACGGGAGACAATTGAGTTGTTCCTGGTCGCCCTCTCTTGGGAAGGCAACCATTTCTGGTCGCCTTCTCCTGGAGAAAGTGACCAGATCCTTTTTGGTTGCCCTCTCCGGGGGAAGGCGACCAAAACACTTTCTCTTGGAGAAGGCAATCGCCGGTGGCCGAAATATGCAAATGACATATTAAAAATGTTAATTGCTTCTTCTTTTTTTTTTCTGGTTTTAGTGACTTAATTGCTTTGATTTTTCGAGTTCGTGGCTTATTTGATGCTTATTGGAATTTGTTTGTTCCCAAATAATATGATGACTTATTTGTAGTTTATCACAAAAGTCAAGAATGTAACTCATGTTTTAGTCATGGTTACGTGTTCTAAGCCTAGTACAATGTCTTAGAGTTCATCTCCTCATTTCAGTATTTGTGATTTTTATTTTTTTGTTTCCACTCCTCATTTTTGTATTTGTGATTTTTAAGAAGAAGAAAGAAAAGCATTAGGTCTTAAAATGAGATAATTTGTAGTAATTTCACCATCATTTTCAACTACCCAAACCCTAATAATAAGTATCCAACTTGAGAAAGCTCATGAAGTTTCACA
>CM008332.1:26322260-26332805 GCA_002525835.2 Ipomoea batatas
CATCAGAGATGCCAGGTATTGCTGTCAGATCACCACCAATTACTTTGAGTGTAAAATCCAGCTTTTTCTGCAAGTAAAAAATGGTTGTAAGCCACAAGATGCCAATGCCAGTTTTTAGATGTTGTTCTATGAGTTAACGACAGAGTGTCAATGCGTTTCAGCAGGTTTATAGAAATGCCAATCACCTTGTGCCTTAGAGAAACACATACAGCTCCAAAGCAAGGAAGCTCATCTACAAGCGGCCTTAAGATCAGCCTGAAAACCCCTGTAAAGCCAATGTTTTTCACCTATAAAAGGGCAGAATCAGATGGCATGAAGTGAAATTCTATGAATAGAAAGAAAGTTTTCTTCTTTTTTTTCCTAACCCCTAAGAATCATATGATATTTTGTTTTGGGTGACAAGGGAAACCTGCAACCACTACCCCAGGGTGTGCACTGGGTAAACCCCTCCTTGTGACCCTAGCCAACAAAGGACCACAAGGAGGTAAACCAGTCTAGGTTTCCCATAGTTGACCAGCTCAAACCAAGAAGGCCAATATATCGCTCCCATTAGTATATTTCAGTTTAAATTGCCACATAAAATGTAAGCATGATACTTTGGATAGTTGGACATAAGTAACTAATTAAAAGCTCAGCAGCATTCAACTAACCAACAACTTAGTTACCTGCACAGGCAGAGCAACACCCAGATAAGTCTTAATATCAAGTATTATACTCGGATTTCCATCCCACTGCACCTGTAACTCGATGGTAATCCCTTCACTTCCATCTTCAATGATAGAAATTCCTAAAGAAAAGCGTAGTCAATTTTCAATTCACTTCATCATCACAAATACTCTGCCTTAACATGATTAAATAAAAAGAATCAACTGCAGAGGGATTGAATATGATGAGCTCAAGAAATTATATCATTCAGTGGCATTCATTATGAGCAACTTAAGGAACATGTAAACAACCAAAGACTCCAACCTGTGCACTGTGGGGCAACAGTACCAAGAGTGAACCTTGAAAATTTCAATGATGCCAAAATCATCGGCCTATATGATTCCAGAACAGGCTCGACGTTCATCTTAATCAACTCTGACGCCGCCTAATGCACTCCACATCAATACCACCAAAAATGTTACACACCCCATAACAACCGAACATAAAAATAGCAAAATCTCCTATAAAACTGTCTCACGGATCCTCATCTGTGATACTAGTCAAGTTTTTCATAGGTATTACAATTTTCCACATATGTAACTTAAAAGTATTACATTGTGCACCGAAATTATCACAATATTGCTCATAAGTAACAATCGTCAATTTATCCCTATTAATATTACATCCAGCATAAGTATTACATTTCCATCTTGACCTAACCCGTTTTACCAATAAAGATTCTCAACCTATACAAATAGGAAAAATTCAAGCACAAAATCCCTGCACAGAGAAGAATTGTTACCTCATTCACGTATGGCCAGATCTTTTCAAGATGACTATTTAGCCACTTCAACTGAAAATTGAGAAAGGAAAATGGGAATTGAATTCTCTAAAATACTTAAACACAGTAGAGGCACCAGTATGGAGAGCCAAAGATTGGACCTTCTGGTACTTAGAGAAGACAACCCAAGAAGGGTACTGGTCAGGGGTGAAGATCTTTCTGGAATCTTCCACGCTCATTCTTGCATACGCCGCAACCGTAGTAGCCTTTTCCGGTCATTCAAATCCAAGCACAAACATAGTAGACAGTAGACACAAACAAAATAAATAAATAAATACCAAAAAGAATACTAGCAGACACAGTAAGTAGTAGAATTCAGTTACCAGTTCACAACGGCGTTTGGAGCGGGAGTTTTCCGACTTCACAAACGCGATAATTAAAGCCAAGCCGAATGCGATTCCGATCACTATTCCAAACAAAAACGCCATCTTTGGTCCTCTGAAGGACTCTATGGAGTGAATTGAAGTCCTTCGAAGAGTGAAGTGCTTTCTGGCGATTACTGATTAGTGATTATGGGGTCAGCGAAATGAGTGGATTTTGGTGCGCGGACAAAAGCGCGAAGTGTGTTGCCAGGAACAGGAAGCGAAAAGATGAAAAGGATGCATGGTTGCAACTTGCAATCTGCCGACAACATGGTTAAGGTGGAGTATGCCATGGCGCTTGGAACCAATTCTGTTCTTACATGTCATCACATTATCCTTTTCGTAACACACAATCAGACAAAGCATGCCAACAACTGTGGAGTATTTTTTAGGTTTCACCAATTTTTTTAATTTACTCTAGAGGGTAAGTTCTGTAGTAGTTCCTGTATTAATACGAAACTGTTCAATATTTATATATGGGTAGATCAAATTAGAACAATTGCTCTGTGCAAATGTGTGAGTTGCACAATCTTGTATGCACGAATGCACAATCAAACATTACATGTTGTACAAAAATTAGTTGGCATGTTCTCACAGGATGAGTGGTACTGTTGTGCATTTGGTTGTGTTAGTTGTGCAACTCGTTATTGTGTGTTGTGCAATCCATTGTTGGGAGTTGTGTAACTTATTTCGTTTTCAAACTACTCTGCATTTGATCAAAAGTTTGACTTTGGGTGTTGGTAGTGGTTTACATTAGGTTTGAGTTTCGGAGATAGCAGGCCAAAAATGGCAAGTTGCATGTGATCTCATTGTTGTGGATTGTGCGACCCATTGTTATGAGTTGTGCAACATATTTTTTCGTCTGTGTCTATAAATTTCTGGTGACACTGCATTTCATCGGTAAAAAGTGTGGCATGGACATGTAACCTACGATCTACGAATGATACAATGATGCTGAAGAGCTACCGAACCATTCATTTTTTGTCATTGGCGAGACAAGATTATTGTAGCCTTTGATTAAAGGTGGGTGAATTATTGTAATATCTGATAATGTATTGATTGAGAGGTCGGCCATGGTGGGTCATCAAAGGCCGGAAATGTTGAGCCATCTACGCCAGTGACACCACTCAATTTGTGTTGCAAATATTCTGTGATAATTTTGATACTTGTTTGATTGCTTTCTTGACTTCGACTTTTTTAACCTATATAACTATACAATATGTTCTATTACACAATTAATTAAATAATCAAGCAATCAAAATATTATATTACAATCAATGAGTGAGTTTACTACAACAAATGATCACAAGACGCCTCCTTACGTGTACGGACTGATTACTTTTTGACGGCACACACAACATGTAGACCATAGTGTGGAGATTCAAACCCATAACATTTTACATGGGTGGACTCTAATACCGAATTGAAAGATGTGTAGTCTAAATTGATGCTCAATAATATTTTCTTTATATGAACAAATTTTACTTTTATTCATCCACTATTGTAGTATTGTCAAATTTAGTGACGCTCTTTTAATATCTCATATATATAATGATGCTTGGAAGAATGACAAGGGTTCTTGTCTGAAGTTATTGCCAACTTCAACCAATTAAATACCACAATTTCATAGTTATATCATAATATAAAATGTTGCTTAAACTTAACATCATATATATATACTTTAAAGATACAATAACTCTTGTTCAACTGAATATATAAAGCACTCCTAACTACTATACAAATGTAATAAGTACTACAAATTAACTTTATAAAACTTATATAAAATCAACTAACTGTGAGGTCCTAACTACAAATGTATAATCTATTTAACTCTACTAAATTTTTATATCAAATTATGACAATCAAAAGTAGTTACTATAGATTTATAATACAAATAAATACCTTAAGCATTATAAGCATTTAATTACTTGTAGACTTGTAGATAACTTTAATACATATTCTATTTCTCGTATATATGATGAAGTGCATAAAATGGTCTCTTGATGTCATAAATAATAGTAACCCAATTAGTAACAATCAATCATTATTGTGGAGACCATATTATCAAATAATGTATATTAAGTATATAAATAATGTACTTTTAGTATATTAAAAATGTACATTGTATTTAGGAAAACACATTATTTGAGTATTAAAAATACATTATTTTATATAATGTACATTCAGTATATAGAATGTACTTTAGGATATTAAAAATGTATTTTTGTTATGTACTAGTGATATTTATTGGCCCAAAATCCCTTTGATTTTTTTTTTTGAAAGATAGAATCCCTTTGATTTAATAAACCCAAAACCAACAACAGTGGCCCAAAACTATATATATTTATATATACTTTATGAAAATTGGCCCAAACAATATTTTAATTCTGCAGCCCAAAACTTCATTCATTGCCCTATATATATATATATATAAACCCTCAAAAAAATTAGAGTTTGATTGCGTTTGAGATTCGATAATTTAGATCAACCGAAATCTTAAGTTTTGATTATTTAGATTTGACTCGAGTTATTTACATCGTACAAGAGCCTCTGTATCTCTGAGTCTTTAAACTTGTTGAACAAACAATGGCAGATTATTGATTTAAAAAGTATGAATGTTTTAAATGCATATGAACTTATGAATAGAATAATGTGCCACAACTCTTTATCTTCAAAAAAAATTACAAAAATGTGTTTGGCTGACAAAGATGGTTTGCCCTAATCCACTCCGCCATGGCACCATGAAGTGGTTTAAGATCACTTCACTGGTACAATGATAAATTTTAATTAAAAATTATCACATAATTAATGTTTCAATATCACTAATTGCACCATGGTGTCACTATTAGAAAATATTCCGATTAATGATACAATTTATCAACAATTTTTTTTTTAAAAAAATACTTTTTTACTAGGTATAATTTGATTAATTAATGAAAAATAGATTGCAAATTCTTTTTCCTTTTTATGCTCCAATAAAATAAAAATGTGACAAAAATTTTATTCTCTTATAAGCACATTGTACACTTGTAAAATTAAATTCTTTATTTAATTTCATTAGATCTAGTGTTTAACAAGTGGGCTTTAAAGAAGAGAATACAATTTTATTGGATCTAGTGTTTAACAAGTGGGCTTTAAAGAATAGAATAAAATTTTGATTGCACGAAAAGCAAATGAGTTCTACTGCATGTACTCTCAAATTATACTTTCTCACTTTTACTCTATAATGTGATAAATAAAGATTGGATATTTTTATTATGTGGGTTTAAGGATAAGGTTTTTACATCAAAAATTTGTAAGCGAGAGTAGAAACTGAAAGAAAAAAAGGAGAGTTAATGTAGTATTTTTCTTAAAGCAAAGAAGAAATTTTTTTGAAATATGATTGAGGGAAGAACATTCAACATGGAAGTAAATTATGACGAATGATTGAAAGCACTGTCACCTCCATATAGGGTCTCAATACCAGTTACACATCACATTTAGTACTTAAATAATGGTCATTTTCACTATGTCGTGCGTTTTGGCAGCGCATATTGAATAAAATTGTATAATATCCAAAAAATAAAAATTGACGTTTTTCATTTTTTAATTGTGATTGTGGTATTAATTTAATCTCATAATTAGTTGTAGGATAAGTTTAGTTCTAAGTTAGTGGTAAATTTTGGTCAGTCATGTTAGGATTTCATTATGAAATTTACTTAAGAACTACCAAATCTTAGCTTGTTAAAAATTCAGCAGTCAAAAAAAAATTGTTAAAAATTTATGGGATAAGTTTAGTTTTTGAGTTAGTGCAATTGAGCCTCTTTAAGTAATTTAAAAGAAAAAAAAAACTTTCAAATTTTAAAAGTGGACAAAAAAAATAGACAATTGACTCATTTAGTAGATTAGTAACATGCAAAAGCTGAGTTCGCAGGAAATTAATGTTATGTTAGATTTCACGTGTATTTTTTAAAAAGTAACATTAATTTGACGATTTGATGTGATGTTAGTTTAGATGGCTAAGATTTTTGAAATACATATATATAATAAATTTAAAATTTTAAAAATTGACATGCTGGATGGAGATTGCCTTCGTCCAACCATCTTCTTTCTCCCTCCGTGGATCGAAGAAATTTGTTACTAAACACTTTTGTAAAAACGTACTATTTATTAATTTACAAAGGATTTATTATATTCTTAAGTATTTTTTTTTAATAATATTTGTATATAGTAAGGATTTATTAGAGATTTAAAGAAAATTTCTTAAAAAATTTAAATGAACCAAACATCTTAATTAATTTTTATGTAATTTAATTTTATTATTTTCAATGTAATACTAAACATATTAATTAATTTTTTCTGCAAAGTAATTTCTCATTAAATATGAAAAAATATTTTTCCAAAAATGATAAGAAAGTACCAAATGTCCTCACTGTTGTTGGTGAACCAAACATAAACGAATAGATGTTGCTCTTAGTAACAAGCTTGCAAATGTTCAGACTATGTTCATTTATTAAACAAGCTCTAAAATATGTTCATTGACCTTAATAAATGAACATAAACAAATACTTATCTAGCATAAATACGAATAGTTTATTAAAAATTTTGTTCACTAACCCCCGTAATTAGGAGCAATGGTAGTCTGCGAGACACCCCTGGACTTGCTGACACGAGGATTGTACCTAGTACCTACTACACCTTCTGAATTGGGGTCCTTTTGTCATTTCCGAATTGAACCAACATTTTCACTGACAACCTGGGAAATGGGAATCTTTGCCATTCAATGAGCATCATCATGTCTCTATTTTCAACAATCTGTGGGAATCTGCTCACATTCAATTTTTGCCAAAAACCATATCTCCACAAGACCACAACAAGGTTTTTTGCTATGCGAATAAAAGTACACTATATAACCTTGGTTTTAGCAAACCAATTTCAACTTCAATTACATGCGGGTGAGTAAAGTTCAAAGTAGCATAATTAAAAGCTAAAATCTAACTAATAGGTTTACATATCTGTTTAAAGTAATATACTTTTAAATAAGACAATACAACCCAACCAATAAGCAGGAGATGTGTTAGATTTAGTGGGGAAAAAATCTTTTTTTTTTTTAATACTAGAAAATATGCCAAGTCCAGTACCTTAAACGATGTAGTGGAAAAAAATCTTTAGTTCATCGAAAAAGTCTCATAAGCGATTGATAATTAAAATATATTTGACTTTTAATTAAATATCTATGTATAGTAGTGTTGTTGATTAGAAAAAAGTAAAGAAGACTCTCCCTTGAATAATTAAAGCCAATTTAAAGTCTTCAACAAAGAATATTTTGAGATACAAATGGGGTGTTTGCATGGATGATGGGGCTTATCACCTAAAGTTTGGCTTATTTTTGGTAAACAACATTTATAATCAGCCACTATATTAGTTAAGCAAGCTTAAACCACTATATTACGAAACATTTTTCTATATAATCAACCAATACTATTAATTGGTTAAAACAATTAACACAATCAATTATAAGCGCGCACTATTAATTATCAACTAATTGCTAAACACCCAAAACTCATTCAATCATTCACATCCCAGTGATGCGACAATTCAAGGGTACTTCCATATTATTTTGTCTGGCCGTGATAATATTTTCCTATCTCTGTCCACACATCAATTCCAAGAAGCTTCCCACATGCAGTATAATATAACTACTTAAGAAACTTCCTTCCCAAACTAGTAGTTATAGAGTGATGAACATTTAAATTGGTTAAAATATTCTCAAACTTATTTATTTATTTATTTATTTATTTTTCTTTCACATATTGTATTATCTGTTTTTCATTAAAAAAAAAACATTTTCCAACATTTTTTTAGTAAACACACTCTATGCTATTTTTGAGAGATTAATTTTATTTCATTTTTGTAAATTTTAATTAACTTATAGTTTTAATATTTCAGGTGGTTTTATAAGAAAATCATATTCATATGAATTTTGGTGGTTATTCTTATGGATTACAATTTAAATATCTTATTCATGAGTTGAATTTGATTTAACCACCTCAACCCCTTAATTATGACCTTATCAATGGAAGTTAAACTACCTTAACTTCCCTATGTGTAGAATAAGTCAATTTACAATATATATACACACACACACAAAGGAAAAATTGGAATTTAATTTAAAAAAAAAAATTAATTCCAATTGGTACAAAACCAAAATTTATTTATATAAAATAAATAAATATGAAAAAGAGAATTTTCAAATTTCAAATAATATAAACCCACCAAGAAAACAAAAGAACGAGAAGGAGAATAAATCCAAGTCGTGTACCACAGTACCACACACTCTCCTTAAAATCGATTCGCTACCTCCCGATGGTGCTAGGAGCATTGTATTGTCAGTATGCACATAATTTTTCAAGAAGAAATGATTTTCGTGGAGAAAAAGATGAGAAAATCAACAAAAATTTTGATTAGTTCAAGATCCAACAACTCAAAAGGCTGTCCAACACATAGGTGTTTATATAGGTGATTATAATTTAATAGCATTAATCAACGGCACATAAATTCAATTTAATAATCAGATTATAACGTTTGAAACAGTTACACTTATTATCAAAATAATATTTGCAGTTACGAAGTTAAGTACAATTAATTCGTACCGATTATAATAACTCAAAACACCTGAGTGACCAAGAAGTCCATACGATCTAAAATGTTAATTAACTTTAAGGACCTTTCGGAATGGGTCCGAAAAGCCACAGCACAATAACCACTACGAAGTACTTTTTTTTTTTTTTGACAACCAAAAAACGTATGAAGTATTATTACGGGAAAAACAAACGAATACAAATTGGAGGGGCAAGGTCAATAGTACTCAAAAATAAAATTTTCATTCATCTATTACCTATTTTGCACGTACAATATATTGATTTATTCGTTACACTACGAAAAATGCAAATTCATTTTGACCCGACATATATTTGTACCACAAAATAACAACTTACAATGTCATTTTATGTTGAAAATTCTAACATCCTATCAAATTACTCAACCACGTGTCTACGTGCCTTAGCTTCTCCTAATGCATTATAAATAGATGATGCATATCATCAATATATCATGTGTAAAGGATGGTAGAGAAATGATGGGAGTTTAATATAATGCAAATTCTTGCTTTGTGAAGTGTACCACAGCATTGAAAGTAGCAATTGATAAATTCAAAAAAAAAATCACATTTAAAAATTTGCTATAAATAAATTATTTAAAACAATATTGTCTTTTTCGTATCCCAAAAATTGTATCGTATAACTGTATTGTTTTTTTTTTTTGAAAGGAATAACTGTATTGTTTTATACATAAAATGTTAATAGCAAATAATTCTTAAAAAAATATAACCATTACGTGTTTAAAAGATTTATTTGATCTCTATATATACTACTCCATCTGTCCCATTTTACCTGTCCTATTTACTATTCATTGGTCAAATCAACTACTTCTTATTTTCTTATTTTCTTTATTATTTTTTTAATTATTTTTAAATTTAATTTTTTGTGTTTAATAGTACTTTTAAGGTAGTTTCTTAATATATGAATTTTATATACTGATACTACACTTAACATTATGAAAAATTGAATTAAAAATAAATTCAGTCAAGCCTCGTTAACCGAATTAGACACATAAAATGGGACGGATGTAGTATTATTGTAACACTTTCTCTAGTAATCTAAAAGTTTGCTCTTTTTGCTCCAACACTGAAGTGTAATAGTGTGTTCATAGCAACTTTCTCAAAGTACTGAAGCACAAAGAGTCAACAGTTGGCTCGAACCCACTCCCATCATCCATGTAGGAGTGTAAACCGGGACACCGGGTGCCACTAGATCACAATGTCTTTGACATTTATTATTTATTATTACTTCAATAAAGATTAATTATTGTTTTTAAGAGTTTAAACTTCATGTCCTTGTATTTATATTAATATTTTATTTTTATTAAATTAAAGCTATAAATTAAAAGCTATACAGTTAATTAATTGCAATATTAACAATAACTATGCCAAGTAGCTTGTAGCTCAATGGAGTCTTAGGTTCGAACCCTAGTAATGACATAGACTCTTTGGTAATAGAGTAGCGGCCCACTTATTAAAAAATTATTTTTGTTCAAATGAATTTCTTTCCCTTTGATCAAAATATGTATTTTTTTTAGTTGATTGCCGAGTAATTTTTTTATCTTTGTTGGCTAAATATTTTTTTTAAAAATCAAAATATTGTTATGAATTAAAAGGAAAATGGTGGATGTCCAAGCAAGGAATCGAACACGGCATTTCCGGGCAAAGCTTATCCATATCCTTTTAGGCTTAAGCTTATCCATATCCTTTTAGGCTTAAGCTTATCCTTCTAGGCTAGCACAATTATATGCCTATACCTTTAATATTTGTTTATTCATGTTTGGACATTATAAATACCCCCCAAACTCTTTGTAAAATCCATCCCAGAAAACATCAATAATATTGCAATGAATGCATCTTCCTCCTTCTAGCTTTTGTGTTCTTCATTTTCATTTCTTCATAATATCACAATTATAATTATATTTCATAACACGTTATTAGCACGAAAATGCTCTTTCACATATGGCCTTCTCCGGCGAGCAACAATGAACTATGGACAGTCACCAGCCTCCTCTTTTACTGGTTTTTCATTTCGCATCGCGAACAGGAAAACAAGTCGC
>CM008332.1:26358874-26369788 GCA_002525835.2 Ipomoea batatas
ATCATCCATGTGGGAGTGTTAACTGGGACACCGAGTGCCACTAGACCACAAGATTTTTGGCAGTGAGGACTGATCTTAGTTGCCCATTAGAGTTCATAAATGGTCGAGTTTTAATAAAAGAAATTAGATCAAATCAATTTTATAATTATTATAAACTTTTAAGTTTGAATATTTATAAAATGAGCTCCACACTTATTTTCTAGCAATCCTCATAAACTATTGATTAACCTAAATGGATCATTGATTCTCACTTTTTATATGGAACTGTTTTCATTTATAGATTAATAGTTTAATATTCTATGATAACAAATACCACATGAGTCAAAGGGATAAACACGTACAATTCAAAATAAAACTTCAAAACACAAATAAACAAGGAAACATTATTCTAAGTTTCTAACTTAAGTTTCACTAACATTCTCATAATACAGATTTTAAATCAAGTTCATCCAATGTTAAGTTGTCAAATTGAAGGATGCCAACCTCATCAATGTTTGCAAATTCATCTCCTCCAACATCTCACATTTTTTACTTATCATCATAATATTCATTTGTAAGATTGAATATGTTAAACGCTAGTGCTTAGTTTCAT
Source organism: Ipomoea batatas (assembly GCA_002525835.2). Lineage (NCBI taxonomy): Eukaryota > Viridiplantae > Streptophyta > Magnoliopsida > Solanales > Convolvulaceae > Ipomoea > Ipomoea batatas. The sequence continues at coordinate 26,359,467 of CM008332.1, forward strand.
TTTCAATATATTAATGTCACACTCCAATTTATTTATTTATTTATTTTGTCTAAGGACAGTTGTTGCCTACTCTTTTATATATATATTTTTAAATAATTAGGAAACAGACCAAAAATGATCTGAAAACTTTTGGCAAATTCAAAAACGACTCAAAAACTTTTCAAAATCGAGGTTTTTAAAAGTTTTGAGTACATAACATTTTCGAAACAGGGAAACACGACCTCGGTGGAGCTTCATGCAACATAGTCACCCATGCACCAATATAATTCAATTAATTATAGAATTTAAACATTGGATCCGGAAGATTGAGTTACTATTTTAGACAGAGGAGTGAGCGGTGACTTTGAAGGGGGTTTTTCTGATTCCCAGTCACATTCATACTACTTTTTGAAAAGGGGACACAATAAGGTTGTAAAGAGAAGAAAAGTAAAAGTAATAGAAAGAAGAAATTGGTCGTGTAGTGTTGCTTGCCTGGCCTCTCTCCCTCGATATACGAACCAGCAACAGTGTGTCTGAAGTTTGAAATGCCTATGCCTATGCCTATGCCGCCGCTTGCTTCAATTCTACACACCTTCACCACTCACCAGTAGTCCATCTCCCATTTCATTTTCCCCTTTCCACAAAAAATACCCAGCAAAAGTTCATATCTTTTAATCAAATTGAGGGAAACCCCAAAGAAAAGAATTTGGCTGGTTAAGGGTTACAAGAGAGCTATCAATCCACTTTAAGTTTCAACCGTGTTGAATCAAAAAATTCAAGTACATGATTAATATGGACGAGCCAGGAATTTCATCCAATGGGTCGAAAATCGAAACAAAAGACATTTTAAATAAAAATATTAATCAAATAGAGAGATTCAACCTCTTGACCTTTACTACAACATACACATAACCATCTAAGTTACTTTATCTTTGAATAATTTATATTAATATTATTTACTTATGTCTAAATATTTACTAAAGTATATATGTATACACGAATCCCTTATATATAGAGGGTGAGGTGGGGTGCGAAAGGAGAGCAGCTGCCCCACTGCTCCCATATTAGCTCCGTCCTGAGTACATATGCAACTCTTTTGTTGTCTACAAGAATGCATCATCTAAAATTTTCATTTCTCCCTTGCACAACTCATATTCATCAACAGGCCTCAAGAAACATCACACCTTTATTCATTTGATTACCATCCATTCATGACTCACTCTCAAGTCTTAACCATGGCGAATTATACCATGGATCAGGTCCACCTTATATAGTAGATTCTTGTCCAAAATAAAATTCAAATTATGTGTTTGTAAATAAATTGGACACATATAATACGATAATTACAGACACATAATATGTTAATGGAAGGTACGTAATATCCAGTTAACATATATTATATGTCTGTAGTTAACATATTATGTGCATGTAGTCAACAAATTATGTACCTTCAATTTATTTACAAATATATAATTTATTAACTTAATGCACATCAAATGTTAACCGTAGATAAATGACTTTTAATTAGCATCCATAATGCAAGGTGAATCATGATTGTACCCATGGTATAACAATTGCTTAACCATTACACAATGATGCAATCCTTATATTACGGACCTGGGTTCACACTGCACTATGGACTCTGGTTCATGTGTATATGTTTTGTGACTTTTTGTGTATTGCGTTATAAAATTCTGCACCTTAAGAGTATAAATTATGTACATGGAATAAATTAGTAATTGTGTCTTATATATATTATGAATTTCTATGTTTTGTGTTGTGAAATTATGTGCCTATAAACACAAATTATGTGCCTAAATCAAATTTGAAAAATAAATAAATATATAACATGTGTATGTGTCTTGTGTTATGATTTTTTGTGTCTTGTGTTATGAAATTTTGTACCTTATGAGTGAATTTTGTACCTCGTCTTTTAAATGCAGTTGGGTCCATAATGCTATGTTATCTGTCTTGTGTTGTGATTTTTTGTGTTTTTGTGTTATGAAATTTTTTACCTTACGAGTATGAATCCTGTACCTCGTTGTTTCATTTTAGGGTCCATAATGCTATGTGGACCCTGATCAATGATATAAATTGCCACAATGATGCCCTTCGGCCTAAACCAACTGTAATGGCAAATTATTGTGTGGATCATGGTCCATATATCTATGTAGACCATGGATGCAATATACATTTAATATATTAAAAGTATATTATTTGTGTATTGAATGTACATTACTTGAAAATATATAAACAATCATGCACTTTCAAATAATGTACTTTTAGTATATTAAAAGTATACTTTTTATTTATGGTTCACACAAATGTGGTGACCATGTTAACATAGAATAATGATTGAACTGTAATCCTCTTAATATATAGCCCAAAGTCCAATCTCAACTATGCTACATGAACCAATATTGCCAATAAAGCATTGCAGCCAATTTCCAATAGACAATAGTGTTGTGAAGTAAATCACCACGCACACCCAGCCCAATCACCATTTATCTCTTGAAGCACCGGTCTATATTTAGTTTTTTTTTTTGGTGAGATGTCTATATTTAGTTTTACCTATCAATTCAAAGGTCTATTTTAATTGGTTCTATAGCTTCACCCATATTCTTTTCAAGTTTAACCTTCTATTTCCATTTTTGAAAATTTAACTCAAAAGAGACTAACCTTTACTAGTCACCCTTACTAGAGCACATTTTACCCTCATCCCAAGTAAGATTACAAAAGAGGTTCAAAGGCATTTTACTGCAAGATTCAAATTAGAGTTTATTACCGAAATTGTCCATCGACTATTGCGAAATTACCAATTTAGTCCTTGACAATTTTTTGTACCCAATTAAGTCCCTCGAGTTTGAAAATTGTAACTAATTTGATCCTCCGTTTAGTTTGCCGTTAAAATCAGGATCAAATTGGTAATTTTGCTATAGTCAAGGGAACAAATTGGTAATTTTACTATAGTCATGGGAAAAATTAGTGAAAAATTAATTACCAATTTGGTCCCTTGCCTATAGAAAAATTACCAATTTGGTCCCTTGACTATAGCAAAATTACCAATTTGGTCCCGATTTTAACGGCAAACTAAACGGATGACCAAATTGGTTAAAATTTTCAAAGTCGAGGGACTTAATTGGGTACGAAAAATTTTCGAGGACCAAATTGGTAATTTCACAATAGTCGAGAGACCACTTCGGTAATAAACTCTTCAAATTACAAGTTTAAGTTTCAAGGATTCTAAGTTTAAATATTAACATTTGAATATAATATTAATGTTAATTGTGGGATTTGTGGGTTCTATAAATTAAATTAAAAAATATTAATGTTTGAAAATAGATCGAATTTTTCGCACTTTTGGTCCCACGACTATGATGTTACTAACAACTTTGATCCACGACTTTTAAAACATGTAGAATTGGTCTACGACTATTACTTTCTTAGCAAATTTGGTCCTTTTGGTGCTTCTCCATTCAATTTTAGTCTGAATTTTTTCCATATTTTAGCATGAGTAATATTGTCTTTTCCATCTCACCCACTAATAAAATAAATAAATAAAATTAAACACAACAGAGGTGATTTGAAATTGAAATCACCCAACTCCGTTTTCAGTTTTACCCTCCCTGGGTAAAGTCTAAACCCTAACTTAAATCGAAATTAAAAATCACCGTACCCATCACTCAAGTTTCTCAACGCATTGATCTTCAGATGGGATTTCAAGCTTTTGAAGTTACTTCAATATGAGTTTGAGGATGACTAATAATTTCAAGTTCTCCAAAGTGAAAGTAGAAGAATGAGTTCGCAATATGAGAAATGATTCAAAGATGCTGCAATGTAGTATGTTTTCGATGTCTAAACTATTAATTTTAACTAAATTCGTGTCTATATGTGTGTTCGTATGAGGCTTTTGTGATGTTAGTAGTGTTTGGTGCTTTTATTTTCTGCACTGTCTTTACATAAAAGTGTATTCTGCAGTCTTGATTTTTACTAATAAAAGTGTTCATATAAGTGATATATTACTTTATTATGCATTGTGTTTACATTGAATTGTATTGTACTGCATTATTGCTGTTGTTATGTGGGGACCAGAACTCCCCTTAAAAAATTCTTTACTTTTATCATGTGGCATGCACTTTCATATTTATTCCTGTGGGGATTTGTGTTTTTTATGTGATTTGGATTCATGTGTTGATGGGGACCACTTTCAACTATCAAGTGGTTTTTCTATGTATAATTGCATTTAGTTATTCTTACAATTTGATTACTATATTTATAATTTAGGCTTAATTGTCAAACAATGTTATTAGTAGGTGATACATCAAATTTTACTCTTAAATTGTTACATAGTGGGACAATTAATAAGGTTAGGGGACCAACATATGTAGGGGACCAAACTACTTTTTTCAACAACATTGATAAGGATGAATTTAGTTTGATAATGTTGAGAGAGAAGTTCAAAGTTAGGGTTCAGTGATAATGAAGCTAAGTGTTATGCATTTTCACAATCTACATTAAGGGAACTACAAAGTGCTTATGAAGTTTGGTCTTTAGGGGTAAATGAATTAAATCCAAATAGGGAAGTAGAGATTTGGGTGGATTGTACTATAGTAGAAGGAGTACAATATGGTAAAGGCAGTGATGGTGATGTAGAAAATGATGGGCAGTCAGCGGAGTGTAGTGACAGTGAGTATGAAATGGTTGGTACCACATCAAATATAGATGATTGTGACTTTGATCAGAATGTTGATTCCACGGTTGAGTTTGGCGATGTTGAAAGTAATTCTAATCAACTGGTTTGTGTGAAAAGTTGGGAGAGAAACTTGGATGACCTAATCTATCTTATGATGAATCATTAAAAGACTCAAATAGTGATGTAGAGGGGGGTAAGTAGCCTGTGTTTAGGACATCTACTGATATGAAAGAGCCCACTTTTGTTCTAGGATTAACTTTTGCTAACAACAAGAGTTTAAAGAGGCAACCACCAATTATGCATTATGGAAAAGATCTAAAAATTGTAAAGAATGACAAAGAGAGATTAGTAGTGAAATGCAAGAATAGTAGTTGTTCTTAGACAGTAACTCTAAGAAAGTAACAAAGTTCATTATCTTGGAGCATCTTTAGATTGAAAGATAGACATGATGGATATAGTTGGTGTTTTGAGAATTCGAGAGCAATTTCTACTGTGGTTGCAAAGAGGTGGAGTAAGGAGATTGTCCACCATGATGATTAAAAAATGGTACACTTTAGGCAAAAGGTGTGTAAAGATGAAAGGTTTCATATTAGTACACACAAAGTGTATAGAGCAATTAGAAAATCAAAAATTCAAATAAGGGGTAATCAAGAGGAAAATTTCAAAAAGATTTAGAGTTACTGCCAAGAAATTAACAAGACTAATCTTATGGCAACCTGAGTGGTGAAGCTGAGTGAAAAATATTGAATCGTTTAGGGGAAAGAGATTTCTTAGATTGTACAGATGTTGGGATGGATATAGGCTGGGTTTCAAATATTGTAGGCCAATATTAAGAGTATATGGAGCTCATTTAAAGTCTAGAATAGGGGGTTTACTTTTTACTACAGTTGTACTTGATGGTAATGACTCAATCTTCCCTGTTTCATATGCTATTGTTGAGGGTGAAACTAAAGAGTCTTGGATTTGGTTTTTACAACTCTTAAAAAGGTACTTAGAAACCAGTGAGTGTTGGATATTTATATAGTAATGGAGGTTATGATTCAGATGTCTACCATGCAAGCTTAAATAATATTTTGGAGGTGTGGAGTTATAAGTATTATTTAGTTTGGTAGACATGATTTTGGATAATCGAGAGATATCTCGAGAGGTCAGTTTATTCGAAAGGTCAGTTCGCGGAACATCGATGTCTCGAGAGATAAGGAATGTTCGAGAGATACATCGAGAGATCAGTTCGATCGACAGATGTCTCGACAGTCTCTTTGCAAACTTCCGACTCTCAAGAGATACGAATTGTGACGCGTTCTATGACACGAATGATGATCTGATATATGTAAGGGAAAGTAACGTACACATGTTTTAGTATCTCTTGTTTTGCAACAAGTATATTGCATTGGGGATATTAAGACTAGAATGTGTTTTATCACGTTTATCATGCATGGGTACGTAACTTGCGTAAACCATATTATCCTATCCAAAATCAGTTGGAATTTCAAATATATGGTTGGAGGTGGTTTACCAACAGCCATGAACTTCCAGTAACTACTCCACAACGGTTAGGATTTTCTCTATAAATTCTAGGGAGTATCATCTGATGAAAGTGTGCAAGTTTTGCATTCTATCAAGTTATTTCACGGTTCAAATCTCGCCTAAAGTTTCTTTTCAAGCAACAAAGGACTTTGTTTCATCTTCTTGTATCCCATAAGATTTAATCTTGAAACCTCGTTGCTTTGTGAGAGGAAAGATTAAAAGCTTATAGGAAAGTGATATCACGCCTGAAGATCTCATTTCCTCGTTATTATTATTCCTCATATTCCCCTCCTAAACCAACAGTGAGGAGATTGAACATGAATTTACCTTTATGTCAGATAAACAAAAGGGGTTAATACCAGCATTTCAAGTTGTTTTTCCTAGAGTTGAGCACGGATTTTGTATTAGACACCTTCATGGGAATATAAAGGATGCAAGATTTCAAGGAAATGCATTGAAGGATGCACTGTGGGAGTGTGTCAGAGCAACAACTGTGAATTCATACACCACTAGAATTAGAAAACTAAGACAGTTAGATGAGGATGCATATGTTTGGCTATCTAATAAGAATCAAACAGCATGGAGTATGTCACATTTCACAACTATTTCTCATTTTGATATGTTGGTTAACAATATATGTGAGAGTTATAATGTTGTCATTGTTGATGCATGTAACAATCATTTCATACCTTGAAGCAATAAGAAAGCAGCTAACAACCAAGCTATTTGAGAGTAGGGAAAAAGGGAGTAAGTGGACTCACAGTATTTTTCCTAGGATTTTTGAGAAAGTTAAGGTTATTGAGAAAAAAACAGCTGGTTATACAGGATATCGATGTAATACATATTTATTTTAGATTAGAGGTATGCATGAGGCACAACATATGGTGGATTTGTAAAGAAGAACTTATTCATGACTTCTTGTAGAAAGTGGGAACTCACTAGTATTCCATGTGAACATGGTGTGTGTGCTATTTGGCTTAAGCATGGAAAGGGACCTATATATGACTACATCCACCCATGCTATTCTAAAGAGACATATTTGAAGATTTATGAATGATGTATCAAACCAATGGCAGGCCCTGATAATTGGCCTTTAAGTGATAAAGTTCTACCCCAACCCCCTTTGTACACTGCCAGAGCATGGATGCCACAATAGTTAAGGAAAAAGTCAGTTTCTGAGTTCACCAAAGATGGAGAAAGAGTAGCAAGGTCTCAAATACAATTGCATTGCTCTAATTGAAGAAAATATGACCACAATAGCAGGAGATGTCCTAATGATCCAAATTTGAATGAAAAACTGATAAAGTTTTTGATATTATTGTATTTACCTTTATGTCTTCACCGTAATATGTTTATGGATTCTTATTTTTGTATTTGTAGAAGAATCCAAGGAAAAGGGTGAGATTCAAACCTGTTGAGAGAACTTCTGATCCACTTGTTGAGAACACTTCTGAGCCAAGTGTTTGCATTCCACATACAATTGAAACCATGTTGTTTTAACAATATGATTTTGGTATGGCTTTAGCTTCATTTAATTTTGATGATCTTACATTCCAATGCAAATCACAAATGAAGGTCTAATTTCAGAACCAGAATGCTAAGGTGCAGCACCACTTGCAGAAACAAAAGCTTGAGGTGCATAAGCAGACGCCTAAGTTGAAGCCAATTGCACAAGATTATGTTAGCTAATTCCACAAGAATATGTTAGGCATATTTTGATGGTGATTATGTCAGGCATGCTTTTGTCAAACTATGATTATGCCAAAGGGTTTTCGTGTTGATGATTATGCCAAAATGTAATTTTGTTTTGATGCTATAAAATTGGTCTTTGTCTTCTTGGACTCCATCGTGATTTATTTTTGTCTTTTATTAGCTTAGCTCTCTTTTCTTGCTTCTCTTTTAGCATTCACGATTTCATTTATTTATTCCAAAAAAAAATCCAATCTTTGTTTACATTGAGGTTTGCCTAGTTTGTTCAAGAGCCAGAAGTGAAATGCTGTGAGTAGATTTAGCTTAATTGCAGGGTTGGGTTATAGCTAAAAGGGAGGTTTTGGGTGTTGATATTTCAATAGCAATATTGTGGTTTTCAGCAGCACCATTTCAGCAGTATTTTGAATGACCATTACAGCAATAGTATTTTGAAATTTTAGGCTAAAAAGTGATGTTTTGGTTGTTGGTTTTAGCTAAACGTTTTATTGTTGGTCAATTGCCAATAAGAAATTCATTTCATTGAATGCAAAAGGTATTCTAGTACATAGATTGAAATACACATCTAATGCTAAAGATTTTTTGCTTCAATTTTCTCACATCAACTGATTGAAATGTTTACAATTACATGATGCATTCATACCACAACTCAATAACTTCACAATAAGAACAACTATAATTACCAAAATTATAACTTTAAACTGTCAATTCTTAAACCAAAACTTATCCACTATTCTTGCACCATTCTTAGCAAATCTGAGCCTCATCTGCAATGTCTTCAACTCTTCATCATGTTTATTCAACCTTTTAAGCAACCTGGGATGTTCTTTGACTTTTTATACATAGGAGGGTCGAACCATTGTACGAACCAACATCATCTACTCTACAATTAGAATACCAATTAAAAAAAATTAATTTTAATAAAATCAATTCAAAGTGATATAAAAAATCAATTTTAATAAAATCAATTTGAAGTGATATAAAAACTTAATTTTAATAAAATCAATTCGAAGTGATATAAAAATATCAATTTTAATAAAATCAATTTCAAAAAAAAAATCAATTTGAAGTGAAATTAGGTAAAGAAACTTACTCCATTGTTTGGGCATAGCCAAAATCTTTGCCTAGGGTTTTCATTTGTCCATGAAATGATCACCTTCAATTGATTTCCACATCTGCAATCTCTTGTTGGAGTTACCTCGCCATAATCGCTACTCTAGCTCTCTTTAGGAATTTGAGGATGAATATAACCTATCCATTATATTTTCCTTCTAAATAAACCTTGATTATTTGAAAAAGATGAACAAATAGAAATACGACAAGGAGGAAGATGATGAAGATGAGGGAAGATGAGAATCATAGATTCGTAGGGCAACACTACATCTGAAGAAAAAAGGGAGTTATTTATGTTATTTGTGGGTGCTGTGTTTAAATTTATTTATTTATTTATTTATTTATTTATTTATTTATGTTATTAGTGGGTGAGATGAAAAAGACAATATTACCCATGCTAAAATGAAAAAAAAAAGTCTGACTAAAATTGATCGGAGAAGCAAACGGAAGAACTAAATTTGCTAAGAAAGTAATAGTCATGGACCAATTCTACAAGTTTTAAAAGTTGTGGATCAAAGTTACTAGTGCCACCATAGTCGTGGGACCAAATTAAAAGTGCGAAAAATTCTTTGAAAATAATATTAATATTAATTGTGGGTTGTATAAATTAAAGGAAAAATTGCGCTTTTCGTCCCTAAATTATAGGGTAATTGTAGAATTGGGTTACTATCATTGACGTTGCACTTTTCGTCCATTTACTAATAAAATATTAGGGACGAAATTTGCAATTTTAAGTATAACTCAGGAACGAAAAATGAGCATGAAAGGACGAAAAGTGCAATGCCAATGATAACTTAGGACAAAAACTGAACATGACCAACACTCAGGTAGGCCTGTGTATCGAACGGGTTCAGAAGGTTTGGATATAAGAATCGCCAACCTGTACGGATTTTGGTTTGTGTTTTTGTAATTCAACACGTCTAATTTTGGATACAAAACCCTACAGATATATATATTTTCGGATTCGGATTTTTTTATCGGGTTTCAGATTTTTTTTTTCAAATTTTTAAAAATAAAAAATAAAAGGTAAAAAAATTAAAAATTAAAACCTTCAGGTTAATATCCAATTTCCCAGTTTCCTTTGCCTTCTTTGCCTCCCTTTTTTAGTTTCCTTTGCCATCTTTTATATCAGACTACCAGCAATGGTGGAGTTCTCACATTTGTGAGAGGCAGTGCTGCAGTGATGAACCAACAGAAGGAGAAAGTGATTTTGCAACAGGGGGTGATGGTGGTGATGCTTTGGGAAGAAGTGCAGATGGAGGGGTGAACTGACAGAGTGACAGTGAGAACCTGGAAGGAGGTC
>CM008332.1:26558292-26571602 GCA_002525835.2 Ipomoea batatas
TGCCCTTTTCAGTTTGGTAAGTTTACAACAAACTGTTTTTTACACAATTTCTTGAAAATGAAACCTCAGGCAGTGCTGGTCTTAATTACTAAGAGGCGCAAGATCTGTAAGCAAAGAGAGAAGGATCAAAACAATCTTAGCATGATATTATTAACCAAAACCACCCATAACTAGTATGCATTAAGCATAAGACATCAAAGCTAACTAAATAAAAATATTTTCTTCTCAAAATGGTTTTCTGAAAGAAAATAAGTGCACACAATTTCCTCAGATATGAGCCTCTTGTGGGATTGAGAAAGGAAGAGAGACCAGTCGGCTTTGCAGTTCTCTAGAAAGTTCTCATACTTGCATTCTGAGCAAAGAATAATAAATATACAAGAAGATGGTTCTAAAGCCTTCACTTTTACATATCCAGCTTAAACTTCCTTAGCAAGGGTGTGAGAACTACAATTTCCACTATTGTTATTGATTGTACAGGTCCTGGAAAAATATCAGCTTTTTCATCTGTTTTTACATTTGATGCCAACAAAGGCTTCTTTTTTGTTTTTTTTTTTAATTAACCTTTCAAGTGTAAGTTATGCTATTCAATTTAAAATAATGTTAAATACTCAGCATATAATAATAACTTATATAAGTCTCTTGCTATTGGTATGTTGATCAAATTGAGGAAGAAATATATAGAAAACTTATCCAAATCATATTCTGTCTCCCAATTTCAGAAAAAAAGTTGTCTGGTAAGGTGCTAGGAACAGAGGATCACAACCATTTTTCAAAGTTCAAGAATTCAAGCCCATTCTCCCCCCTAGCCTTTGCACAAGCATAATCATATATATAAACAAAGTAAACAAAAACCCAAGTATTCCTCCGAGCACACTCCTGAGTTGAAATCATTGACTGTCATCATTACATCACCACGATCATCTAAGTCCCATTCACCGACAAATCAAACCAATTTTTTTTTTCAATCTAATAACGAAAAACAATCAAATAAATTCAACCCGAACGGAAAATAACAGAACCCTTTTCAATTTGTTTAAAAGACTACCAAGACAGAGAATGGCAAGTTGGCAACCAGAAACGGATTTTACACAGGTATACACAAATGCATGCAGAGCTTATATGTAGATTTTAGACACGGAAGAAGATTAAACCTCATTGGGGAGATTTGGGAGTCTAGGGCTTGTGATAAATTAGTTTCTTTTCTTTTTATCCTTTAGAAAAGCTTCCGCCGTCTGATCGCTGCGGCCCCCGGTGATTCGCTGACTGGGAGTATCAAACCGGAATGGAACTTAAGAGTGACGACTGTGTACCTGTGGAGTGTAGAGTAATGTGCTACAAATATTTCTAATGTCAGCGCCGGTCGATTCGTAACTTATTAAAAATTTCATGGGCCCATTTTATACTAGATCCAAATTTTTGCAATCATTATTGCATGGACCATTGTTCACATAGCTGTATGGACCAAAAATAAAAAATTATTTTTATATTGAATGTATATTATTTGATATATACTATCAAATAATATACTTACAGTATAAAAATAATGTACCTTCAATATAAAAATAATGTACTTTTTATTTTTAGTCCACACAGCTGTGTGGACCATGGTCCATGCAATAATTTGCCAAATTTTTGTTAGACGACTCACAAGTTTATATTTTTAAATCTTAATTTGTATGGATATTTTAATTGAAAATTTTGTGGGCCAACTCACGAGTCTTCATTTTTAAATCTGAGTTGAATTTTTTTGCCGCACGAGTCTTCATTTTTCAAATATTAACTTACATGGGTGGATAGAACGATGAATTTCACAGGATCGATAAGTCTTCATATTCAAACATTCAAAACACATCCCACATGTATTGCATATATAAGTAATATAATTATCTAATACAGAGTACTTAATACGGAGTATCTAATCGGGCACGAGATAAATTATTTTTTTTTTTATAAATTTACAGGGTCTTTCTCTCCGTCTGTTTAACGGTCCGGGATGGCGGGATCCACCCACGTTCGCTCCGGGAGGCACGAGAGCTGGCCCAGGGAGAATCGTCACTTGTGGGAATTGAACCCGGGTTCTCCCGAAATTCCTCCCGCAAAGAGTCCATTAGTTTATATTTATCTCAATAACTAACAAAATATTTAGTCCATTAGATCCATGTTGTTTAGAAAGTTGTAAGGTTTCAATTGAGAAAATATATTTAATGCATTGTCCTTATACATCCGTTGATAAATCACAACGTTTCATCTCATTAAAGAAAAAAAGTCAACTTTGATTCAACTCTTTCTAAAACTATAATAATCCCTATATATTGTATTTGTAATTATAATTGATACTATTATTAGACTTGGGTATTTGCATGCTATGTAGAATGTATGCAAAGAAAGGAATGAAAGTGATGTATTAACGGGCTGTTTGGTAGAGTGTAATAAAGGGGACATTGAATTTAAATTCATTGAATTGTTAAACTACTGTGTTTGGTAGGAGGGAATTGCAATTCCACGGAATTGCAATTCCCTCCTACTGCTGAATTAGAATTCTGACCCTCCCCCCGGGAATTGTAATTCGGTGATGTTGGGGAGAAAGAGTGCTTGGATAAAGACTATTTTGCCCTTCAATAATTAATCATTCTCCTACTGTCATTTTTGCCTCATTCACTGCTCTCTCATCTCACATGCATTAACGCCTCATTCTCATTTCAATTATTATTATTATTATTATTATTATTATTATTATTATTATTATTATTATTATTTATTATTATTATTATTATTATTATTATTATTATTATTGCATTATACAGTCAACACACATTGTTACATTTTGCTATTTACATCATACTATTATTACATAAGGGCATTTTGGTCATTGTATCATCTATTCCCTTTCAATTCCCTGCATCCATATTTCTGCATACCAAACACTGTAATTGCAACTCCTACTTTATTCACCGAATTACAATTCCACCAAATTACAATTCTTTTCCACCCTAATTCCCTCCTCCCAACCAAACGGGTTGTAAGGGTACGCAGATTTGGAAATTCAAAACAATATCTTTTGAAAGTTATTATTTGAATTTTTTAGTGTTTGACTAGTCACAAAAAATATTCATTCTGATAAAAAACAAATTGACTCATTTAGTGAAAAAGTGTCTTTAGAGATTTCTATTCAAAAGATATTTAATAAATTTTTATCACATGCTCAATTCTTTCTCCGCCTCTCCCATTGAGTGATGTCAAATGGGCAGATTGGTTCACCACCATTTGTATGGTTATTATTTAAACTGGATTATCCGGTTCAAATATGAGTCTGATCAGGTTAGGCCATAGAATAAAAGTATTGGCCTTGCTCGGTCCATAGCCCAATTTAGTAAAATCATCAAAGTCAGTGACTTAATTAAGCATAAAAAGTCATTTAGGACTAAATTGAGTATTAACTCAAATTTAATATGTTAAGTACTATCCAATTTTGTGATAAGGGATACTGCATAGAGTTTTCTGAATCTAAATGTGTAGTGAAAGATGAGAAGACTAAGGAAATAGTGTTGGCAAGAGTAAGAAAAAAGAGCATGTATGTTGTATATTGAATAATTAGCCCAATCTTATTAAATTATGAATAGGCCCAAGTTGCTCATTCTTTCTTGGTTCGGTCCATGTAATCCAAGTCCTTTTGGTTGATTGGTCTGTTCGATCAGCCTAGTGTACTATCCATCATCTAGTCCCCCACTTTCTTGTGTCTCATGAAGTGATGGCACAAGAAAGTAGAAAATGAATATCAAGTTTGAACATGCTCTGAATGCCTAAAAAGTCCATAATGAGGCCCCCGAGTCTGAGATAAGTATAGGGGGTGTAATTTTCGCTGGTTACCCCTTAAAAAACCTTCGACTAAGAAAAGTCCAATGGGAAAAAATTTATCTAAGGAAAAAAAGAGTACAACTATGAGCGCAATATTCAGGACTATAATTTTTATTGCGTACAACAGTTCTTTTGCTGGTTCACAACACATATTCAATTAAAAAATATGGTTTTATTATTACATTATTACTATAATATTTTTTTGTTTCAAAGTTTTTATTTTATGCATAACTAGTGATTTTATGAAAGTTACTAAAAATTTATAAAATTTAATAGAGTCAACACCATCATTAAAATTTGTATTTGCTTTAAATTTTTACAATCATGACTTTTATAGATTTAAAAAATAAATAAAATGATAAAATTTTAATAAATTTTTAGTAACTTTCATAAAATCTCTATTAAAATTTGTAAAATTCTATTTTATAGATTCTTATAAAATTTAATACAATCTCTATTTGATAGATTCTTATAAAATTTACAAAATTTAATAGAGATTTTATGAAAGTTACTAAAAATTTATTAAAATTTATCATTTTTAAAAAATCTATAAAAGTCATGATTGTAAAAATTTAAAGCAAATACAAATTTTGGTCCTACGACTATTAGCAAAATGACAATTTTGGTCCACATGTTTAATTTCTACCAATTTGACAATTTTGGTCCCACGACTATTGTTGTAGTACCAATTTTCCTTCACGACTACTGTTTTAATGCCAAAATTCATTGCGTCGGTCACCCATCCGTTTAAAATGTGTTGAAATCTAAAATTTGTAAAGGTATTTTCGTCCTTTTCAACTCAATATCCTAATTTGAGTATGAATAAAGAGATTTAAACCCTAAGATCGATCACAATTCACAATCTCCTCCTCAAATTAAGGTAAAATAAGGAGAAAAACTGCGAATTTTGATCGATCTTAGAACTTAAATCTATTTATTCAGGCTAAAATTGGGATATTAAGTTTAAAATGACGAAAATACCCGTAACAATTATATTTTAGATTTTTATACATTTTAAACGGATGTTTGACCAGCGCGATGAATTTTAGCACTAAAATAATAGTCGTGGATGAAAATTGGTACTAAAACAATAGTCGTGTGACCAAAATTGGTAGAAATTAAACATGTGGACCAAAATTATCATTATAGTAGTAGTCGTGGGACCAAAATTGGTATTTGCTCTAAAAATTTATAATTGTAAATTACGGAGTATATAAATAGAAATTATTGAATTCATTAATTTGTTTCGATTAATAAAAAAAAGTGGTGTCAAAATAAACTAAAACAAAATCTGCAGTTTTGATTTGTCGTCAGAATTCACATGTTCTCGATCTAATTATCGTGGTTTCGTAACAAAAATCAGAAAAACAGCACATGTGAAATACAGTTCAACTTTTAAATAACTATATCCCAATAATTGCAATAAAAAGGTGTTAGTACATACTAAGTGCTAAAATAATTTTGGTTTTTATGATAACAACTAATTACAAGTACGCGCAATGCGTGAAAAAATGCCTAATAAACAAA
Organism: Ipomoea batatas; assembly: GCA_002525835.2. NCBI lineage: Eukaryota > Viridiplantae > Streptophyta > Magnoliopsida > Solanales > Convolvulaceae > Ipomoea > Ipomoea batatas. The sequence goes on from CM008332.1 coordinate 26,563,675, forward strand.
AATAGAGGCGAAATTATATAATTAAAATTAAAAATTAAAAAATTAAAAATAATGTGTAAGTTTACCAAAAAAAAAAAAAAAGTAAGCACAATGCACAAGTGTTTATATTTTAATGGTGTTATTCAACAATGTTAACAACTTAGGAGAAAAAGAAAAAAGAACGACAAAATTGAAAAAAAAAAATTGATGTACAAAAGAAAAAGCACAATATACAAGTTAACATTTCATCTAATTATACAAACACTTTTTTTTTCCATTAGACTCTAGCTTCACCCTCAATGACTTTAATTTTATATATATCTCACACATGCACACACACATATATATATATATATGTATTTATGTGGGAACTAGTCTCTTTGTGAGAATTGTGGACAAATATGAACTGTCGATTTTTTTCCCATATGATAATTGTGATTTTAGTGAAATTAAATTCTACCATTTCCTTAATTATTTATCTAGGGTGTAGGTAGTAATTTTGCAAGCTTTGTAATTGTATTGTTATACAGTTTAGGATTATTGTTAGTTGTTTTGTAGGTGTTCTTTGCCCTTTTTTTTTTTCACTGTCGAATGTGAGCAGGAATTTGCCTAGGGTTTCGTCTTCATCATTTTCTTCTTCGGCTATGGAATCAGGTTTGTTAACAAGTATATTTTTACCGTGTATCATTTGAATATAATTTTGTCCATATATGGATTTATTCTGAGTTCTTCATAGTCCATTTAGAATTGCATTCGAGAGACAAAGATTCATCAATTGTTATGTGTTCAATTTTTTATTTTTTTAATTTTTTTTTTTACGGTTTTGGATTAAAGGTTTTTTTTTTTTTTTTTAACGGGTTGTGGAGTGTTGTTTTTTGCTAGTGGTAAGTGTCATGCAATCCGGCGTGTGTATTGTGCAATAGGGATATGAATATTGTGCATTCTTATTGCATCCATCATAGATTTAGGAGCAATGGTATTAGCCTTGTGCTTATATATGAGGTTGGTTAATATTGTGCATTTTCAGTTTTGGTTGTGCATCGCACTGGGGTTAATTGTGCATATTGTTTTGTTGTATGTTCTACTTAGTGAGTCTTGTGCTTGTATATGAGGTTGATTAATGTTGTGCATTTCTAGTTATTTGGTTGTGTATCAAAGATGGGTACGTTAATTGTGCATAACCTATTGTTATATGTTAAACTCGGTGAGTCTTGTGTTTATATATGAGGTTAGTTACGTTAATGTTGTGCATCATCACCAGTTGTCTGGTTGTGCATTGTACTCAAGTTTATATATTTTATGTGCATTATGTTGTGCATTTTCTAAAGGGGTATAGTGCATTATAGGGTGTTAATTGTGCAATATGCATGTTTATTTGGTTAATGTATGACATCTCATTATTGGTAAGATTAAAATCAAGATTGGATTTAGTGAGCAGGTGTCAAATGGATCAAAATAGCTACAAAATAACATTATATATTTAAATGTTGGGCTAAGCTATAATATTTGGAGCAAAAGTTGGCTAGAATAGTAATGATGTTGCATATTTGGTATTCCGCCGTCATTGTGAAGTAAGGAACAACTAAGCATGGGAGTACGCTAAAGACCTTGTGGTCTAATGGCACATGGTGTCCCGGAAAAATACTTTCACATGGATGATGGATGATGAGAGTGGGTTCGAGCCTCAGTGGAGGCACCTGTTGACTGTTATGGATGATGAGAGTAGGTTCGAGCCTCAGTGGAGCCACCTGTTGACTGTTTGTGTTTCAAGCGACTAACTGCCAACTTAATAATGTAGAAAGTTCTACACTTCACATAATATGTGATGGAGTAAAGGGCTTGAACAATCAACAAAATAAAAGATAAGTGTTGTTAATATTATTATTAATTTTCTTTTCTGTTACTTTCTATCAATTATTTAATGCGACCAACTGCCAACTTATTCAAATGAAATTAATAATGTAGAAAGTTCTACACTTCACATAATATGGCAAACCTCGCGTTGCTACTACCTATATCATATAGTAAGCTCCGCGCTACCAACCATATTACATGACAAGCTCAACGCTATCACTCAATTAACATGGCAAGCTTCATGTTGTGACTTATATTACATGACAAGCTCCATGTTATCACTTATATTACATGGCAAGTTCCGCGTTGTCGCTTATTATACATGGCAAGCTTCGCATTGTCACGTAAGTTATATGGTAAGCTTCGTGCTACCTATAACAATAATGATAGCAAATGAATAAGTATGCAGTTGGCCTCAAGGAAGGAAGATATGAACTTTTGAACCCATCTTCTAACTAGACACATCTCATATTTAATTGAAACTAAGGGCATGCCCGTTAATCATATATTATATATTCATCTTGTAGGAAATAATTCTCAAATGCTCTGGTCTGCACACCTAATTGCAAGCATATATGATATTCAATGCTCTGAATAAGGAAGGTCACAACTTGAGTGTTTCACCTACCATATTTCCTAAAGGTTGGTACATACAAAGTTTAATCTCCACTCACCACCGGACATGAAGAATCACATGAGATTCGGCCAGAAGGAGTTAATGTGATTGCATAAATAATCCAGAAATGAAGAATTGGAGGAATGGAGAAATATAAAACTGGAAATGAAAAAATAGAGAAATGAAGTAAACGACCCCATTTCGGATATATTGTTAGTTATATTGCATATGGATATAAATTTAGTTTGGATATCAAATGTAAAAATCTTACATAAATTAGATTTAAAAGTAAATGTAAGTATAGTACAAATGATACACATTTTGTACTCTAATTTTTTTGGCTATATTATTCGACAAAACTTAGGATTTTTATTATTATTTTATTTTATGATTTTCTGACCGTCTAGCATCTTGGAATAGTACGTATTAATCTGATGTTTTTTTAGTAAATATTTGTATTAGTCTTTGGTCCTTAAATAAGATATGTGGTGCTCAACAATTTGTGGAGAATTATAAGCTTTAAGTACTGGCGAAGTGGTTGGGTTCAAAAAGCTATATAAGGAGATGAAATGGGATTTGCTCTTTCACGCCATTTACTACAAAACTTCCAGAAAATTGTTGGATTAATTGTTTCTATCATTCCAAAGTGTTGATATGACATTGAGCATATATACAAAGTTGATTTATTATACAATGTTTAGAAACTGAAGTGTTGAAGTTTTGAAGCTACAGTACGGCCTGCACGTACCAACAATTCCGTAATAGTTGTTTGAAGATTATTGTTGTTGCTTAGGCTGTGGCTTATTGTATGTGTCATACAAACCCTTGTAATCTTGGTGAACATCTTGTAAAAAAAAAAAAAATCTTGTGGATTGGACTGACGTGAGTTGCCCCGCAGACGTAGGAGATTTGGCTCCGAACTACGTAATCAATTGTTGTGTGCCTGGTTCTACTTTCTTCCTTTATTTTAATTTTTTCCTCGAAATTAACATTTATTAATGGTTTGATAATTTGTTAATTAAAATTAAGTAGAACTATATTCCTTAACTTGCATTCAAGACCCACGATACAATTTCAGTAAAGATTATATTTATTCCATTTAATGTCATGAATCCGGGTCAACGTTGCAAGGTGGACTCGAGTCCATATTTACAATTTTAAAACTCTATGTTCACAATTTTAGAGCTCTATATTCACAATTTCATAACTCTATGTTCACAATTTCATAACTCTATATTCAACTAACACAATTTTTGAATCTATATAACAAAATTGTGAATATAGAATTCAAAAATTGTGAATATTGAGTAATGTAATTTTGTATATTGAAATCTAAAATTGCGAATATAGAGTTCTACAATTGTGAACATACATAGAGTTCAAAAATTATGAACATAGAGTTCTAAAATTGTTAACATAGACCAGGGTCCACCTTACAAGGTGGTCCTGGGTCCATAGCATAATTTGCCCTGTTTTTACAGCAAACTATACAATGGATTAGGGTCTACTTTGCATTGTAGACTCTAGTTCAAAAATAACATTCAGATTCTGTATATGTAGTTAGCACATTATGTACATGCAGTTGACAACATATGTAAATGTAGCTATCATATTATGTGTCAGCAATTATCAAGTTATTTGTTTACGTTACATAAACTATTAACTGTAGGTACAAAATGTGTTAACTGAAGGTACACAATTTTTGTATCAGAGTTCACAATACAATATAAACCCTGGTCCATGGTATAACAATATAATTGCAGTTTCACATGTAATTTGGTGGTATATTTGAGCCTTATTGCTATTAGTGAATTCATAGTAACCTATGAATACAAGAGTATTATTGCCATGTTAGATGGTGAAGGATGTTAGTGAAATCTATATTATTTTTGGCATTTGCAAACATTTTCTTTTTCTCACATCTTTGTTTCCTCCATTTTTTTTTGCTGCAAGTCCATGTGACATGCATTGTCGCATTGCATATTCCCAAGGGTACTATGATAAGAGATTCTCTTATTCTCAACATGCATATGCATAGTATGTAGATGCTGCAGTTGGATGCACTTATGATCCATCTGACATGGTAAAAATGAAGCAACTGCAGCCACAGGGACATGACCCTGTAAATCTCAATTGTTGAATTGGAGCCATGCAATTTCATTCATTGGAGCCACCGCCTTAGACTTTACTGCATTCATGCATCCATCTTCCTCCACAATTTCTTACTTTAGGGCATATTTACATAGGACAAGATAACTATTTAATGTGCTATGTCTTTTGCACAAGAAAATTTTGTGGTCTAAAGTGAAGCTCATTAAATTCCTACCTATTGTGTGGCTCATATGTGATGCAAGTGGTTAATTTTTATTTATTATATTTTTAATCAAAGTGAGATTTACTTTTTGCCCAAACAGAAGTATCCATTTACCATAAATCGGGTATTGGAGGGGTAGAAAAATAGTATAGTATATATAATTGCTCGGAGCGCTAGTAGGGATTTCACTAGTAATCTTGTTCACCTCACAAATTACAAGTGAAAAATAAATTTGTGCTTTAATCACAAAGTTAGCACAGTTTACTAATAAGGTTTTCGCAACATTTCACGAGTTTAATTGCTACTTTTACTCTTTCAACTAACAACCATGTGGCCAAAGACCTTGTAGTTTAGTGGCACCTGGCATTCCGGTTTACACTCCCACATGGATAATGGGAGTAGGTTCGAGCCTTAATTGAGTCAATTGTTGACTGTTGACTCTTTGTACTGTAGGTTGAGAATGTAACCGTCAAGAGTGACTTGATCTTGAAGAGTACTATTAATGCCCTTGACATTATTTTAATTTTTTAAGTGTAGACTTGTATCCAACCGTTGTGTGCAACTTGTTTATAAAATTTAGCATTTTCTCTGATCTTTCCAAAGCAACTTTACTTGATCGGGCAAGTATCTTCCTTGACCTACGTGTCAACATCCAAAACTAGCAGAAAAAAGTTAATTCATTAATCATAAATAGAAGCGTTTACAACAAAGTTCGATGAAATGGTAAGTCATTCCTTATCGTCAGAAACAACTTCCCTAACTATGCTAAGAAAAACTTGATTCGCAAACTGTTTCATTTTCTTCTTCGGAATGCATCTCTCCTGGCCTACTTATCATCCTTCTTTGCTCATGATAAGTTGTACTATTTATTAAAACCTTTGCTACTTAATTAGGATTCTCTACTACTGTAGAATCCTCAATCCTCTGCTGTTGGTCTAGCTTTGCTGTTTGGATAAATCGTGTTGCCCTAAAACTTCTACAACTTTAAAAGTCATGTTGTACGTGTCGGAAGTCTTGCTAAAAGCTTTAATTTGCTGCTATAGAAAGTCTTGCCAGTAATCAACTCCTGTTATATGCTGACGTAATAAATATATCATCTTCCAACTTCTATATATTGCGTTGAGTAATCCATGATATGGATGCTTGAACCTATATTGCAACAACTCAAGCTATATAGTCTTATGATTTAGTCAAATTATTTTACAACGGAAAATCTATAGGTTTACACTGTAACCTATTTTGGGCATTACATTATCGAAGTCTAATTTTTACACTTATTTAATTTTTATTTTTGAATGTTGATTTTTATTTGTTCATTCTACTTTTAATTCTCAACATTAATACCCAATTTAGTTATCGACTATAATAATTTTTCTCGATTTAGTCCTAAATGACTTTTTGTGCTTAATTAGGTTCTCGACTTTGATGATTTTACTCAATTGAGTCATTTGTTAAAATAGCTTGGTAATTTCACCTCTATTCATACCCAATTTAATTCTCGACTATAGTAATTTTATCCAAGTTAATCTTCGACTATAGTGATTTTATCCAATATAATTTAATCCTCGACTATAGTGGTTTTTCTCGATTTAGTCATTGATTCTAACAGTCGAGGACTCAATTGGGTAAAATTATCGAAGTTGATGACCTAATTAAGCACACTGGTCATTTAGGACTAAATCGAGAAAAATCACTATAATTGAGGACTAAATTCTGTATTAATTTATTAAAACATATTCTATTTTTAGTTTTAAATGCCTAAAAAGCCCTTATTTTATGAAAATTTTGTTGAACTTTACTCTTAACACATTTAAGGGCATTTTAGACCTTTTGAATTTATTTTAAGTAAAAAAACTAAAGATAGAAAAAATCAAATTCAAGAACAAAAGGTAAAAATGTCATTGTATATACTCTATTTACCAAAAGTAGAATAAACAAGTCTTAAGCTATTAGATCAATGTCTTATGTGATATGTGTCTGAAATACAAAAATACTTTTTAAAATTTTTTGTGCATCATAATTCATTGATGGCAATAATTGTTTTCAAAAAAGGAAAATATTTAAATTATTGCAGGTCTTCAAAATTATAATTTACCCGACCAATCACATCAAGATGAGGAAGCAGACTCACGGATGCGCAAAACTACAAAAAAATACAGCCTCAAAGACAACATGCATTGCTTGCTAGCTGCATCCCCTTCACGGATTGGGGCCAAATCCTTGGCTTTTGAGTTGTGACCATCCCCCACTCTCATTTTATTTATTTATTTATTTTTTTGAAAATATCATTTTATTTTATTTTATTTTTCATTTGTGTGAGTACACCTGGCCTTGCACTTTTGCTTCTCTCATTTTCATCCTATCTTTCTTTAATTTGCTAATTTCTCACCATCATTATCTCTCTATATATAGATTAGAGATTATATGAGTCCATGAGAACCAATCTTATCTATTGAAAAATATATTTATGGATGAGATTAATTGGTGGATTAAAAATGTCTATGGGCATACTAAGCATTATGATATGTGTATATTAAATATGTCCCTATGTTGTACACAACACATGTTTAATATGCACACATCATAATGCCTAATATGCACACATGCATTTTTAATTCCCAATTAATCTCACCCATAAATCCATTTTCTTAATGGATGAGATTGGTTCTCATTGACTCATCGGGGGTTAGTTCTCATAGAAACCTCACCATATATATATATATATATATATATAAACATACAAGGGTTTAAATGAGAACATAATCCTCGTGTAAAAGGTGAGAATTGATCACAATCACCCATCAAATTTATCAATTATTGAGAGTTTTAGTAAAAAAAAATCAATTTTATAATTATTACACTCTCAAATTTTGTATGTTTATAAAACTTTCCCGGTCTATTTTCCCAAATGTTTTTCAACAATCCACAACCGTTGCTCTACACAAATGGATGGATCAAATCAATATAATCTCCTCATATCATATATATATATATATATAAGGTTTTATTAAATTTCTAATTTATAAATATTTGTTAATGAAAAAAAGGGGAAAAAAAGAGGTTTGATTTCATCCATGAATAATATTTGCAGCAAAGAAAATAGGACAAAGAGAGTATTGGATAGACTCAATTCTCTCTGGTTTTTTTTTTTTTTTTTTTTTTTTT
>CM008332.1:26626852-26646667 GCA_002525835.2 Ipomoea batatas
ATCTTCAAGTAAGCACCGTAAGGTCTGATCAACTGTGTCAAGATGAATCTCCTCTATTAGCTCTGCTTCAATGTCATATTCTGCTTTCACTGCTACTTCTCTAATTTTTGCTGTCGCCTCATTCAGCTCCTCATTATACTCGCCTTTCTTGTCAGATTCGTCAAGAAACATCTGCAAAAGCCCAAGCTTTTCATGGAGAGACGTGATATGTTGTCTGTCCTGGAAAAACAGACGTGGACTGGATTGCAGGAACTCGAGCTCTATTGTTCGCATCAAAGAAGTTACAGCAACACAAGCCATCGAGTTGATATTTCTGTATTGTTTTCAATCTCTTTCTGTGTTTGTGCTGAGGCCAACGAGATTGAGATTGCTGAGCTTAGAATAGGCCGCAGAGTGTTGTGATAAAGTCAAAAACTTACAATGAGAGGAGAAAGTGGGAGAGAAAATGGTAGCAGAAAGGAGGAGCAAATAGTTGCAGGGGAGGGTAGTGGGGCGTGAACAACAAGGGTGGTGGGGCTACTGTTCCACCCCTCCGCATTTATTGGGTTTAATTTTTATTTTTTTTTTAGTACTTCTGATTATGTTACAATACATCATAACTACTTTCAACCTAATGAAGCGCAAAGAGCCAATGAGGCTCAGACCCAATCCCTTTCATATGGAGTGCAATCGGGTGTCATTAGACTACAAGGTCTTAGTGTTTTATCCTACTGACAACCACAAAGAGTTAATGTCTCCTCATAATTGCCTAAATGTTCATATTTTTACCTTACATTTAAGCTTATTTCCCTTGTCATTTGTTATATTTTGCTCAAAACTATTTCTCATTTGATTCATGTGTGTGTTTAGATTTAATTTTTGATGATTTAGATGAAATGAATGATTTTTTTGGAGCATTTCGGATGTATGTAGAGTTAATGGGAACCAATGAGAAAATATGAGGGTGGGACAACACCTCTTAGAGAGCCAAATTGTGGTGTCTTCAATGGTCTTGGTCATTTGGACAAACAAATGCAAAAGTGGAGCAAAAGAGCAATAAGTTGAAATTCTCGCACAACTCGTCCACTGCTCGGTATTTTGGCCATATCTCTGCGTAGGAATGTTCAAATCAAGTGATTTTTAGGTCATTGGAAAGCTAACTTGAAGGGATACAACTTTGATGAAAATCACAAACAAACGCTAATTCAAAGGTTTTGGGATGAAAAATAGCCTAAAAGTCAAAGATGTTGCATAGAATTTCTCCCTGCAGGTAGCCACTGGACTGGCCACACTCGTGGCCATTCCCGTGGGCACGCGTTTCTGGCCACAGGATCGGTCACAACCGTAGCCATGCCAGTGCATAGCCTACTTTGCTTTTATTTAATCCCGTTTTCAGTCATTTCAACAAAGTTCCGACCCATTTTAGAACCCTAGCTAGTTTCTCTCTTTCATTTTCTTTCATATTTTAAGATTAGATTAGGGTTATATTTAGGTTATTAAACATTTTGGGAGCTTGTAAACTTGAATTTGAAGCTTGAATTGCATCATTTCACTTTCATTTCCATAGATAAGTTCTACTTCTTTTATTTCTATTTCTACTTTGTTATTTACTTTCTTAAATTACTTTATTGCTTTGACCTTTATCTTGTGTTTGTTATGAAATTACTTGTTGATTTTGAATCTTGTGCTATTTTCATTATGGTTATGTGTGATTAGTTCTCCTTGGAGGGAGGTAGGGATGCATGCTAGGTTTTTGATGGATGATTTTAAATTGGTTAAGGAAAGTTGAGACATAACCTTGACATTATTGATTGACATGATTATTTGAGTTTCGATTAGAACTCTAGTCTTAGTCAAGGAGTTGATCAACCATGCTTCACCTCTCAGACATTTTTGAGTCGGGGATAACCTTGAGAAATGCTTCCCTATTGTTATATGACACCACACTAAAGCTCTACTCCATTACCCCTCTTTGGACAATTAATTATTGATTAATTATTGTTTAATTTATTTGTATAATTTTTAATTGTATTAATTGATTTTTTTTTTATTTTTGAGTACTAATATCGCCTCCACTGAGGCGGCTCGAACCCACAACCTCCCCCCATATGGGAGTGCAACCTTTGTTCCAATAGATCACAAGGTCTTCGCAATTTATGAAAATATATTTTGATTAGTTTATGAAATTATATTTTAAGAATTCTTTTATTTTATAATTTAAATTTATTTTTATTTAAAATTAAAATTAGAATTATAAATTTGAAATTATTAATTATAGAAAAATGAATAAAATAATATATGATGTGTAAGGGTGTGGGAGGGTAGGGCCTACAAAAAAGGTAGAAAAAAGGAGAATGATTGGGGAAGAGATTATAGGGTGATGTATACGGGTGTGCAAATTTCAGTGAAAGTTCGGTTAATCGACCAAACTGAAGAATTTTGGTTAATCGTTTTTTAATCGAAATGTTTCGGTTCAGTTAATGGTTAGAGGTTTTGTAAAATTTTGGCTAACTATTAATTCGGTTCGAAACTATTGGTTAATCGTATTAATTGAACGGTTAACAGAAATTTTTAATATATAAATAAACAAATAATTATATAATAATGTAAAATACCTAAAACTAAAATGAAATCTCTATGGAATATGGATGTTTGGGCTTTGGATTTTTTTATTGAAATTATGGATTTATTATTATAGGTATTGAAATAATTGAATTTATTATTATAAGTTTTATTTTAAAGATTTAAAAATTTAACTAAAAAAACTTCAGTTGATCGGTTAACCGACCAATTAATCACAAAAACATTGGTTTGACTATTTAGGTAATAGAAAGTTCGGTTAACAGTTAAAATTTTAAAATTTTCAATTAATTAACCGATTGCACGCCCCTAGTCCCTAGCGATGTGAAATATTTGGGCCAACAAAATGGGAAGATAAAGTGAGAAGGGTTGTGGATGTCCTAAAAAAAATGGGGAGAAAGAATAAAGGGGATAAAAGAGGAGAATAGGGTTGGGGGGAAGAAAGATTGTCTCCGTAGAGACTATCTCCAGGGGACGTGACATGTGAGCGACATCATAGCCGAATTTTGGACTGTGCAAAATGCCCAATGGCACACGACTTTAATTTTCAGAGGGTCAATATTTATTTTTGACCTAGCTAGCTACTTAAGAAATAATAAAAAATATGCAATTAATCCTAAAACTCATTAGTTTTTTCCCTAAATCACCTCTCTCCTAATAATTAGGACCTAATTAATTGAGCACGACAAAATCGTTATGTTTCCCTAATGGCACAAATGATGTCGATCCCAAGCCTTGAATCTGCAGAGATAACTTGAAACTTGTACCATTCGTCCATTCACCATCAATATGGTAATACCGCTTGAGAAATTGATTCTTTCCCCTAACAGATCGTTCTACTTGCATTCCAAACGATAGTGGTAGCCCAATAGGTAGTCACTAACTAAGTAGTTTCAAGATGTTTTTTTTTTTTAAAAGAAAAAAACAAATTCTGCTTGTTTGGACTTTGGAGATATTAGGATTCTTATAGTTTGTTTTTTTTAGTGGTACCGTTACTATGAAGTGTCAATTTGCCAAAACAATAATGAACACACCAGGTTATTTCAATATTTTTTTTCGCTTTAATTTTACATGTGTTTGCTCCCTATTGGAATATTGTTGTTTGGTTTCAATTGCATATTCGCATATTATGGCTCCGACAAGACAATGAAGACATCAAGTTTTTTCTTTATATTAGAAAATAATATATAAATAAAAATAATATATAAATAAAAATAATATATTTTACGTATTAGTTTTAAAGATTACGCTTATATATACTTTTAGTAGTGTCTCGTTTATTTACAAAATTTAAAAAATCGACTCTGGCGACATGCGCCAATCACATGACATGTGTCACTCACGCGCCATTTTTTATTATTATTATTATTATTGTTATTGTTATTATTATTAGAGTTAATACCACAAATGGTCCTCTGACTATTGGGGTAGTACTCCTTTTAATCCTCAACTTTCAATTCGACCACAAATGGTCCTCTGACTTTCATTTTTGACCACAAATAGTCCTCTGTTAAAATTTCTGTTAAATAGGTGTTAAATCTAGGGGTAATATCGTCAAATTGATTAATATTATTATGATTACTTCTTTTTTAGAATTATATGACAACATAATTAATTTCAAACATTAATAAACATTAAATTAATAATTATAAAAACAAAATGGACGTGACAAATTACATAAATGAACAAATTAATTAAAAATCCATGATTAATGTTCGCAATTTGTACTTGATTAATTATATTTATGTCCCAAACAAAATATTTGATCGACTAATTAATGAAAAGTGAAAACTATTAATCGGTCATGTATGAACAATCATGAAAATGAAGGAAGCAAGGTTTATTTAAAAAAAATTCTTCCATTTTAATCCGTTGGTTAAATTAAAAAAGATAACACTAATATTAAATCTTCATTTTGTACGCATAATTACGAGAAAAAAGGTGTATCTTTTTATTTAGGAGTATTTATATTTGTTAATTGTTTCAATTATGCTTGTTGTTGGAAAATTATAAACATTTTTATTTTATGACCATTAGATATATCAATTTGACGATAATACCCCTAGATTTAACACCTATTTAACAGAAATTTTAACAGAGGACTATTTGTGGTCAAAAATGAAAGTCAGAGGACCATTTGTAGTCGAATTGAAAGTCGATGACTAAAAGGAGTACTACCCCAATAGTCAGAGGACCATTTGTGGTATTAACTCTTATTATTATTATTATTATTATTATTTGGTTTTATAAAACATCAATGGCTTATTTCATCTGCAGTAAGCACGCCATCTCCCCATTTTTAAACTGTTACGTTTTATTTCTCAAGAAGACGTGTAGGTTATGTTTGCATTTTAAAACAACAAAATTATTTGTTATTTACGTTTAAAATTTTTATATTAAAATTTTTAAGTTTTATTAATTGTTAGTATATATAGTATTTAAAATTTGATTTCAAATATTTTATTTCAAATTTAATTTTAAGTAAATAAAATAATACTTTGGGGGTGTTTGGTTATTGGCTTATAAGCCAAATTTTAGCTTATTTGACTATGTTTAGCTTTTTGACCAACCAATAAGCTATTTTGAAGTGTTTGGTAAATGGCTTATTGGCATTGGCTTATTGGGCCAATAAGCTGAAAATTGAAAAGCTAATGAATGTAGCTTTTTGTATCAGCTGGTTGGGAACAATGGGTATATTGACTATTTTATCCTTTAAAATCAATGAGATTTACTTTTAAATGGGTGGTGTGTTTGTTATTTTATAATAATAATAATAATAATAATAATAATAATACCCTTAAATGTCATTTTACATTCAATCAGCTACTAATAAACAGCTAATTTACCAAACAGTTTTTTATAACCAGCTAATACAACCAGCTGGTCAAACCAGTTAACGCAATCAGCCATCAACTATTAGCTAAACCAACCAGCTATCAGCCGTTTGCCAAACACCCCCTTTGTATGTGGAGTGTGAAGAAGTAGGCCCACAAAAAAAGGAGAAAAGAGAAGAAGGATTGAAAAGTAAATATAAACTTGGCAATTACATTAATAAAGCTTTAACAGGCCATTTGGTTGAAATAAGAGAATTAGGGAACTTCAATTCACAGCAGCTATTTCTGTATTGCTCTCAATCCCTGTGTTTGTGTTGAGGCCAACGAGATTGACATTGACATTGCTAAACTTAAAATTGAATAGGCCGCAAGGTGCTTTGATCAAGTCGAAAGACTTACAATTACGTCCTAAATTATTTCACATGCGGTGCTTTGATTAAGTCAAAAGACTTACAATTTGCGTCCAAAATTGTATCACATATGGGGCTAAAGTTGTTACAAGTCAGATCAATGCACAATAATTTCAAATTCAACGACGCAATTACATCGATGATTGACGTATGGGTAATGAATAAGTCTCTCTCTCTCTATATATATATATACACACACACAAAAAATAAAAATTTATTTTACAGAAAAATAATTCCAACAAAATTAGTATGAAACTAGTACAAAAAGATTTAATTCTTAGGAAAAATTATTCCACCACAATTTGGTTCGAAACCAAAAATTATATATATAATAGTTATCACACGCGCGTTGCGCGATTAAACCAATGTCCAATGCATATTTTTAAAGGCAAAAACTTGTGTGAGACCGTCTCAACATGATAATGGTCGGGTCGGGTCAAGATGAAAAATGTAATACTTATACGCATAAATGTCATACTTATATGCTCAAATGTAACACTAATCAAGAATAATTTTTTTGTTACTTATAAGGGTAAATGTAATACTTTTAAGGAAAAATACAATACTTTTACATTTTGATTTAAAAGTATTACATTTTTCTTCAAAAATATTATATTTTCCCATATAAGTAAGGTCGTAAGGGGCACTTGTCAACATTACTTATTATGGAAATAAGTAACAAAAATTATATTCATGATTAGTATTATATTTGAGCATATAAGTATGACATTTGCACATAAGTGTGACGCATTTTTAAATTAGTGTTCCTTAATTGGTTAAAATAGTCATATAATAATGAGAGAAAAAAAAAGCTAAATTAATAAAAATCAAAGAAATAGTCTCGATGCTTATATATTTTAATAAAACATAACGAAATTGAAAATAGCTAAATTGCAACTAAAATAAGTAGAAACAAATAAACCACTTACATGGAAACAAATGTCGTGTCACATCGGTCCGACCATTTAAAATTCATGTGTAATTGTATTTGTGATCAAGTACTTTATAGTTCGTCCGGACATGTTTGACAATGACATTTGAGATGATGTACCATTTGTTGATTTGTAAAGTGATATCATATACATTCCGATGTCATTATCAAACACTATTGATTGAACTCGAGTTCCTTGCATTTAGATATATCATTTACAGTTATGTTGGTGGTGAATGAGAGCATCTTCATAATAATAATAATATTAATAATGATAAAAATAAAATACTAATAACAATAATAATAATAATAATAATAATAATAATAATAATAATAATAATAATAATAAAGGGAGAAAAATTTTACTATTTACTTACTGTTTCATCCTCAAGTACGATGAGCATATACTTTTTCTCAGACGTTCCAATAACGTTTTTTTTTGTTCATTTTTCTTAATGACATGAACTGTACAACTCTAGCCCATAGTGTGTGTGTCAATATCAATTAACTTTACTGCATTTGTCATTACTAATATCCTAGTGTCATGGAAAATATATTCATAAAGAATATTATGAAATAATATAATGGGAACCACAACATAAATTCAAAAAGAGCAAATTGTCATTTTGGTCCAGTGACTATAGGGGTATTTTTAATTGCAGTCCACGACTTTTAAAACTGTTAATTGCATACCATGACTATTCAATTTTTATCAATTTTGGTCACTCCGACTAAATTACCGGCCAAATGTCGCCGGAAAATTCTAAACCCTAAAATAATGAGGGTATTTTAGTCATTTCATGTCTGTTTTCTTCTTCTCTGGCGAACCTCTTCTTCTTCGGCGAACCATCTGCTGCTTCTTGCCTCCTGGAAAAGTGTGACGCCAAACGAGGGCTGGCCACGGTGGAGCTCCTCTACCGGATTCCGTCTGGATGCGCGGCGTTTGTTGCCCACGTGCTCACCGTCCTGCGCACCATTTTCCCGTCGCTGCTAGAAGGAGAAGAAGGCCGAAGAAGGAATCCAGCTCACCACTGCCATGGTTTTGCTGCATTGCACCGCCACCGGAAGCTCGCTGCTCACGTCGGACGAGGAAGGGAAGAATCAACGGACAACACTGCTGGTTCTTTGCTCCATCGCTGCTCACAGTCGCCGCCGGGAAAAACAGAGATGAAGAAGGATGTTGATTGCCGGAGAGGAGGCCACTGTTGTTCGTCGTTGGAGGAGCGTCAAGGTCGCTATTGTTCTGCCGGAGAGGAACCAGAGTTGCCGCCCATCGAAGCTGCTCGTAGAGAACCAGAGCTGCCGCCGAAAAAGTGCAAGAACGCCGGAGATGAAGAGCATGCATGTGAAATTACTAAAATACCCCTCATTATTTTAGGGTTTAGAATTTTCCGGCGAATTTGGCCTAATTTGGTCGGAGTGGCCAAAATTGATAAAAATTGAATAGTCATGGTATGCAATTAACAGTTTTGAAAGTCGTGGACTGCAATTAAAAATACCCTTAGAGTCAGTAGACCAAAATGGCAATTTGCTCATTCAAAAATCATAGATTAGGGAGTTAGGAGTAACTAAAATGTGTAGATTATAGAGGAATATAATGAGAACCACAACATTACATACAAGGATACAAGTATAGATGAACAGATTATACAATAGATATATTTACATAACGATATTGAAGTTATACTAATTAATGAGTATACCATCATTGATTTTTTTTAAAAAAAAATTGTAATCATTATGAGTACAAATACAAATAATAGAATTAGCATGATAATATTTTGACAATCATACCTATAGAATGTTAAGTAGATGTTGTGTTGCAGAATATGTTAGGTTTAGTTTTAGGTGAATACCAATGAGAAGGGGAGGGGTTTATATAATGTTGTTTTGGATAGAATAATGGTTTAGTTAGGAATCTATACAAAATTGTATTATAGAATCTTATTAAGACTTCAATATTCTAATTTTAAGTTAGGAATCTATACAGAATTGTATTTTAGAATATTGTCAATTTGTTTGAAAACTGCAATAAAGAAACAAATTGCCTAAAGAATTTAATGTTAAACTTCCGTTATATTTAAGGAAAAATTTCGTAAAATTATAAAAGATTACGATATATTAGGAATTTAATTGGAGGTTGCACAATAAGAAGAACACAAAGTACAATATGTTATAGCAGACTATTACACCAACATTTTTTTAGTTTCAGCTAAGGGTCTAACATTATTGGCTCTTATTTTATATATATATATATATACTAGTTTTATGCGCAAATAGGTTAATGCCCAATGTTTATATTTAAATAAATATTTGAAAGTATATCAATGCAAGATTATATAGGAGAAATTTATACATGGGTAATTGAATTTCGAATTTTTTTATTTAAATATCTAATTCAAAGTATATGAATCCAAGATAATATAGAAAATTCATTATAATTATTACTAAAATAAATGTTTGCAACCTTGTAAAATCGATAGTCTAAATATTCAGTCTAAAAATGATAGTCTAAATAAATACTACTTTTAATTTAAATTTTTCTAAGTGTTCTTAATTCTCTTTTGAGTAACATTGTCATTGTCTTCATCTTTACTATTTGTTCTCTTCCTTTTTGTTGGTAGTGTGTTATTTGCAATTCGGTTATTGTTGTTAGCATAGATGACAAAGTCATGCAATGAGATTATGATGTAGGAGCAATGGGCTTTCCTTTAGGTGTTCTGCTTGGGGTTCATTTGGTTCAACCAGTATTGTTGAATGAGTTATTGTGGATAAAGAAATCCATAGTTTAAGAAAAAAGATTAAATAAATTAATAAAAATTTGAAAATTTAAAATATTATGTATTCCAAAGATATTAAAAAGTAATTTCTCGCTTCAATTTGATGGGTAATGGGTTATTCGAATACTTTCATTGTCAACAAATCTCCCAAGTAGTTAATATGATTGGTTTCAAACTATTCTTTTTTATTTTTTCATGGTATTAAAGAAATACATATGTATCATTTTTTGGTGTAACTACTAATTTATTTAATTCAATAAGAGTAAAATAAAGCGATTCCGCTTCAATTTGTTGGGTTATTATTTGAGTACTCTCTTTGTCAACCAATCCCCAAGTAGTTAATATAATTAACTTCAAATTATTTAAAAAAAAATTCATAGTATTAATAAAATACTTGGTAAATAAATATATAACATTATTTTGTACTATAACTTTGATATTTAATTACAAGATATTGTAAAGAATCTTTGCATGAGAGAAAAAAAAAGACAATATAACTAATGAAATTATTTATCTTATTTAATTTTATTTTTGATAATGAATATTTTTTTCAAATAAAGGTATTGTAGACACATAATTCTAAATTAAATAAATACATATGTATCATTTTTTATTGTAGCTACTAATTTATTTAATTTAATAAGAGTAAAATAGAGTGAGAAACTTAATTATGTCAAACTTGATTGAGATAAGGTCGAACCTAAGATCTTTCTTATAGAAATTAATGGGTAAGTTAAAAATTAACGGAATATTAACGGAAAAGAGAATATTTAACGGAAAACTTAACGGATAATCATAAAAGTATTGTTAAATTAGGTAATCTATATTAATAATATTAATATGAATTATCTTAACTATCTATTTGATTAAATAATTTATCTAAACCATCCATTTGATTAAATAATTTGACCGCCATTTTGTCTACTCATTTTAGGCCTCTCTCTTTGGCTCTTATTAGCATACTAGTTTTAGACGTGCATTGCGCGAATGAGTTAATGCCCAATGTTTATATTTAAATAAATATTTGAAAGTATATCAATGTAAGATTATATTGGAGAAGTTTATACATAGGTAATTGAATGTCGAATTTGTTTATTTAAATGTGTAACTCAAAGTATATGAATCCAAGATAATATATGAAATTCATTATAATTGTCACTAAAATAAATGTGTACAACTTTGTAAAATCGATAGTCTAAATATTTGTTCTAAAAATGATAGTCTAAATAAATACTACTTTTGGTTTGAATTTTTTCTAAGTATTCTTAATTCTCTTTTGAGTAACATTGCCATTGTCTTCATCTTTACTATTTGTCCTCATTTTTGTTGGTAGTGTGTTATTTGCAATTGGGTTACTATTGGTAGCATAGATGACAACGTCATGCAACGAGATTATGATGTAGGAGCAATGGGCTTTCCTTTAGGTGTTCTGCTCGGGGTTCATTTGGTTCAACCATTATTGTTAAATGAGTTATTGTGGATAAAGAAATCTCTGGTTTAAGGAAAAAGATTAAATAAATTAGTAAAAATTTGAAAATTTTAAATATGATGTATTCTAAAGATATTAAAAGGTAGTTTCTCGCTTCAATTTGTTGGGTAATGGGTTATTCGAGTACTTTCATTGTCAACAAATTCCCCAAGTAGTTAATATGATTAGTTTCAAACTATTTTATTTTTTATTTTTTTCATGGTATTAGTAAAATACTGGTAAATAAATACGGAGTATATAACATTATTTTGTATTATAACTTTGATATTTAATTACAAGATAGTGTAAAAAGAACATAATGGACAGTGTAATGAATATCAATTGATGAATTTGAATGTACATAATCTTTGCATTAGAGAAAATAAAGACAATATGACTAATGAAATTATTTTTCTTATTTAATTTATTGATAATGAATATTTTTTTTAAATTAAGGCATTGTAGACACATAATTCTAAATTAAAGAAATGCACATGTATCATTTTTTGTTGTAACTACTAATTTATTTAATTCAATAAGAGTAAAATAGAGTGATCCCGCTTCAATTTGTTGGATTATTTGAGTACTTTCTTTGTCAACCAATCCCCAAGCAGTTAATATAATTATGTTCAAATTATTTTTAAAAAAAATCATGGTATTAATAAAATACTTGGTAAATAAATATATAACATAATTTTGTATTATAACTTTGATATTTAATTACAAGATATTGTAAAAATAAGATAATGGGCAATGTAATGAATATCAATTGATAAATTTGAATGTAAAGAATCTTTGCATGGGAGAAAATAAAAACAATATAACTAATGAAATTATTTCTCCTATTTAATTTTTTGATAATGAATAAATTTTTCAAATAAAGGTATTGTAAACACATAATTCTAAATTAAAGAAATAAATATGTATCATTTTTTGTTGTAGCTACTAATTTATTTAATTTAATAAGAGTAAAATAGAGTGAGGAACTTAATTATGTCAAATTTGATTGGGATGAGGTTCGAACCTAAGTCCTTTCTTATAAAAATTAATGGGTAAGTTAAAAGTTAACGGAAAAAAGAATATTTAACGGATAATCATATAATTAAGGATAAATTAAGAAATCTCAAGGAAAAATATAAATATAAACAATCTGAACCATCCATTTGATTAAATAATTTGACCGTCATTTTTTCTACCCATTTTAGGCCTAACTCTCTTTGACTCTTATTAGTATAGTAGATATATATATATATATACACACACACACGAGAAAAGGATTTTATCTTTTTTGAAAGGAAAAGGATTTTATAAACATGAAGTTTGAACCCAATGAGAAGAAACAAAAATTTGTAGGGGTGGGCGTTTCGGGTTTTGGTTTTAAAAAATTTAAACTATTCGATTTAACATTAGAGTTCGATTCGGTTTCAGTTCAAATTTAATTCCGTTCGGTTTAAGTCCCCAAATTTCAGCATTTCTTAATTTTCTGAACATACTATAACATTATTAATATCCAAAATCTACACATTATATAACAAAATAAAAGTCCATATATACTACTAATACTAATTGTGAGGTAAAGAACAATTGCAGCAAACAACAAAAGTGTAAAGTAAATAACAAGCTATAAAGAAATAAAAAAAAAAGTTTAAGAAAGATACCAGTGAGAATAAGAATAAACGACGGATGGATCAGACATCAAGGGACTTAGATTTACTTCTTTATTCTTATTTTTATCTTTGTTGTTTTTGTTGTTGTTGTTATTATTATTATTATTATTATTATTATTATTATTATTATTATTTTTATTAAAACCTAACAAACTTCTATTCAGTTCAGTTTTTAACCAAATCATTCGATTTACAAGAATCCTGAACCGTTCAATTTTGTATTACTAGTTCTGTTCAGATTGGATAAACCGAACCGAATTGCCACCCCTAAGCTCAACCATTCATTTGATGAAATTATTTAACAGGCCTTTTTTAGTTTCTGTTAAAGACATAACTTTATTGGCTCTTATTAGTATAACATAACTAAAAATATATCTGAACTAATAATATATTAAGTTCACCTAAAATTTAGTTTAGATAATGTTAATATTTTTTGAGCTATTATTAAAAATATTTTTAGATATATATTCATTTATTTGAATGACACACACACATATACATACATACATATATATATATATATATATAATTATATATATATATATATATAAATAAATATAAATAANCACACACACACACACACACACACAATAAAAGAGATAATAAATAAATTAAAATTTTAACTTGGATATAATAAAAATCAAATATATACTATTAATAAAAACAAAATCCTCAATTTTAACTTCCCGTCCAAAACACTCTTATACTATTAAGGTTTGCGTAATATTGTAAAATATGGTAATACAATTCCTATTCGTAATACAATTGTACATTAAAATGTGGTAATACAATTCCTAATAAAATATATTTTTTATTACGTTCCTATTCGTAATACAGTTCTAGATTAAAATTACTAATCGTAATAATAAAGTACATAAAGCACATATGTTCATGATATATTTTGTAAAGACAATGGTTCTTAGCGGGTTTTAAACAGGTCTGTGTAAACGAGTTAACACGATAATATTAACGGGTTAAACGGCGAGTTCTTAATAGGTTTAACAGGTTGACCCGTTAAGACATGAAAACATAACGGGTCAACCTGTTAACGACCCGGGACATGTTAAGGCTAAACACTAATCCGTTATTTTTGTGTTCAATTTTGTGTCGTGTTAACGGGTCGTATCCATAATTGCCAGGTCTAATTTTAAGAGAAACGATTTCCATCTATTGAATAGAGTTACTACGTTTACTGCGTTCTCTAGTGCACAGAAGTAGAAGTTTCTCTGTTTTAGCCTTGCTTGCAATAGGTCATGTTTTCCATCACCGCTTCACCCACTTACGAGAAAGTAGCTAGGATTTAACTATAGGTTTGTTACCTTGGCAAAAACTTGTGTGAATTCATTTCATCGTGAGACAGGTCGGGTAAATATTTAAATGTAATACTTATACGTACAAATGTCATACTTATATGCTTAAATGTGATACTAATTAGAAATATAAATTTTTATTACTTATAAGAGTAAATATAATATTTTTACATTTCAATTTAAAAGCATTATATTTTTCCTTAAAAGAATTATATTTTCTCTTATAAATAAAGGTCACTTGCCAACATTAGTTATTATAAAAAATATAATAATTTTGATGAAAAATGTAATACTTTTACATAATATTACCTTTTCCTCATAAGTATATCACTCTTAACATTTTTTTTTTGAATACTATTAACCTTGTCCATATACTTTCTCAATCTACTGAAGCCCAACAAAATCAACATATTATCCCCACTGAGGCTCAAACCCATGCCGCTTGACCACAAAGCCTTTGGCCACTCTTAACATCTTTAAAGATGTTAACTCCAACCACCAATCACGCTCGAGCCGGAAATGTATACATATCAAAACATAAAATGGAACGAAATTTGTTCAAACCCAGAATGTGATGACACATGACACTATACTATTCTAAGACTTAACCGACGACTGTCAATATTTATTTTTTATTTTTTGAAAAGATAATTCATTATAATAAGTCCGAATAGAGAGTATTACAGATGATAGAGGGAGGATTTGTAAACCACTCCAAATAATCAGTCAAAAAAACATACTGCCTAGCTAACAGATGGGCCGCCTAATTGCCTAGTAAACACTAAACTACAATGAGCAAACATACTCATTAAGTTTTTAATATCTGTTAGAATCAAGTGAAATGAAGAATTTCGTAAGCTAGAATTAGTACTTTGAATAACCGGTAGAGAATCTAACTCTATAAAGACCTTGTTGACACTAATAATCTTGAGCCAAGTGAGAGATTCACGGATAGCCATTGCTTCAGCCTCTTTTACTTTATAAACGCCCTTCTAGTGAGAACCCCTTGCAGACACGAAGTGCCCTTGATCGTCTCTCAATACACAACCGAATCCCATGCTGTAAGCTTCCTTGTTTATTGCAGCATCAACATTCAGTTTCATGAAG
Source organism: Ipomoea batatas (assembly GCA_002525835.2). NCBI lineage: Eukaryota > Viridiplantae > Streptophyta > Magnoliopsida > Solanales > Convolvulaceae > Ipomoea > Ipomoea batatas. Next base: position 26,641,919 of record CM008332.1, read on the forward strand.
CTCTCTGGAGGTTTGGTCCAATGGATCCCAGTTGTGACATTCGGTTGGACTGTATGCTTGACAGCCGAAGCTGTTTGCCATGCCGCAAAGAAGGTCTTTGTTCTGATGATCAAGCTCCTTGCCGACTCCAAAGTCTGATTATTCCATACAATGTTGTTCCTCAGGTAGTCAGGTTCCATATGTTCCAGCACACCATTGAGAGGTTACAAAGTTGATCACTGGATAGAATGTGAATGGAGTTTCCCACCCAAGATTGAAAGCTTTCGATTCAGAGATGCCAGGCAATGACTGGAAATTCAGTTGACTCCAACATTAAACTCTTCAATGCATAGAAGTTTCTCTGTTTTAGCGTTGCTTGCACACAGGTCATGCATCTGACATGTTTCAACTTTTCCAGTAGTACTGCTTCGCCCACTTATTGATTAGATCCTGCAAATAATCTTCACCCATCCATTTCTTCTAACGACTTTTCACTCTCTTCTTTTATGAATAGTTTTTTAATTTCAATCTCCCTATCTTTAGGAAAAGCTCCTAAATATAAAAAACATCCAACTCTTCAAATGGCAAGGCAAGTTGTTGTAACTCAAACTCAGTGTTCTGAAAAATTGCTTAGAGAGATCTAAATTCACCGATGAGTTTAACATTTATCCAACACTCTTCCACTCATCTACTTCGATATTGGTGGACATATGTCCTGCTAGAACCACAACACTAACTGGTAATCCATGACATTTCTAAACACTTAATTTTACAAACAATTTTTATGAGCAAGTAATATTATCCATTGGTAAAAACTACTAATACAATCTACCTACTATATACTAATAGCTTACCAATTAATACCCTAACTACTAACTCTCAAACTAAACTCATGAGAAAGAGAAAGTTCCTAATACAATTTAAGTGGGTGTTATCCCATAAATTTTCTTCCTCATCAATTAGCTAGGTCGAACCTCAATGCCCTTGACAATGAGACCAGACTTCCAATACTGGCTTATATTCCAAAATCGCATTTCGATCTCACCTTCATTTGTTGAACTAATGTAAAAATCTCCGAGCTTAATCTCCATCCACTCATCATGACGACGATTTGGAAACCGGCCAGGGTCTTCAGAAGACCTCCTTTTTGCTAAAAATACTTGACAACGTCGATTCTTACTATAACTTCTTTTATCCTTGATGTATCTCACAGATGTGAATGCTAGATCGAGCTCTCGGGTCTCCGGTTTAAGTTTGAGAATGAGGTATGCAGAGTAAGAAGTGTTTTTGTGCAAGCGCCTGGTGTCCAGCTTTCCTATGATCTCAAGCCAGCAAACGTTCAGAAGTACTACAACCTTATGTCTGCACACGTTGTAAAGGGGAATTGGACTATATACAATTCTTTGATTTACATAAACCGGTCAAATTAGAGAACAAAAATGAGAGATTAATGCATACCCGGAGTCCCGAGTCCAATTCCAATACCGAGGATTGTTCTCGTGTGGGATGTAGAGACTTCTTGCTTCCAGGAAAACACTCTGCATATATAGCAAAAGATTTGAAGATTTGCTTTTACAGTTGGTCAAGATCGATCACAAGAGGTAGAATAATATATATAATAAAATGGAAATAATTAAAAAGCTTAAGGGTATGTAGGTGGATGGAATCACCATATTTATATCTTCATCATTCTCTTCTGCAAATGAGTGACAGAGAGGGAGAGAGACCTGAGTGAGTGTGGAATGTATATAATTCGAGAATCTGAAATACATATTCTTCAACTTTCCTCCATTCTTTTGATCTTCATTTTTTTCAGCATACAAAATAGGAATAAAGGTCGAATTAGTTAAAGTAGGAAATAAAATGCCACATTTTGGAAAATAAGAAATCAAACCAATTACTGCAAGGGAGAGAGAGACCTGATTGAGTGTGGAATTCAATCTCAAATCCATATTCTTCTCCGTACTTCTCACGCTGCTCTTCTTCAATCATCCTTGCAGAACTCACAAGGGAATCATGGCAATGCTCCAACCGAACTGACTTCAGATTGCTAAGTTTTTCAATCCAACTTGGCATCTCTTTCAACTCAAAGCAATTTCTCAATACCAAGCGCTCAAGCTTTGGGAAAGGATGATCATCATCAATATCATCCGCCAGCTCCCAATGCTTCAAATCCATAACAGAAATTAGCAAAAGCTTCAATTCAGGGAAGCCCCTCTTTACAGTTAGTTTCCACTTTTCTCCCACACAGGCATGATTCTTGAGTTTTAGCACCACAAGCTTGGGCAGCATACTGATAACGTTCATAGCTTCCCATGGCATGAGAGTTTTTGCAAAGGTAATCTCCTTGAGGTTTTCTGGAAAACTACAAGGCATTATACGACAATAGGTGCCCTGAACTTTTAGCTTCTCCAGCTTATTTAAGCAGTTAAGATCATCTAAACAACGGTCGGATATGCATCCTTGGACAATTATTCCCAACTCCTTAACATTTGGAATCCTTGAAAGCACTTGCTTAGTGCACTGAACGCATTGCAACCAGTACAATGTTTGCAGATTTACTTGAGCCACTTCTGGAGTGTACATTGGAATTAGCTGATGGTATAACTCAAGGTGCCTTAATTGTGGCAACTCCCACATTCCATGAGGTAGCTTACGGACACCATTGATGTCTTCAGAAATAACAAGTGTTTGCAGATTCCGATTCCTGCTCACTGGTATGGAGGAGAGCAGCCTGTTTGAGGATAAAGCTAAATATCTGAGAAGAACTACATCTATAATATCTGAAGGTATACTTCCTTTGTAGTCAATTCCCGTTAAGTCCAGCACTCTTAACATCTTAAAAGAGTTGGCTGTCATCTGATAATTATTGCCTATATAATCCAAATCCCAATCAGAATCATTCCATTTAGAATCATTGCATTGAAGCATATCAAAGCATAAAATGGAACGGGAATTTTTCAAAGCAGCTAAGCGAAGAGAATGTGGATAAGATACTATTTTAAGACTTAACCAACGATTTCCATCTGATTCAATAGACTCAACTTTTTTACTGTTATCTCTACTGCACAGAAGTTTCTCTGTTTTAGCCTTGCTGGCACACAGCTCATGCAATAGGTCATGCATCTTACATGTTTCAACTTTTCCATTACTGCTTCGCTCACTTACCATAATCAGGCTTCTATTCATAAGATCCTGCAAATAATCTTCACCTGATTCTTCTAGCGTCTTTTGACTATCTTCTTTTATGAATCCCTCCGCAATCCATAATCTAATCACTTTTTTTATTCCAATCTCACTATCTTCAGGAAAAGCTCCTAAATATAGAAAACAACTCTTCAAATAGCAAGGCAAGTTGTTGTAACTCAAACTCAGTATTCTGGAAAATTGTTCAGGCAGATCTAAATTCACCAATGAGTTTAAGGTTGATTCAACACTCTCCCACTCATCTACTGCCATATTGGCGGATAGATGTCCTGCTACCACCTGTAAGTGGTAATCCTCTACAATTCTCAACAATCATCCCCCCTAACCTTTCAAAGTCTTCGTTCAAACTTTCTCTTTCCAAAAACTTTTGCCAAAATAAATTCCTACTTTCATCAGAATTTAAGAAGCGCATCTGATGTAAATTATCTAAACAAGCATATTCAGATACCTTTTTGAGCCTAGTAGTCAATAATATTCGACTGCAGGTGTTCTGCTTTGGAAAGCATCCGTTGACATCATCCCATGCGCCTTCAGTCCATATGTCGTCCACAATAATTAGATATCTCTGGTGCATTAAACTTCGGCGCAGTTCTGTTGCTAGATCACCAACGTTCATAGTGTTAATGTCATCGCGCATTGGCATGACGGAGCGACACAGTTGAAGGAGCACTTGCCTCTTATTATGCTCTTGAGACATGGTTGCCCAACCACAACGGTCAAAGTGGCCCTCGACTGCAAGATCATCAAAAAGTTTCCTTGCAAATGTCGTCTTGCCAATACCTCCCATACCGACAAGGGACATAACTTGCAATGGTTTATTCGAGGATAGAAGCTTTTTCTTCAACTCCTCGAATTCTTTGGTTTGCCCTACCATGGTGTCTTCAGATTTTGAAGCAGGTTGGGAGGATGATTGACCAAGGGAGGATGAACTCTCCTCTGGATGTTGAGTTGGCAAACCTTTTGCTGTTCGTGCCTCAATCATCAGGATGAGATGTTCAACATCTTCAAGTAGGCGCCTCAAGGTTACATGCAGCATCTGATGACGAATCTGATGGAAAACTTAGAACATAGCAAAGAGAGCTGCAAAAGTGTTTACTCCTTTACTCTGAATGTGTGTAGTGAATACAATGGAATGGAAAACTTGTCTAAAGTAAACAGAGTCAATGCTCTTATATACAAGGTTGGAGATGGCAGTTATAACTGCCAAAGGTAAGTAGGAAAAGTGTGGAAAATAACAAGAAAATCCTTCTTGGCTTCTAACTGCATTTCTGTAACTGCTGCTGCTTACTTCATCATCCCCCCGTAAGCTGGAGCGTGAAGATCTTGAAGGCCCAGCTTAGCATGATACACATCAAACAATGGTTTAGACAATGCCTTAGTGAAGCCATCTGCAATCTGATTGTGAGAGTTGATTCCTAGGAGTTTGATCACCCCTTCCTGAACTTTCTGTCTGACCACATGGCAGTCAATCTCTATGTGTTTTGTTCTTTCATGGAACACATGGTTCTCTCCAATGGCAATTGCTGAAGTGTTGTCACAAAACAAAGCCACATGATTGTTTAC
>CM008332.1:26710418-26720879 GCA_002525835.2 Ipomoea batatas
TTTGTACCTAGCCAAGTTGAATTTTCTTTAATTTTTATATGAGTTAATACTCGATTTAATCCCTTGATTATTAGAATTTCATCACCACTTTAGTCATCGACTTCTAAACTTGCTCAATTTTATCTGTAACAATACAAATTTTTATAAATAAAACAGTCTTTTGTCCAAACCAAAATAGTCTCGATTAATTATGATCATTTTAGTTAACAATTGGATAGATGAGGATGAAATTGAGCAAGTTTAAAAGTTGAGGACTAAAGTGGTGAAATCCTAAGGGGGTGTTTGGTTGGATGGAAAGGAAAATGTTTTCCTTAAAGTGGGGGAAAATGGTGTTTTATGTTGTTTGGTTGGATGGAAAACAAATTCCATGGAAAAAAGTTTTCCTTAACAATGAGGAAAATGTTTTCCTTGCAAATCTTAAGTATTTTGTTTTCCATGGAAAATTTTGAAAACTTTTTCCATGGAAAACTAGTATCACAATCTACCCTCACCCTACTTTATTAATTACTCTTTTATTATTATATTATTATTATTATTGTGTAGGGTTATATATGTCATTATACTCATTATTCCTTACCATTCCAAACCCAACCAAACAATGGAATTTATATTCCCAGTAATTTATTTTCCACCAACCAAACAATGGAATCTATTTTCCTTGTAATTTGTTTTCCATGGAACTTGAATTTCATTTCCTTCAAATATTTTCCAGCGAACCAAACGAGCTGTAATAGTCGAGAGACCCAATCGGGCATTAACTCATTTTTATATTTACAAGTGGCATGTGAATATGGTTACATTGAAGTATCAACTGTGTGTACTGTGTATTATTTATTTATATTTAGATGGAATATTAATGTATGTGGTGAAATGATCGAGTTCATCAAAATATCCAAAACATAAGATGTAATTGTAAGGTATGAATATATACTTCAAGTTTGAGGCTAGACTATCTAAAAGAATATATTACATGAAAAGGGCATAATTTAGAATATATTATCAAAATGATCCTTTGACTAGACTACTAATTTTAGCATTATAGTTATCGATTTTTAATTTCATTAAATAATATATTTAACTATTAAAATACGTACAAATTTGGAACAAATAGTACCTCTAAATAGCTAAATTAAATACAAATTTGATCATCAATAAATTTATTAAATAAAATTAGAAGTGAAAATTAAAGTAAGGAAATAATTATAGTTGATGGTGATTATTTTGATAATTTACTCTATAATTTATCTCTAAAAAAAATACAAGAAATAGTCCCATCGAGCTGGGGTAGCACAAGTGATTAACCAATCAAAGTGTAGTATTTCTTTCAGCGACAAGGTGGGATTCTTGAAAATCTAAGGAGTGATTGAAGATTTTGACCAATTAATGATGGTAAAAACCTTTTGTGTGCAGAAAACTGAGAATAGCTCACTAAAATATTTTGCATTGCATGAGACATTGAGAATCAAAGTACAAAGGCTAGCTAACAGAGGCCTAAAAAGAGAAAGGGAAGCTAGATGAGGGGCTAAGGTATAATATGGATATATAGAGAGAGAGGGAGAAAAAAAAAAAAAAAACGAAAGTGAAGAAACACTGTGAATGAAGTGAAATTGAGGTAACTAGAATAGTACAAGGAATTATCTTGTCTTCCGACTACTTATTTTTGGCTGAGTGAAGGGTTGTCAAAATGAAAGCTTTCACCTACCATAGTAACTATTAGATCATTCTCAATAGTTGTAATTTTTGAGAAATTTTTGTAGGTGTAAATGTGTGATTAAGAAAGAGAATATGAGAGTGAAGAGAAAAAAAATGAAAAAAATAGCAAAACAAAGTTTTTTTTTAAAAAAAAAAAAAAAGAATTTGAAAGCGTCATTATCGTGCCCAATTGGGCACTATGTTGCAATGCATGTGACTACTGACCAGTGCGCGAAAATCAGAGATTTTGGTGAGTCTCACAAGTTGATAAAAACCAATGCCTTGCTGCCTTGCAGGAGATTTTTGTTCTCTCTCATCACCCTCTCTCCTCTACATGAGCTTATTTTCTCAAAAATCACACCTAACAACCAAAAAAAAAAACACTTCTAATGGTGATGCTTACTCTATTTCTTTTACTCTTTTATTTTTCAATATTTCAATATGGTCAAAGTCTTGGTGGCAATTTCACTTTAATTTGAAACCATCATATTTGAAGAATGAATTACTAGCAAGAATACAAAAATATAAGAATCTTTTACCAAAGGTAATTCCAATCTGAAAAAACATACGCACTTTAGACTAACTTTCCAATTATCAGTAAAATAATCAAATCAATTAAATCCTTCAATTATAATAATCATTTCATTTGTTCCTTGACTCGTGCAAAATTAACCTTCAAAGTAACGAGCACGTTAATTTTGACTGTTAAATATATAAAATGTTAACTTTTTAAATTTATTTTTAAAAATAAATTTGTAGTGTTTTTTTTTTTCCTTAATACAACAATTTTTACATCTTAAACAGTATATGCTTTAAAATAACAAAAAAAATCATTAAACGTTAAAAATTTTGAACATTTACTAATCAAAATTTAACATTTTTGTAATCAACCAAAGGTAGTAACACATATAGCTGAAGGACCACTGATACTATATTATTTTAAGTATTATTATCGTAAAAATTGTTGTTTAATTTATAAAAAAAATTAGCAATGACAAGAAATGTTTCTGTCTAAAACTAAAATATCATTTTTACTATATTAGAATGTCCTAAATATTTTTTTTTTCAAAATTATAATAAAAAAATTATAGTGAATTTATTATGAGAAATAAATAAAAAAATATTATTTTTATCTTTTATTGTACAATGAAGGGTTTACACAATGCATACCATCTGATAGTGGCAGTTAGACCTATCAAAACGGGCCAAACTCGCATTTTAGACAGGCTGGGTTGGAGAAATTCAAGCCCAGCCCGTTTTCGACCCTCCCCGTATAACCCGTATCCCACCCTCAAATTAGTTAAATGTATTGTATAATTGGGTATTGTATTAATATTTTAAAATATTGTTGCTAACAACAATTGAACCCTTAACCTTTCACTTAGATTATCACTATTGAAACTAAGTATACAAATTACAAAGGACACTTGTTGAATATTTTTATATATTATATATTTATTTAGATCATTCACAAACATTATATATATAACTTATTTATATTAAATTTATTACAAGTATTAATTAAATATAAATTGAATAAATTAGATAGAGGGTCATAATCAAGTGCGGTCGCCCCTTAACATGTGGTCAGTACGGCCGCACCACTATGTATACAAATATACACCACTCAATAATATTTAAAAAAAAAACATATACAAAAATTTAAAAATTTTAAAAATATTAATTGAAAAAATAAAAGCCCGTTTAGCTCGTCAGCCTGTCCCAGCACGAGTTGGGTTGAGATTCTCAACCCGTGTAAAATAAATGGTCGGGCTAGCCTAGCCCGTTTTTAGATGGACCCGAGACTGGCCAGACGAGCTGAGCTGACCCGTTTTGACAGCTCTAGTACTAGTAGTAGGTTTCCCTCTTCACCCAAAAAATAAAAATATACGTAGTATTATTTATCAATTCATTACTTATTAAATATACTTTTCTAAATTTGTGTATTATTTTAAAAAATAAATAAATTTTTGTTTCTGTGTAATAACCCTCAAACAACATAAGAGAGGTAAATTGCACTAGGAAATTAAACCGCATGTGTGACAAGTTCAATTGAAAAATGTTGATAAGGATCAAACTCACAATCTTTTGAAACAAGAATAATATTTCACCCACTTGGCCACCCCTTTTGAGCATATGCATTTATTTGTAAAGTTTGTGTATTTAATATTACCTTTATTAATAGCCTAACAAAAAATGTGTACCAATATCATTTAAGGAAGTTATACATGATATTATTTGTTAATTAACAATAGAATTAAACATTTCTTTTGGTGCGCAGAATTAAACATGTTATCATCTTATTTTAATGTGATAATAAAACTCATTACATTCATATTCATCAATTTATTAGTTATTATTTATGAATTGACCAACCTCATTATGAATTCAAAATGATTTTAAAATTATCATAAAGATGTGAATATCATGTGATAAAATTTAGGAGGGCAGTGTGCCAGTGTGGCTTCATAATTTTGTTGCAAAAAACGCATAAATATGTACCTCAGTTTAACTCCATAAAGTTTAATATAATAAAGTTTAGTGGTTTATGTCTCTTATGGCAAACTAAAAGGTGGAATCGCCCACTCCATAAAATGAGAATCAGATTTTTATATTCGGGGTATACGGGTACATAAAATGAGATTTTATATATATGGATAGTGATTTTATATACGGGGTACATAAAATGAGATTTTATAAAATTGGATATGGAAGAATCATTTAAATTACTATACGGGTACATAAAATGAGATTTTATATAAGAGTTTTACTATGCATATTCTCAAATTATACTCTCTGATGTGGCAAACAATGATGGACTATTTTAATTATATGAGTCTACAGAAAAGTGTCTAAATCAAGAATTTGTAAGGGAGAGTAAAATTTAAGAATATAAAATGTGTGTAAACTAAGTATTTTTCTTTATATAAATAATAATAAAACAAATTTGGACGTATACATTTGAGAAAAATGGGAAATCTCATACTCCGTGATTAGTGAAGAGATGTGGACACCGTAAAAATTGGACGTTGGGAACTTCAATTTTTGAAAATGACATCAACGTTGCCTCCACCATCAACTTTACAAATATCTTGTATTTTTCTTTCTTTTTATTTATTCCCCTCTCTTTCTCTTCTTGAAAAGAAAGCCTATCGTTTTCTATTCTATCAAAAAATTAATTAATTATATATTTAAAATTTATGGAGCTTTCTCAGTGCCAAGTAGATACCGTGTCAAATATCAAAAATAGTAAAATAGTCATTTAACCAATTGTAATATCTAGTTTAAACATAACTTTAATTAATAAAGAGTATTTAATTGTTACAAAGAAATATGCAGTATTAAAATATTGTATTTAACAATAAATCTTGATGGGTTTGAAAGATTTTTAAATTTATTTGAAATTTTAATTTTAATAAATTAATATTTTTTCTATAAATTCTTTTTTTTAACATAAATTTACTTTGCTCCTTTTCTGTTTGTACATATAAAATTAACGTATAAGAAAAAATTCATTTAAAATTCTAAAAGAGTTTTTTTTAATGATTTTTTTAAAATAATTTAATTGATAAGTTATTTTTAATGTAATTGTAGGTTAATTAAAAAGATTAAAATATATGGAACATCCACAAATGAACTATTTTATTTCAAACTATGCACCAAAAGTTATTCCAGAATGGTGACTTAAATTGCCACCATACTACCTTGCACATACAAAATATATAATGACTCCTGCTATACAAACATAAAAGTACACTTTAAAGAGGATGTGATTTCATTTCATTATTGATTTTATGGTTTGATAAACGGTTTATTAAATTAAATCAACTATTTTTGTGACAAAATTGAGAGAATACTATTCGGTTCCTTGTTCATTAACATTTATATGAACTATAAAACAAGTAAAGAATTGCATCAGTTCTACCTTATAGTTTTAATAATAGATGTTGGGTGTGTTACAACAAGGATGAGATGGGAAAGTATGTATTTTTTTTTAATTATATGTTCAATTTTCTATATAATCGAGGTTAATTAAAAAAAAACATGAAAAAAAATATCAATATGTGTGGCATTTAAAAAATCTTATTTAGATACTTTTAATGATTTTATACGTTAATTTTATTTGTACAAAAAGAAAAAATATTGTACATCTCATTGTCACAATTAAATACTTATGGTTAATGTTTGTTTTGGTGACTACGATCTAACCTAAATATAGTATATGCTCAACATGAGCATGCCGACATCCTAGCTTAGGATGAGACTCGTAACAAAACACATTGTACTTGACAAGTTATTAATGCTGTTAAATATATCAGTTATACATAGTGCTTAATTTTGTGTACGCGTACAAATTTTTTTCAATTTTACATTTCACTTTACTTATAATGTATTAATTAATTCTATTGTTATTTTTTCTTCATAACTTTACTATTTTTATTGACATTTATTCAGTTGCAATGCATGATATTTGTTGAAAAAATAACATAAAATGGCAATATGAGTGAACATTTTAATGCATTATTTTGAGTGAAATTTACTATCGACTTGGGTTAGCAATAGTAATCCTAAAGGGGATAAATTAAAGTTTGTATATTTATACACTCAAAATGAATAACATGTAAATGAGATTGGGTCGCCTTCTCCAGTGAGAATTGCCGGAGAAGGTGACCAAAATGGTTCCCTTCTCCGGCATGTGACCTTTTGGTCACTTCTCTGTGTTTTACTTCAAATTTTGGCGGAGTTGATTGGGAATTCGCCAGAGTTAATTGGAATGTCGTCGGAGTGAGTTAGAAGGTTGCCAGAATTTTAGTGACATGCAATAGCAGTTATTAACTGGTTGTTGGGCTTCAATGCATCAAAATGATTAGTGACATGAAAAGTTTGTAATAATTATGTATACTGATCTCATGTTTTTTTTTCCCCTTAATTTCTAACCATTCACCAACTTAGATGGATAAAATTAATTTGTATTTTTAATAAGAAACATTGTTTGCACTCGAGCATGCCAATGCGGGTATAACTTAATATTTTTATCAATTCACGAGGCGTTTGGTTGGAGGGAAGGAATTATGCGGGAAAGGAATTGTAATTCCATGGAAAAAGAATAATGTGGGAATAAAGTGGGAGTTTAAATTCTAGTGTTTGGTTTGCAGAAATAAAATTACTGAGAATTTCAATTCCAATTTTTGGTATACATGGAAATTGGAAGGGAATAAGTAGTATAAAGTCTAAAATGCATATTGTTGTTGTTGTTGTTGTTGTTGTTATTGTTGTTGTTATTATTATTATTATTATTATTATTATTATTATTATTATTATTAATCATCTTATATGACAAGCATCTCTTGGACCCATTTGCATATTCAAACACCCAAAAAATATAACATATTAACATCAAAATTTTGTTCTTCAAAATGTAGGGAAATATGCTATATAGATTAAGGTTAGCCTATAATGATTATTGCTTAGGAACGGCGTTCACGGTTGACAGTACTCGAAGAATAATACACGCTATCATCTAAAAGAGAATGCCATGCATTAATTTTAGGTTAAAAAGGGAAGGGGTAATTTTGTCTTAGGATTTTTTTTTCCTTTCTAAAATCCACGAAAATTAAAATTCCAGGGAGGCCATGGGAATCTAATTCCATTAAAATGAGGGAATTGCAATTCCGTGAAATTGTAATTCCCTCCAACCAAACTAAGGAATTTAGTTACCTTTGGGATTAGATGAGAATTAAGTGATAATGAAATTTAAATTCCTTCCAATCCAACGCCCTGTCAAGGTTTAATCCCTAACTCATTCATATGTATAAAAATAAAGCATCAAGCCTTTTCCCTTTAAAGCATTGGACTTTTTAAAATTTCCATGATGAGAATTGGGGTATATAAAGAAGGGAACAAGTCTTCCTTGGATTCCCAACATGGGCACTCATGGCAATATCATCAATTGGAAAAAGGCATAAGGTTACGAGAGAGGGACCAATCACTATCATACCTGCTCTATCTTTGCAAAACGATGCGTTACTAGGAATTAAAAATGCAATCGCCAATGAATCATGCATCCACTTAAAGGTCAATCCATTGTTTGTTTACTTTTATTGATAAAATGATTATGGGGTGTTTAGCATATAGCTGTTATCAAACCCTTCCCTTTATACGGGAGGTGGTGAGTTCGAGTTTCAGTGGAGGCAATACTAACTCCTTGTGCTTCAATAGGTTGAGAAAGTAGTTATGGACATATACTGCAGTGTAATAGAGTTAGTAGTATTCAAAAAAAAAAAGCATATAGCTGTTATTTTATAGGTGTTTGTGATTGGATTAATAGGTTTGATTAACTTATAGCATTAGATGGTTGCAGAAAATGTTTGGTAAATTAGCTGTTGTTAGCTGATAGTTGATAACACAGACTTATTAGTACAATCCTTCAAACTTATTATATTCCAATATATAATATAATTACAGCCTCATTACAATAGCAATTTGGAAACCATGATCTTAATGGACGTAAATGTTAGGTTTATATAGGGTTTTTTTTTTTTCTATTTTATATCTAACTTTATAAATTACGAAAAAAAATCACAATGCTATATCTCTTTTTAAATTTGAAATCATTACATTGCAATTTGCATAAAATTAAAAAAATAAAAGATAAAACATCGTAGAGATTATGCTCTGTAGATGGGAGCGATGTTTTGATTATTGAACAAGATTTTTTTTTAATAACCTTTATAACTTGTAATAATTAATTTAGTATCTTTGTAGGATTTTCATTCATTTCATGAAGTACCTTTCTCCAAAGACCCACACCATAAGTCAGGTGGTGGCTTAATATAATGATTATTATCACTGATCTCTATACACCTAGTTTGAATAATAATAATAATAATAATAATAATAATAATAATAATAATAATAATGGATGGCCACATGATCGAATCCGGTGGCGAGACATTGATTCTTTCAACTCAAAAAGATTGGGAAAATATTAAACATATACTACCTTGTAAAGAATCAACGAATGCTTCAAAAAAAAAAGGATAAAGAACATAAGGAATATTTCAAGTGCGAGTCTCAGCTCATTCCAATTTGGATAGACATAATTGTTGAACATATACTATGAATAAATTAGGGTGTAGCCGGCACGTGCTTAACTCATTAGTTTAGTAGACAGTATTTGAATGAAGAGACCAAGATTTAAAATTTGACAGCGGTAGTGTGGTGATTATGTCTAAAGTGGACAGATCCTTTGTGCACACTAACGTTTGCCCCTGTCTGTTGAGTCACTGAGTTACCGTGATTTACATCCTCTCACATGCTCTGTCGAGTCGGAGCATGAGGACCCTTGTCCCTTGGGTCGGAGATTCAACCTTTTGCAAAAAAAAAAAAAAAAAGATTATAGTGTAAATTAAAAAACATAAAATCAATGTTACGTGTTAATTACGTGGTTCTAAAATTGGTCGCTCAAACTTACCCCACCTTAATGAATTTATTGTCAAAAAAAAATAAAAATGGAAATTTCTCAAAGGTATAAACAAATTAAAAGTCTACCGATATGGTTGTTTTCATACTTGAAAGTTATTGGCTTTGAATTTCAATAGAAAATATGGAATAAGACATGACAAAGCAACTAACATCATCCTCCGTTGTATCTTATAGACTATCATTACTAATATGCAATGTGGATAATGATGATTTGACTAATATTTTTTTTCAAGATGATGACTACAAACAATTAATAAATTTCTATTTTATGTTAGCTTAATTAATTCCTAGATCTTTTAATATAGTAGCTCACACTTTAGTTTCATCAGCCTATTCTTAGGCTAACACTTTGTACGGGGCTCCATCCCTTTGGACTTTATTTCTACTTATATTCAATAATTTACCGTAATTTTATTGCTTTAAAAAAATAAATTTCTACTACAATGGGTAAATAATTCACACTCAATAGCTAACGGTTCTAACCTAAAAAATTTGTTAAATAGGCAGGGCCTTAAATTAAAGGTACTTATAGGAGTGTTAATGAAGATTAACCCGCCCCAATGCAAGCCAAATTTGCCTAGCCTTAATCATCGTCATGCAAATTGGCGAGCCGCAGACTAGTTGAAAAGATTAAAAAAAATACATATTTTTAGAATAAAATGATTATATTATATAATATACTATATTTTATTACATAAATAAATAGGAAAATATTATATCTCTCTTGACCCACTTTGACACCCCTAGAACTTACACTAAATCTCATACTATATATGTAATTTATTTTATATTAAGTTATAATGAAATCACTTAATTTTACATAATTAATATGACACTTATTATAAGTCATATTATATATAATAGTTATGATAGAGATATTTGACTCGGCCCATAAAAACAAGTCATGAAAGTAAAAAGTCTAAGCAGATAAGCATAGGAAGCAAAAGAGTAAGCCTAGAGTGAATGACTTGGGGTCGGCTAAACTAAGATCCAATCTTGATGTTGGCTTGACCTCAAGGTTGGTTCGGTCGAGGCCATGCCTGGTATATATGGAGTCAATAACATAAATAACAACCGCGGGAAGGAGTGTCCGATCGCATGATGCATTACCCAAAGAGTCCTTACAATCATTCTTAAGCAATTAATAACAAAAATGAGATTTCATGTTCCTTTCCTTGTTTTTACATTTCAATTGTTCTTAATCTTGTTGTATTAGGGATAATTGATTCGAGTCACCCATGTTGCAAGTATTATTAGTATTCGATCCTCTTGGATTGGGAGGAC
>CM008332.1:26826315-26841264 GCA_002525835.2 Ipomoea batatas
AAATGTCAGATTTATATTCTTGGTTGAACCAGAACTTTTGCCATATGTAGCACGATTAAAGCAGTCGGTTTGATTCACACACCAACCTCCACCCTTCAAATCGCATGATTATGCATGAGATTAAAAAAAAAAAAGTATAGCAAAGCACATTTTAAATATTACAGTTTGGATATCCAAAATACCACAGTTTAAATATATATTACAAATTTATTATTGTTATGATTAGAACACAATTTTTTATCTAAAAAAAATCAGAGCTAAGTATGGTATAACAAGAAATGTGCACAGAGCTTACGTATAACATGCAAGAACCGTATTTAATGCCACTCAGAAATACGGTACATCAGATTTATAAGATTTGTAACAAAACAAACTCAATTAGTTTTAATTTATACCTCATCATATTAGTGAACATATCATCATATTACCCTTAAAGATACAATGAATTTTGTTCATATATATAAACATAAATTCATATGGGCGGGCAATGACAAGTGATCTAATAATCTCATAAAAAATTATAAATTGAGATTGTAATTTTTTGAGAAAATGAGTAGCATAAACACATATCATAAGCTTAGAACTAACATAACACGAATAATTATGGGATTTATGTTTTTTTTTTCTAGAAATGAAATTAAAGAATGAGGTGAGGATCGGAAGACATACTTGTAAAAAGACTAGCCAGTTATTAGCCCCATCCCCTTGGCCTTGTTCATAGTAGTAAGCAGCCGGAGTCCCGTCTAAACAAACTGTATATAAAGAAACAAAAAAATAAAAATATTAGTTAACAAATTAATTAAAGAGCCAATGGAATGACTAAGGCATATATAATGTAACCTAGCAAGCAAGGTAGTTGCTACCTGCCCCTTTGAGGATGGCATTTTGCACCCAAGAGATTGGAACAAAATGGACTGGAATTTGAGCGTGAAGTGAAGTGGTGAGGATGACAATGAAGCCAAGCAGTAGTAGAAAGGTTGTTGTTGCCATCAAATCTGTTGAGAAGAGAGGGAGTGTAAATGAGAAGTATTGATTAAAAATATATTTCCAGAAGTCCAAAACACAACATTAATAACTCACTGGCAGACTAGCAGTAAACAAATTTATTTATTTAATTATTAAACATTTAACAATAATTAAAAACAATAATTAAAAATATCACCTGACTCGTTTGCGTCGTTGGAAGACTGGTTCGCCGAATTGCAGAGGTGGGAGAATCGGAGCGGAAGATTGATTCAAGGAAGCAAATATGAAGAGAAGCTAAAGATGGAAGAAAGTGATGTTGTGAATCTGTTAATCGACGAACACAGCTTATATATACACATGCAGGGTTTATGTAATGACTTTAACACCCCTGCCTTTTCTACACAAAACAATCTGTACTTCCCTCCAACAGAAGAAGCAGTGCGTGAGGGAGTGACGACGTAGAGAATGAATACAACCCAACAGATGGAAATTGAACACAATAACCTACCATTTCAATTTTTCCTATATTGCCCTTCTCCACATTAATTAATTTCACCTACCTAAGCTATTAATTAAGACTTGCATGCACATCGATCATATATACTATATAACTCTGATAATTGATTAAATAGTTACATTAAATATAGATTTATTAATTAAGACATGCATGATCAGCCATCTCACGGATTTTTGTTTATGAGACGGGTCTGATCAATATGTAATACAATACTTATAATGGCAAATGTAATACCAAATCAGAATAAAATGTTTATTACTTATATGGAAATGTATAATACTTTTGAACAAATATATAATATTTTTTCATTTTGATGTAAATGTATTACATTTTTCATCAAAAGTATTACATTTGTCTTTATAATTGCAACATTACTTATAAAGGAAAATATAATATTTCTGATGAAAAAAAAAGTAATACTTTTACATCAAAATATAAAAATATTATAAGGACGAGTACAATTTAGGTTCAGTTTTTTATATTAGGGTGTGTTTGGTTCATGGGTTTACACACTAGGAATGAAAATCAAAATTGTAGTTAGTGTTTGGTTGACAACTTTTTAAAACACAACTGTGGAATTTGATTACCTCTTCAATTAAAAATCACATTCCCCAATTAAAAAGGGCATCATTCCATCTCATTGGTAATTTAATTTTTAAGTTTGGATTAGTACTTTTAGATTTTTGTTTTGATTTTTGTTATGTTCTTATTGATACTTTGAATGCCATTATATTATGATCAATTGTCATGATTTTTTGTTTTTGTATTTTTAAAACATTTATTCTCATTATATATATGATCATACACAACTAAACATCAATATTGGTAATCATTCTAATTTCACTATACTATCAAACATGTAAAATACTTTCACTAATATTCATTACCAATACAAGTATTTGATTCCCATTTCAATTCTGATTCTAATATGCGAATCCAACAAACCCTTAACCTTAAATAGATAGGGAATGGAGACTTGTGAATTCAATAATTTTAGTTATATAGAAACGCATGCCACATGCTCTCTCCCTATAATTACTCTCTCTTTATTAAATAGCACATACATATGTGTCTGCCCCTACAATTACTCTCCCTACAATTGCACCCCTACATCTCCCTACAATATAATGGGTAAATTATTTATTGTTGGTTCGTAGATATTTTATTGAATTTGATGTGGTGTTGCACTTATTTCTAATGAGAACATTTATTTTCAAAGAGTAAGTTAATGGAATATGAATAAATAATATTCTATACTTTAAATATTAATTTAATACAATAGACAAAAAATTAAGTAATTAAGACATTATTTGATCGAGTTATTTATACAAGATTTTCATAATGTGATTTACATCTCGTTCAATTATTTAACTATAATCACAAATTTACTTGCACTTCAATGTTCAATTATTTATAAAAATGTCACCATATTTTTTTTAAATCAATGTTTCTGATCTGTTAGATCTGGACACGTATACGTGGACGGCTTTGAGTGGTTCTTAGTTCTACACCACAGGTGTTAACAAAATATTATCACGAGCAATGGATGATTTGGAAAATTGCTCGTCAAAAATTCCATCCAATTTTAATTTTTTGTCAAAAATTGCAACCAACCGATAAAAATGGATGGAAATTCCAGACAATAACCCACCATTCTTAAAAGATGGGAATTTCCGTCCAACTACATGCAGTGGTCAAAAATTTCGACCAACGTTCGACGGCAAACTCACAAATTATATTTTGTGATTTTCCTTACAACTGTTGGACGGAAATTCCGCTCAACAGTTGCACGAAAATATCGAGTACTGAATGTTGTGAGTTTCCTTCTAACTGCTAGTAGGAAAATTCTAAATTGTATGAAATGTTTTTATTATTTTTATATTACCATAATTTTATTTTTAGCTGTTGTTAATAAATTATATGTCATCAACAAATTAATGGACGATGCACTAAATTTCAAATTGAAAATATATTTAAACATCAAATTTATTTAAAACAAAAATTATGATCATGTCCATAGTATTTCCAACAACGGACTAGTTTTACTAATAGCAGCTGACTGGTCAATTGAATATGGATAAAAATATTACATTTCAAAATATGAACTCGATCGATCTAATAATTGATTCATCAGTCAAATATCAATTCATTGTAATAAACCAAAATATTCATTTAAATTGGTTAGGATTTTGTAATAGACCACACAACAACGTAATTAATATTGAATATGGATTAAAAGCACTCTACATAAATTAAAAGAAAAAGAGAAATGGCTAAGATTGTCAACTGCTAGCTACTAGCTAGACTATATATAACTAATTTTGAAACTGAGCACATGCTCATCAACGTAGCATAAAATAAAGAAATAGATATGATTGTTGAAAGCTACTAGCTAGAGTAAATTAACTTTACGCCATATGAGTTGCTTGGTTTACTTATTGCAAATTGGTTACATATGAGATGTTTTTTTTTTTTCAAATTGAACTTTTGAATGTGACATGATGTGTACTAAAGTATCTCAATTACTCTCTACAGTAGGCCATCATTCATACTAGAAACGCAACCTCCTCTATGCATGTTTATCTACTACTAATCTATGATATAACTTCACAAGATTATTGATTAATTAATTGGCACAATACGCATATTAATTAATGCTTTTCAATTTATTTTCTATTTTTAAAAATTAGGATTCGACAAGATGTTATTTTCAATAGGTAGTTAAATCTCTTTGTAGATAAAAAAATTTTCAAATAATTTTAAAATTATTATTGAATGATACGATCTTGTATCAAACAAGTACCACTTTGAGAGGGTGCTAACTCTAAAAAGAAAATTAGAAAGAATACTACTGAGTATGTGTACCCATGATTCAATGGTTTGTGAGCTTGAATTAATTCATTGTTAGTTTAAGGCACACCACTTGTGTTGCAGCTGTTTGTATGTGTACCCATACAACCTTTAGTCCCATTAGAGTAATGGTAGGACGAGAGAGCACATGGTATGTGCGTTTGAATGTTCCTTACATTTAGAGTATGTTTTCAAGTGTAGATTTTTTTCATTCAAATCGATTAACCAGCTTTAAAAAAATGAAAAATAATTAAATTGAAAAGTATGAATGGTCTCACTCGTAAATATCATTTGGTCAATGTTAAAATTGATTTTGAATGTAGCTAAGGAAATCCTAGATAAAATATGGGTGAAATTTGAATCATTAATCTAAATACAATATGCGGATACCATTCATCTTTGTTGAATTTGCATAGTTAGATATATAATTGTCTACTATATATGATAATATTTAAGTGTTTCCTTTTAGTTACAACTTTTTTCAAGTTTAGAGTCCTAATTAGTTTTTCTTATAAAATTCCAAAGTCTATTTAAGTATTTGACCATCTTTCCAAAAATATATAATTATTTTTGTTAGAATAAAAACTTTTTTTTGCTGTAAATCACAAGGAGTTCGGGGTCAATGTCCATCCGTCTTACGGTTTCAGTCCACCCGACTAATCCCGGTCGGTTCGCTGCTAGTTCCCGTCACTTGTGGCCGTCTATGCTCTCCGCTACTCAAGTCGTTAACTAGAGAGATGTTTGTGGTCAGTGTTTATCTGAAGACACTACAAATTAAATTAAATGAATAATTTTCAAAAGAATTTATAGGAGCTGAAAAGATCCGTAGCTATTATAACTCAGGTAAGAGGTAGGTAGGTAGGTAGAATGCATTTAGTTTGATGTGTAATTTAGGGTGCAGTGCTTCCAATGCAATGTACCTTAGCTTTGATTTCATATGGCAGATAGATATGGCCTCTGCAGCTTTACTCCTCCATCTCTATAGGAAATGAAAATCTTCAGAGTGGATCGAAATTAAATGACCAAAATCTTAGGGAGATTCATCCTGCAGTGCCTTCGTCGTAACTATGCTTCAGTCCTGTACGAATCAAGGTCATATCCCATTTTTAAAAATTTTTAATATAGAGATATAATGGTTTTTGCAAAAAAATCAACGTCATATCTCTTTAAAAATAATAAATAGCAAAAACCTACATAGTATTTCTTTTAAAAACTAAATAGTGATACGAGGTCAATTTTTACAAAAATAAAAAGATAATAAAAATCAACGTTGGTATCAATTTTAAATATTTTAGCGACGACGACAATCAATCCAACTGCACTCACTAGTTTGAATGATACATTCATTTGTTGAAAAGTAAAAAGTTGCAAAAGAAGAATTATATGTATATAACTCTTCTTTCTTTTTCTTTTTCTTTTTTTTTAAAAAAAAAATAAATGAGCATATAACATCAATTCACAGAAACCCCGATGTTACATGCTCAATTTTTTTAAAAAAAGTAAACATAAAACGTTGGTTTCTACCAAAATTGAGTTATATGTATAATTCTTTTTCAAAAATAAATAAATAAGCATATATTTTCGATTCTCATAGGAACTAACGTTATATGCTCAATTTTTTTAATCAAAAAAAAAAAATTAAACGGCCAGAACGGACGTTATATGTTCAATTCTTGTGTTTTATTTTTAACAAATGAGCATATAATGTCGGTTTCCACCAGAACCAAAGTTAAATGCTTAATTTCAAAAAATTAAATATATAACTTTGGTTATTGAAAAAACCAATCTTTTATATATATATATATATATTTGAATTTATTTTTTGGCATTTTACGTCGATTTTGGAATAACTGACGTTGATGTGATGACGTAGTATCCTAATTTTATAGTAGTGACTGGAATGACACATATACAGTGAACCATGGTCCACAAATTCAACATAAATTAAGATGGGTCGGTTCGACATTTAAGGTGCGTCAATTTGACACTTAATTAAGGCGCATTAGCTTAAGGTGCGTCAGTTTGACCCTTAAGGTGCATCAGTTTGAAAGTGTGTCAGTTCTACACTTAAGGTGTGTCATTTTGACACTTAAGATGTGTCAGTTCGACACTTAAGATGTGTCAATTTGACACTTAATTAAGGTGCATTAGTTTGACACCGTGCATAAGCTTTAGACTTAAGGTGCATTAATTTGACACTTAAGGTGCGTCGGTTTGAAACTTAAGGTTCATAAGTTTGAACCTTAAGGTGCATTAATTTGATAATGGTGGGAGGAGATCATTCGCATCAAGTCATCAGAAAGCTTTTTTTTTTTCTTTTTCTTTTTTTTTTCCTTCATTTTAACCATTGATCTAAATTAGATCAATGGCTCAAATCTCACCCCATTTTTTACGTGGAAGTTCCATCTCACTTGAACCATCTATCCCTATGTGTATATATATATATATATATATATATACTTCAACTCAAATGTGGTCGCCCCTTAACGTGTGGTCGGTGAGAACGCTTAATAAAAGGCACCAATAGTGTTCGGAAAATGCACAACAATGAAATGCACAATACACCAAAAAAAATACACCATACCTCTTCACACCCAATTGTCTATTTGCAAACATTGTGTGGAGCGTTTATGCATACCTAGTGCATTTTTTGTGATGCGTACATAATGGTGTATTTTTTTTGTGTAATTGTGCATTTTTTGTTGTGCGTTTAAAAAAGTCTTCCATAATCTAACTTGATTATCTTTGAAATTTATAGCCGCCAATTTTGAATTACTTAATGTCGTGTTAAAGCATGACTTTTTGTTGTTGCAATCTTGATCTGATGAATCAAATTGATCTTCCAAAAATCTTTAATCTATTGATTCTTACTTGAACATAAACAATTCTTCGTGAATCAACGATCTTGGCTCAGCTGTGTTCATAGCATCAACGATTATGGCAGAAATAGCATCCAACAGATAAAAATGGATGGAAATTACAGACAATAACCCACCTCTTAAAACATGGGAATTTTCGTCCAACAACGTGCACTGGTCGAAAATTCTGGCCAACGTTCGACGGCAAACTCACATATTATATTTTGTGATTTTCCTTACAATTGTTCGATGGAAATTTCGTTCAACAGTTGGATGGAAATATCGAGTACTAAATGTTGTGAGTTTCCTTCTAACTGTTGGTAGGAAAATTCTAAATCGTATGGAATGTTTTTATTATTTTTATATTACCATAATTTTAGTTTTACCTGTTGTTAATTAATAAATTATATGTCATCAACAAATTAATGGACGCACTAAATTTCAAATTAAAAATATATTTAAACATCAAAGTTATTTAGAACAAAAATTATTATCATGTCCATAGTACTTCCAACAACAGACTATCTTTACTAATCGCAGCTGGTCAATTGAATATGGATATAAAAACATTACATTTCAAAATATAACCTCGATCTAATAATTGATTCATCAGTTAAATATCGATTCATTGTAATAAACCAAAATATTCATTTAGATTACGATTTTATAATAGATCACACAACAACGTAATTAATATTGAATATGGATTAAAAGCACTCCACATAAATTAAAAGAAAGAGATAAATGGCTAAGATTGTCAACTGCTAGCTACTAGACGATATATAACTAATTTTGAAACTGAGCACATGCTCATCAACGTAACATAAAATAAAGAAATAGTTATGATTGTTGAAAGCTACTAGCTAGAGTAAATTAATTTTACGCCAAATATATGAGTTGCTTGGTTTATTTATTGCAAACTGGTTACATATGAGATGTTTTTTTTTTTTTTTTTCAAATTGAAATTTTGAATGTGACATGATGTGTACTAAAGTATCTCAATTACTCTCTACATAGGCCATCATTCATACTAGGAACTCAACCTCCTCTATGCATGTTTATCTACTACTAATCTATGATATAACTTTCACAAGATTATTGATTAATTAAGTGGCACAAAACGCATATTAATTAATGCTTTTCAATTTATTTTCTACGTTTAAAAATTGGGATTCGACAAGATGTTATTTTCAATAGATAGTTAAATCTATTTGTAGATAAAAAAAAAATCTCAAATAATTTTAAAATTATTATTGAATGATACGATCTTGTATCAAACAAGTACCACTTTGAGAGGGTGCTAACTCTAAAAAGAAAATTAGAAAGAATACTGCTGGGAAGAGAAAGCATAAGAAATGAGAGATAGATTATTCAAATGGGAGACAAATTATATGTGAGATTTTTAGGATCTAAAACATGAGTTTCTTCTGAATTAATGCAGTATGATTGAATTTTCAGAATATATATTGGCACAAAGGGTAGACAAAATCTAAAACAACAAGATAGCAAAAGGGAAAACACACACACACTATAAATTGGTAACGTAATTTAAATAAATTTCACATACTTCTCCAAGGTCCACAACTTAGCGATACCCAATTCACTAGCTATCAAATTTAATAGTATCAAAACGTATTACCAAGAAAATTTTTTTTCTTGTAACTTGCTAGCAATATTTAATGTTTCTCCTACAATGATACATTAGAACAATGAATTAATTCTTCACAATTTTTATTCCAAGCTCACAAATCAATGAATCGTTGAATCAATGAATTATTTCACTATGTATCCAGGTTTAGTGTAATGTTTCGTCGTCTAACTTATGTAATGACTCAAGGTATAAATATTAATGGAAAAAACGTTCAAAATGATGAAAGATGTGGATTATTGGATCCCTTATGCGCAAAATTAAGGTATGACTGATGGGCTGATTGTGCGACTCATAATTTAACTATCCATTGACTTTGAGGATTGGGTGCTCTAAGTAATGAATACTTGTATTAACAAATTCTTTACCCAACCTTTTCAAAAAAAAAAAAAAAAAAAATCTTTACCCAACAAATTGAATGATTCAAAGCTCTATTTGGATGTCCATCTGAAGAAAAATGAATGTAACATCAAGTACATTAAAACCTATCAAATACTATTTCCTTTATTTCTATGTTGAAAACAAACTCCTCTGCTATCTACCACTATATAGCTTCCAGAAATTATGTATGAGGGCATTATATTATTTTACCTTTTTTTTCGAAAGAGATAATTTTCAATGTATATTAACAGCTATTTGTAGTTCAAAAAATGATCAAATAATTTTAAATTTATGATAGATATATAAAAAATAAAATAATAATAATAATAATAATAATAATAATAATAATAATAATAATAATAATAGTATCATTTTTTATCAAATACATTAAAGGATCGGAGCATTTGATTCAAGGTATATAAAATAATTAATGAGTATGGTTATTTTATATAAATTTTTAAAAGTTAAATGATGTCATAAGTCTCAATTATGACTCTTCAAAATAATTTACTTCGTGTACACCTTTGATTAGTGACAACGAACTTTTTCTCATAAAAAAAAAGTAAATTTATTCGATCTGTAAGTATCTATGATCGTTGGATTTGCATCAATCTTATTCATCAACTTAGAGTAAATTAGTTTTACACCATATGAATTGATTGGTTTATTTATTGAAGATGAGACGCTAGCGCTTTTCCTCCTATTGCTTAGCTAGACTTGTATATTTAACATCTTTGAATTTTTTTTTTTTAAATCTCTAATAATCAAATTCAATTGCCACGTAGCTTGTAGCTCAATGAGATTATATTGTAATCAAATCAGTAATACTCAAAAAAAAAAAAAAAAATAGTACACTATAACTGATTTTGTATAGTATCAATTAAAACACATGTTTATCAACATAAAATAAAGAAATGGCTACTATTGTTTTTTTTTTTGAATACTACTAACTCTCTTACAATGCAATATATGTCGGTATTGACTCTACTGACGCTCGAACCGACCACCTCCCGTTTAAAGAAAAGGATTTGATGCCACTGGACTACAACGTCCTTGGCAGCTACCATTGTTAAAAATTACTAGCAGAGTAATTAGTTTTACATAATAATATGAGTTGTTTTATTTATTTATTGAAAATTTATTATAGATTGGATGTTTTTTTTTTCTTTTCAAATTGAACTTTTTATGGGAAGCAAAGGGAATGCATGTCTGTGTGCTCTGATGTGTGTCAGTCTGCTAGGAGAAGCAAAGGGAATCGGAATGAGAGCTTCCATGATCATTTATAAGAGCATTAATGTGACCTCAACTCTCCTCATCTCATCTCTCTCAATTTTTTTCTTACCTATTAATTAAGACTTGTATATCATATATAGTATTAACCAAAATTTTATCCTACTATGCAATTTCAATACTTCAACGCTATAATCAATGCCTAGGCGACCTAGTTGGTCGACTAGGCGATCTAGTCGGTGCCTAAGCGACCTAGTCGGAGCTTGGCGGCCTAGTCGGCTAGCCATCTAAATTAACCATCCATTATGGTGATACGTTAAGCGGCCGGCCAGCGTCTAGCGCCTACGCACCGATTAATCGATATCTAGACCAAATTTTTGCAACACTGGGTAGGATTAAATTGAGGGGCGACACTGATTTTTTTTCTTCCAATTTACTACCTTAAGACGTCGCTCGTCTTCCTTTATCATGTTTGTGTGGATCTTTTTAGTTGGATTGTTGATATGTTTCTTCTCCTTTAATTTAATTCGTGACAGACTATAATGGGGCTCAGATCAGATCAATTAATGCAATTAACAACTTCACTTTAAGGATTATGTAAAAGAATGTAATTAGGGTGCGTTTGGTTTGCACATGTGAATCGAAATCGGTATGAGTATCAAATACTTGGTAAGGGTAATAAGTTTTGGTAATGATTATTTTGCATGTTTGGTATTAAAGGAGGAAGGGAAATGAAATCCTTATTTAATAAGGGTATAAGTTTTTCAACCAAACAATCACAATCACTTTGATATTCATACCTTATACCAAAACATCTTAACCAAACACCCCCTTAGTTTTGTATGCATTCGGATATTAGTCATATTCATCCATTTAGAGTTAATTAGTTTTATTGAATCAAGGTATAACTATAAATATCCTAAAATCTGACTATTTTTAAATATTTTGGCTTGACATTTTTTTTTCCAATTTACTACCTTAAAAATATCATCTTCCTTTATCATATTATTTGTGTGGATCTTTTTAGGGTGTGGTTGGTAACCCGTAAAATGACTTTCAGAAAATGTTTTCCAAGTTTTCTGTGTTTGGCAACGTCCGGAAAATGTGGTCAACGGAAAATGTTTTCCGTTGACCAAGGAAAATCAGTTCATTTTTCCGGAAAATGACTTACGACGGAATTTTTTTCCGTAAGTCATTTTACGGAATCGCCAGAATAGCTGTTTCGCATGCTTTTAACCAAAACTAAGCCATATATCACATATGACCATGGACCAAGGAGGTGGGAAAACCGCCGAAAACCTCTACTACATTTTTTAAATATATTTTTATATTTTTTATATTTTTTATTTTTTTGTAAATTCTATTTTTTTTATTAAATATCACTATTTTAATAACTATTATAATTTTTATATTTTAAATAAAACAATTACAATATTTAATTATACAATTATATCCATTTTCCAGAAAATGAACCAAACACACAAAGACAGTTTTCCATAATACATCCAAACACTGGAAATGAAACTGTTTTCCGAAAAATGACTCATTTTTCAGAAAACATTTTCCAGAAGTCATTTTCCTGCTTCCAAAACAGACTATAACGGAGTTCGCATCAATTAATGCAATTACCAACTTCACTTTAGAGGTAATTATTAGTTTTACACCCTATGAGCTATTTGGTTTATTCATTAAAATTATGGGTTACATATTGGACCTTGTTCTTTAAATTAAAGTAAAAAAAATAGACATTTTGAGCTTGTATATGATATTATGGAGACAGTTTTAGTACATATAGAAAAAATTTATCATGCTCATAGACATAGACTATCCTGGATACAACCCACAAAGTTATTATACAAAATGTTGAATTTGTACTGAGTATTGTGAGAACATTCATAGTACAAACTCAAAGACTTATCGGTTTACTTTGGAATTGCATAGGATGCAAGAAGAGCAAGCTAAGTACCAATTGATACCTTAATTAAAATTTTCTTTGAAATGATAATTGTACCAATTTATCCTACAAAATTTATTATAAAGGAAACACATTTGTGCAAATTAAATGATTGATAAAGACCTGCGTTAAAAGTTGGATTGGAACTTATAATTCATTAATTGACATTGGTTTACCAATAGAGCTCATTCCATATCTCTCAATCTTTAATTTCTAAATTTATGCTACACAACCCATGTTGCTCTTTACACCATACAAAGCAATCTTTCTTTTTTCATCTCTTCCAATTAATACATGCATAGGCTATGGTTTATTTTAGTTCTATTTTTTTTTTTTTCTATTAATGACTTCATAGTTAATGTCTTTCTAAATTTCATATTATATGAAATTTGATGTTTCCAATTACCATTTCTGTGGTTTCATGGTTAGGAGTACCCCCACGTCTTCTAATTTTCAACAATATAATTTTGGTGACATACAATCATGAAATATAATAATTTATTGTGTATGATGGTTAATTAGGAGTACTCATGATGATAGCTATCTATGATGGTTATTGTTTGAAATTAGAATATGCACATATATTATAAATAAAAATAATACCTAAAATTGTATTGTCACATAATAGTAATTATATGAAAAGAAGAAGACATTTCTTTGGTTTACAGATTGGGTATTGAATTTGTAATTCTAATTTTGAACATTTTGAGGTCTACTGAAATTAAATAAGAAATTTCCTCGTGGGAATGAGTAAATAAAATTAAGTTGGTAAGCATAACTATGTAAAAAGGGAGTATGGGAATTAAATGGTGGAGAGGAGGCATGGCTTGCAAAGTACGTTCCTCATAGGTAAAAAAATAAAAGATAGGAAAAGATGCAAGAGTTTGAATGTAGTACTAAACATATAGTCATATAAAAATTAAGATGGTCAAATTTACAAAATCATATATATAAAATAAATGTGTGTTTATTCGAATAGAAACACACCTAATTATGTTAGAAAAATTTCAGTTTACCATTCAACATTAGAATTAAGGTATTATAATTTAATTACATAGTCGTTGAATGTTTCCATACTTTATTTAGATATGAAATTTAAACAAGAATGAATGGGTAATAAAGTTGATTAATATCACCAATTTCGTACTTTTTCAATAATTTAATTTCTACTAATCATAATCTACATTACAGTACAGCTTTCAAATCATTGTCTATTAGTACATAAACATTTTCCATTTTAAACAAGAATAAAGGTAACTTAAGTGCATTAACAAATCCTCTTATCATTTCTGGCTAGGTTCAATTATAAGATCTAAATTTGTATAACTACTGCTAGCTAGAACAACGTGGGAAGGAAGACAAATCAGTATGCAATAACCTAACATCACCATAATGGTAAGTTACATTAATGATAATAGGCCAAAAATGGTACCTGTTGTTGCCAAACATATGAATAGAAAATTTTCTTCAACTGGTTGTATAATAATAAAATAAATTTAAATGATTAGTATACATGACTTATATTGGGATGACAATTTCAATAATCTGCTCCGCGGATATCTACCCGAATCTATCCCGCATGAATCGAATTTTTTTGGTGATAATTGGTGCTAGGTCGGGATGAATGTTAAAAAAGTAAATCATCAGTGGGTCGGGTTAGATTCGGGTTCTATTTACAAAATCCGTCTAGAACCTCATCCGACCCACCATGTATGTGTGTGTGCGCATATATATATATATATATATAATAGCAACATAAGTAGTACTAGTATATACTTAATTATAAGTCACTCATATAAAGTTAAGTAAATGAGTTAATTGCATTTTTTTATCTTAGATTTATAGGTGATTGTCCACTTTTTATAGTTTTTTTTTTTTTTTAAATCCAAACTATCCTCCTTTGGTCCTCTATTAAAAAAATAATTAAATGTCGTTAAATACAAGTATATTTCGGTCTACAATTATAATTTTTTTTAAAATGATAAATATAAAAAATATAACAGATCAACGCATTTTCTATTATAAAAGATTGAAATGTCCTTATTTAACGGAATTTCAATAATTTAGCTAGTTATTAGAACACCAAAAATAGTCATACTACAATAATACTAGGACCAAAAGGGGATATTTTGATTTAAAAAAAGACTAAAAGTGGACTGCCACATATAAGTTTAGGACAAAAAATGAAATAAACTCTTAAGTAAATATATTCTATTAGGGGATTTTCTGATTAAAAAAACACTAAAAGTAAAATGTCAGCTATAAATTTATGTCAAAAAATAAAATTCACTCTTAAGTAAATTTATTCTATTGAAGTTTGAGATTTTTTATTCATTTCGAATATTCCTATTTTTGGAAAAACAAACCAATATGAAAGCAAAAGAAATAAACATAAAATCAAATTACATTAAAGAAAACTGTCATCCCATTATGCGGAGTAATAGTCAATTTTTTTATCTAACCAAACATTGGGTTGTACTAGACAAAAATAACAGTTTTATATTGCGTTATGGATTGAAATAAATCCAACTAGTTAGTTGATTCA
>CM008332.1:26854426-26868659 GCA_002525835.2 Ipomoea batatas
ATGAAATATTTTTCCACACTTATGCTAGTATGGCACACAATATATCAAACGGTGTCACACAATATATCAAAGGATGCCACACGATATACACATCCATGGCATTCCATGAGATATTCAGACAATCTTATTTTCAAAATTTTAATAACTATGCATGTGCATATGTTTTTATAACAAATTTAGTAACAAATATATGCATGTGCATATATTTCATAAAAACTGTGCTAATTTTATCAAATCAGTAATTAAAAATACGAATTCCATCTTTTTTCTATCGAAATTATTGATTACTATGTGTTTAGAGTTATTCTACCCAATATGATGGTGCACACGATATACACATACATGGTTTACCACTAGATTTCCACACAATCTTATATTTATAATTCTAAAAACTGTGCATGGGCAGTCGCTATGGCAATCATCTGGAACCACGGGGTGGCGGCGAGAAGGCAGTGCTGCCGTCAGACATAGTGACTAGTTGTGACTTTTTGTTAATTATTTTAATTTATTTTGAATTATTAGTAATTTTTGTGCATGTTTGTTAATATCTCGTGAATTATAACACTTATTGCAAATGTTTGTTAATTATTTTTATTTGTTTCGAATAAATGGTAATTTTAGTGTTTTTTAAAATTATCGTAAATTTATAAGGAATATTGTGAGTTTTATTAAAACCCGTCCTAGAAAGTTTTATATTTTATTTTAATTGGTTTTCTTTTGATTTTTTTTTAAATATACTTTGCAAGCATCTACCACAACTAAAAATGATGTTAATTTTTTTTTAATTGACATTAAAACCTTTTATAAGTAGTGCTATAAAAAGACTGACGCTAAAAGGGTAAAAAAATCAATTATTTTTTTCATGTCATTTCACAACTCTATAATATGTTTTATTATAAATTAATTTTTTTTTTTTGAAAATATTATAAATTAATTTAAAACTTGCTTCTACTTAATTTAAATGAATATGTTTACTAGATCTTCTTATATATTTCCCTTATTATATTCATTTGAATGCATAATTAACTTGTGATTTGTTTACTTGAACGTTACAGACTTTTGTTGTAAATTATAAATTAATTGATTAGTATACATGACTTGTATAAAGTTAAGTAAATTTAAATTTACTCTATTGAAGTCATGGTAATTCACCTCTCCATCATCATGCAGAGTCTGGGTGTAAGGACTTTGGAATAAAAATTTCACATTTTGAGGATAAAATTAATTACGGAGTATTTGTTATGTCCATTTCAACTTTATATTTTGGAATTAAAATATTGGATTAATTACGGAGTATTTGTTATCTCCCATTTACTCTTTCAATAATTTCTACTAACAACATATCTTTAAGATCATTGTTTATTAATACATAACCATTATTGGATTTCTCATTCACATTGGATGCTCCTATTTTTGGAAAATCTAATATGAAAAAAAAAAAACTTGTGTTATTCTCCTATTTGAAGATTCGGTAATGCATAGTTGAAGTGTAATCATGTATATTCATACACCATTGACTGTCTAAACATTTATTAGCATCCATCCAAATTGTCCTTGTTAGGTTACCATTAACATGTCAACTTTGGACACATTATTGATTTGGTTGTCAACAATTTAATGTTGAGATATTAATTAGGTTGATAAAGTTTATTTAATTAAAAATGACCCAAAGAAACAAAAAAGATTTTGTTTGTGGTTTGTGGGAATGATTAAATGAAAGTGGATAAACATAATAACATGTAAAAAGGATGATAAATAAATGGTGATGGCAAAAAGATGCAAGACTTCGGCGGTCATAGGTAGAAATCAAAGCACAAAGATTTTTTTTTTTTTAAAAAAAAGTGCATTAACATATCTTAATTATATTTCTCTTTTCATAAAATTTATTCCACGCCTTTCAATGAACCAACCGGACCCGAGTGTCTCCCGGTCGGAATAAGGCCGACTCCATCGTCGAGCCGAGCATCGGATCACAACCGTGAGGATCTCTCCGGCTATCCTAAGCTGCCAACCCCCGAGCAGTCGCAACTTACTAATCTGATTCATAGCACTTGTATGCTATGGATTCCGCCCGACGATGGGCATGTCCACATGCTTACCATGCCGAGGGGGCGGAATTTATCCCTTTCCTCCACCAATAAATATCGCAATTATTGATGAGAGCTGAGAGGGATTTTTTTGCGATTACTCATATCATAGCTATATTCTTGTTGATTGGCGGCCCACTGCCCGGTCATCCAAGAGAGAACCCCTAACTTTACATTCAGACAGGTTGAACCTGTCATATATTATTTGCTTTGTACCCGGTTCTCAACATTATTAATAAGAATACTATTGTTTCTTGCATTATACGAGTATTTGCCGTTATCAAGGAGAAATCCTAATTGCTTAGTAGGATTCTTTTTTTGCTTAGTTTTTTTTTTTAAAGGTCAAATGCTTAGTAGGATAATAATAATAAAATAATAAAAAATACACATGGCATCCTAATGAGCACAAACTTGTTGTTAACAAGCTAAAAATGCTAATTGCTCTTCTTTTTTTTTTCTTTTTTTTTTCTAAGTTCAAGGATAAATTTGGAGCTTATTCTAGTTTGGTGGCTTAATTGTTATCACCTAAATAGTTTAGTGGCCTATTTGTAAATTTTCCCAAAGAAAAATGATATTTTTTTTCTTCTATCTTAATTATAAATATGTTTACAGTGTTGTTTCATACTAAATTACGTATTCATGTATTTATATTTACCTTTCAATTATTTTAAAAGTTTGAATTTTGTCATTTTCATGTTAAATAGACTTTTTCATGATTAAATATAAGGGCAAAATAAATATTTCAAGTCATTTTTATTTTTTTAACAAATTATTACTTATATGTGAGAATCAGATTAAACTAAAAAAAGAACTGACACTATTTATAAATATTTTAATTATAATGTTAAATTAATATTAGTAACAAAATTAAGACTTAAACACAAATTTAACAATAACGTTTGTTCTTTTTTACATTTATTCTAATTCTCACATATAAATAATAATTTTTTTAAAGAATAAAAACAAATAAAATATCTATTTTCCTCTAATTTTTAACCATCCAAAACCAAGATTGGGAACCCCATCTACAATAGGTTCCCTTGAATTACCTCAACCCTTTTAATGGAAGGAATTGATTAATGCTGATTTTACCAACCTTGGGAACCGCAACTAGTATTGTAGGTCATTTAATTTGGATCAGGAGTGTAACGTACAGGACTGAAACATAGTTTTGGATCTTCTGCTTCCGAATTGAATTCAAGGTCATTTAATTTCGATCCACTCTGAAAATTTTCATTTCCTATAGAGATGGAGGAGTAAAGCAGAGACCATATCTATCTGCCATATGAAATCAAAGGTACATTACATTGGAAGCACTGTACTGTACCCTAAATTACACATGAAACTAAATGCATGCTACCTACCTACCTCTTACCCCGACCCCACCTGAGGGTTATAATAGCTACGGATCTGTTCAGCTTCTATAAATTCTTTTGAAAATTCATTTAATTTATAGTGTCTTCAGTAGGAGCAAGTGGCCTATAGATAAACACTGACCACGAACCTCTCTCTAGTTAACGACTTGAGTAGCTGAGAGCATAGACTGCCACGAGTGACGAGGACTAGCGACGAACTGGGATTAGTCGGGTGGACTCGGACCGTAAGACAGATGGATATAGACCAGGAATTCCTTGTGGTTTACACCAAAAAAAGTTTTTGTTCAACATATTTTAGAAAAGATGGTCAAGTACTCAAATAGATTTCTAATTTTATAAGAAAAACTAATTAGGACTAAGAACTTGAAAAAGTTGTAATTAAACATATTTGGTTTAATGCAATTAATGCATGATAATAGCTAGGAAAAAGTGTCAAATAGGCCATTGAACTTATCGCTTTTGTGCAATTGGGCCATTGAACTTAAAAAATGTGCAATTCAACCATCAAACAAGCAAAATTTGTGCAATTGGACCATTTTTACAAAACTTTTTTGGTAAAATCCAATTATATTACTAGCATATATGTATTAAGAGTGACATTTTCTTCTACCATACTAGTTGGTAAAATCCAATTATAATTTGTCTTTTCAATGCATTTTCAAATAGTTTGTTCTACTATATTGAACTTTGCCTAAACCACTTGTTGATTGGGAGCTTTGATTTCATGAGAACGGACAAGCTCTAAACCAGACAAGCTGACGAAAAATAATTAGACTATTGAGCTTTAAAAAATTTTAATTAAGCACTTAAAATTCGCAGGCTACGGCCAATCTCCTTCATTTCTGAAAAAAGATCATTTTTTAAAATAGTCATTGTCACCCAACAACCCTATAGGGTACAAGACGTATTATTGAAACTTAGAACACTAATTATGAAATTTATACCCAAACAAACTCAATTTTTATACATCGAATTCGTCAACATTAATTTTTTTTAAAATGTTATTTAAGATAAAATAAATTTTGTGTATGTGTGTATGTATGCAAATTTCTTATGGGCAAAGAGAACTGATCTAATCTCATAAAAATATATATTGATATTGCAATTGTTTGAGCAAATTAGTGACGAGACTCAAGAGGGACATAAACACATTAATTAGATTCGATGCTTAGAACACTATAACCCTATTTGATAAAATAGTTAGCTTTATCAGCAAATTTTAGTTTATTTGATCACTATTAGCTGTTTGACTGGGTAAAAAAAAATTAATATAAGTGTTTGATTAATCAGATTTTTGTAACTTCAAAATGTTAAAATTCAAAAAGCTACTAAAATCAACTTTTTCAATGAACTTTTTGAAAAAAGAAATTATACCAAACAGCTAGCAACTAATTTACCAAACTTCTTTCTACAATCAGCTAATGTTATCAACTACTTATACCCTGTAACCCAATCAGCTAACAACCATTTACGAAACAAGGCAAATAGCGTTTAAAAAAAAAAACACATATATTATGGTATTTGCAACCACACTAGCTCAGTTTAATAATATATCAAAACAGTAAAAAAGATTTTTCTTTTTTTGAGAATTTAAAAAATCAATACTCATAACTAAATCAATCAATTATTCAACATTTATTCCCTTTAATATAAGTTTTTTGGTTTTGATTTTCAAAAAAAAAAATCACTCAATTATTAACTACAGCCACTTGGCCTTTGTAAAAATAATATGGTAACGAAGTCACATCTAAACAAAGTACAAAACATACATGTTTCGCACAACATTCATGGGAATGAAATCAAATTGAATTTCCAAGTTAATGTAAAATGTGATATTGTATTCTTTTAGTACACATGTGATATTGTATTATTCAAACTGCAAGACAATTTCGTGATAATGTTCATTTTTTTTTTGTGCTTGTTCACCGTCTCGAGAATATTTTATGTATGGTCATTTAGATATTCAATTAATGTGTACTCAAAAAAAAAAAGATATTCAATTAATGTCCTTAAAAAAAAAGATATTCAATTAATGATAATATTTACGGAAAACTTAATTTGTTAAATATAGATTATAATGTCTACCACAATATTCTCTCTATTTGTATAATCAGTATTTTTTAACGTTATTGATATATAAATATTTAACGATATAGATATATTAAAGAGAAAATGATCAAATAAGCCTTCGAATTTTAACTAAGAAGTCAATTAATCCCCTAAAATTTTTAAAGTAGCAATTAAACCCATCAACATTGTATTTTGGTGCAATGAAGTCAAAAAATCGATTAGTGACCTGCTATCACAGGTCACTAGGGTTCGGGTCAACGTTCTGACCAACTCTAACGATATTTTTGACAATAAAGTGACCGACGATCGTAGAACGGTCCTTGGTCAATCAACAGAGGAGAAGGCAACCACTGAAATCCAATGGTTGCCTTCTTCTCCGTTGATTTACCGGCAATCAGAACCACAAAAATGTTATCAATGATGAAATCCTAAATCTTTTGTATATTTGAATAGCAACTATTCGCTTATTAGTTGTTTTTCTATTATATTAAGTTTAAAATATCAAAAAAGAAAAAGAAAAAAGAAGAAGTTAAGTTTAAATTATCACCTAAAGATGAGATTTGAGAAGAAAGAAATATTTAACGTTAAATAACCCATTGACCTTAAAAATATATTTCAAATTAAACATTTGAAAATGAAGCAGAGAAATTAAAAAGATTAATTTACTAATCAAATATACCTTAATCTAATCCAATTTGAGTCCTGTTTGGAACCAAACTCTCTACTTACACGACTGCAGTCTCCTCTTTGTGTCTTCGTGCCCCGCACTCTTTGCAAGTTTTTTTGGGGATGTATTAATTCAATATCCCAATCAATTTTAGTTATAATTCAATCATAAAAATAAACTAAGAATTCAGTTTATCTGGATTTTGTCAAATGCGAACATAGCTATGAAACTGGTGTCATCACACAAAGCAATAGATATTTCAAGAAAACACATTGTGAATTAAAAACACTTAGTAGCAAAAATAAAATATTTAGTGTGCCACATTCAATATCAATGATACATCATTATCACTTTGAAAATTTTCAAAATTTTCCGAGAAAAACTACCTCTCAATTTCAACATATTTTGTGTACAGAGTCATCTTAATTTTATAAATAATTATCAAAGTCAACTTGAATTACAACAAATTAAATTATTCCAAGTATTGAAACGATGTAATTATAATATTTCTAACCTTTCATTAGGAAAAATCTATTGGGAAACAAATAATTTTTAATTTCCATAATTTATAAATATTTTATTATTTAACTAGTTAATAAAAAATTATTGAACATTAAAACTTACTATGAGTGTATAGTGATTCACCGAAATGCTACCTCTAATAACCTCTGTTATGTCCTTCAGTAATGAGGCTGAGAGTTAATTGTCCGGATGTGCATCTCAACTGATCACAGGGGTGAAGTTTGGGAGGAAATACATGGATTGAGTCTAACCAGCGGCAAGGCAGTGTGGGAACAACATCTCAAATCATCTGTGTTCAGTTGAACATATGAAGGAAATATTTTATTTTGCTACTAGTGTGTTTGGTTCATGGGTTTAGCTATTAAAAATTATAATCGAAGTTATGGAGATGGATATTATAATGTATTTTCAGTATTATGCGTACCTTGGTTTCCATGGAACGAGTAAACACTCAATCTAGTAAACATTTAATTGGTTTGCGGGCTTTCTTCCTTTTGCTATCATCGAACTCGTCTTCTTCGTCGTCCTCGTATTCGTCTTCTACATAGTCGAATTCCCCGTCATCCATTTCCAAAGCGGAGGAGCTTCCTTCGTTGCGTTGATCGTGCTTGGAGGCGCCGCAGCTTGTTCTGCCGCATGCTCTCACGGGGCCTCTCTTCTTGCTCCAGAGCGGGCCGAAGCCGGTGTAGTAATATAATTTGTATGGATTGGTAGATACCGATGGCTTCTTTGGGCTGGTGTGGCGGCAAATCAATATAAAATATAATTATATTAATTAATTAATTTATTTATTTCTATAATTACATATTGGCCGCTGCATAACAATGCTACAACTTTTATAATTTGGTGATACTAATTACTTAGGTGCTCTGATACCAAGTGAACCGGACAAGCTCTGATACCAATTGAACTTTAAAAGGTTTTTATTTAGCACTTAAAACTCGGTAAAATTGTCTATCTAAATCCTGTTTACCAATAACCCATAACTTACAATAAATTTATTATGAAGTGGCATAATTTTTCGTTTACATAGGCTTTTTTTTGTTTTATTTTAAATTTAAAATAAAATATTATTGAGTATGGTATTTTTCATTGTTTTCATCATCTCCGTCCACTATTGCCGATAGTCGCCAACTACCGCCATCCTTCATTTTTGAAAAAGGTCATTGTCTACCTCAGAACTGAGAAAGGTGATGGCAAACATGATGGTACAGCAAAAATGGTCTTCTGGTAACGAGAATAGCAAGGCAACGGCGACAATAGTGAGGTGATGACAAGAGAAACTTTCCATTGGCATGAAAGAATAGTCAACCATATATATATATGGGGATGAGTTTAGGTGCGTGGATGCTTCCAGGTGCGGTCATGCAGTTACATATGAGTCGTTGATTAAATCTCGTTCAATAGCTCAAATCATTGAAAATTAATAATAATAAAAAACATGCGTAGTTTTCAAAAAAAAAAAACATGCGTAAACTTGTACTCAATCTTGAAGTCAATCCTATACTCAATTCTATACTCAATCTTGAACTCTTTTATATACTCAATCTTGTACTCTTTCTGTGTTACTTTCTTTCACCTTTCCTTCGACAACTGGACGCACCATAAGCATACAAATCAAACAACTTAAGAAAGAAAACCACGCACATAAAGCCTTAGGCCGACGCACCTTAATTTTCAAACAACTGACGCACCTTAAGTACACAAACCACGCACATAAGAAGGAAAACCATGCAGCTTAAAGAAGAAAAAACACGCACCTTAAGGTTCAGGTTGACACACCTTAAGTTTCAACAACTACTCGCCTTAAGCAAAAACAATCACGCACCTTAAGCAAAAAACTACGCACAAAACTTTTAGCAGGTTTACAATGTAGTATCTGTTCATACATACTTTCTCAGCCTAGTGAAGCACAAAGAGCCACAACTATTTAAACACTTATAAAATTAATGTCCTACTAATTAGTTTGATCACCACCCATTCACATGAGTATTAGAGGTGTTATCACACAAAAGAATATATACCTTGTTTGGCAATCAACGGTTAGTGAATTGGGTTTGCGGTTAGCGGATATATAATAGATGTCCGATAAAATTAGTTGTTTAAGATTAGCGGATTGTATCAACAGATTGTACCAGCAGATTGTATCAACGAATTGTACCAATGGATTGTATTAGTGGCTTGTAAAAAGATGTTCGGTAAAATTAGTTATTTAAGATTAGCGATTAACATGTAAAATGACCTATAGCGACGTACTAATAATAATAATAATAATAATAATAATAATTATTATTATTATTATTATTATTATTATTATTATTATTATTATTATTGTTATTATTATTATAAAAGAAATAATTTTATTTTGATAATTTACAAGCATATTTCTTTTATTCATGGGATTTTTTTCATTCACATTTGATGTTCTTCTTTTCAAAAATTCAAAATTAAAAATTACTAGTTCTCATCTATCTATGCTTCGCGAAAATCCCATGAGTATAGTATTTCTCTGTTTTGTCTCCAAAACCTACCAAAGTTTTCGGTAATGATTCTATTATATTTCTTTTCTCATTAAATTTTTTTGAAAAAATTTTGGGCCTCTTAATTAAAAAAAATTTTAAAACCCATTTCCTAAAGGAAAAATACTTGATGTACTCCCAAAATCTTAATATAATTACTCTCAATTTTTTACTCTTATTTCTGTTCAAATTTGATTGAAAGAAGAAGAAAAAATGAATAAATAAACATCATAGCCCCTTATTAAATTGAGCAATCCATGCCAAATCATAGGGAGTACAAAATGACGATCTTTATTCCATGGACCATGGTCCACACATTTGTAAATCATACATAAAAAGTAAATTTTTTATATACTAAAAGTACTTTATTTGTATACATAAAGTGCATTATTTGAAAATATATAATTTTATACATATATAATCAAATCATGTACATTCAATACACAAATAATTTAGTTTAAGTATATTAAAAATGTATATTGCATTTATGATCTACACAGCTATGTGGACCATGGTCTACACAATAAATTGCCATAAAATGGGGGTATGAATTAGGAGTACATGTAGAATTACTTGGTCTGAAGTGCATTTCTGGGCAAATTATTTTGTGGACCTGAGTCCACATTGCAATGTGGACGCATACACAATTTACATATTAAATGCTCACAAGTTAACATATATGTAATTGATTGCCTTGTTTTGTATTCACAAGTTCTTTTCAAATATTGCAATCAATTTCAATATTAAAATACACAATTTAATCTTTTTAAAATTTAGTACAATTGTTATGTGTTTTTGACTTAGAATGAAATATAATTTACATTCTGAAAATTCACAATTTCAATACTAAAAACACACAACTTAATGTCATTTAGGACCAAGTTCTACCTATGGACCCTGGTCATGGTATAACAGCTCCATTTCTGGCACAAAATTTGACCGAACTTAAAAAATTCAAAAGCGTTTTCGACACATTCTTAAATTCTAACCCAAATTAAAAAAAAAAAATTGAAAATACGGTGTTTCCTTGTTGAGCTTGATTGTAAACAATGTAGGATATGGATGAAAACGAAATTGTGGAAATAGAAAATGTTGGAAATTTTTTGTTTGTTAACTTATCTTTAAATGAGTATAATTTAAAGTTCGTGTTTTTTTTTGGAGATGTTAATAAAAATAAAAACAATTAGAATATTTAATTGTTTAAGTTCAAAAACATGTCGGAGTTTGGCATTGTATTATTAAGATGTGACATTTATATGTACACACACATATAGAAAAACTAACAGCTTAATTCTTGAGTGTATACAATTCCTCATCCGTTTTTTATTATATGGATCCTCCTTTGCCGACTAGTCTTATAGGATGCGCACCTTCCAATAATGATAGTAAGTTTCTCTCATCATTCAGCTTAAAAAAGAAAACTATTATATTATTAATTATATATTCTTAATTTTACTAGCCAAATTGAATTAAACTATTATCATAGCTAATTAATATCATAAAAGAAACAAAAGCTTTATTGTTGTTATTTTACAGTATGGCTTGCTTAAATGACTAATACTCAATCAATGTTTCAAGAACACTCCACTACAATACCGCTTAAGGAGGAATAGAAAATGAGTAAGTTTTAACATATATATCCTCTAACAAACCATGAATATGTAACCAAGATTTCCTATAACATATCCTATAATGAGGAGGAGAAAATAAGATTAATAATGTAATATAGGGGGTGTTTGGCAAACGGCTGATAGCTTATAGCTGATAGCTGGTTGGTTTAGCTAGTTGTTGATGGCTGATTGCGTTAACTGGTTTGACCAGCTGGTTGTATTAGCTGGTTATAAAAAACTGTTTGGTAAATTAGCTGTTTATTAGTAGCTGATTGAATGTAAAATGACATTTAAGGGTATTATTATTATTATTATTATTATTATAAAATAACAAACACACCACCCATTCAAAAGTAAATCCCATTGATTTTAAAGGATAAAATAGTCAATATACCAATTGTTTCCAACCCGCTGATACAAAAAGCTACATTCATTAGCTTTTCAATTTTCAGCTTATTGACCCAATAAGCCAAGACCAACAAGCCATTTACCAAACACTTCAAAATAGCTTATTGGTTGGTCAAAAAGCTAAACTTGGTCAAATAAGCTAAAATTTGGCTAATAAGCCAATAATCAAACACCCCCATAGTCTCCAAAGATTTCTGAATTGATCCGCTTTTGGCTTTTGCATATAGAAATCGGAAGTGTCTAAAGAATTGCTGTAAAGGTAAACATATCATATATATCACAATACTTTCACTATGTATATCATAGTATGGTTGATGTCTAGCTTGTTTTTTCATTGTTCTGCAGATTGGTATTCATTTCACATCAATTGTGGTGGAAGCAATGTTTTGATTGGTAACACTATATATAACGCTGATAAAGATTCTATTGACCTTGTCAAATTTGTTTCCAGTAGAGAGAATTGGGTAGCTAGTAATATAGGGTACTTTTTGGGCACGACGGATTCAACGTCAGATTACTATGCGAAAACAAATATATATGTCATCAATGTAAAGGATTCTGAAATCTATAGGACAACTCGTTTGTCTCCTTTATTTGTAACGTATTATGAGTGTTGTTTGGCAAATGGAAACTATACCGTGAAACTTCATTTTGCATAGATAGTTATTGGAGATAATAGATCATTTCAAAGTTTAGGAAGACACGTATTATAAGCGTTGTTTGGCTATGTTTATCTGTAACCTAGCTTATTTTGAAACGCTAC
Organism: Ipomoea batatas; assembly: GCA_002525835.2. NCBI lineage: Eukaryota > Viridiplantae > Streptophyta > Magnoliopsida > Solanales > Convolvulaceae > Ipomoea > Ipomoea batatas. Next base: position 26,866,449 of record CM008332.1, read on the forward strand.
CTTAGGTATATAGCGTTAAAAAATTAGTTATGCATGGCTTCCATATTTTTAATTAATAGCACATGTTCATATATTTAGGTTTTTATTAATATTTTTGTTACATAGTAGCCAATTCTATAGATTCAAGTCTCCCAAACAGCAAAAGACTTCAATTAAGCCTCCCAAAAAGCAAAAAACATTAACCATAGTTGGTGCAATAACTTTTTCTTTGTTTCTTACTATCACAATTCTCTGTTTTACTTGGTGGAAGATCTACATAAGAAAGAAGACCTCACCTGAAAAGTGTAATATATCCATTTAATTTTAATTACTTTCTAATTTTGTATAAGAAGCTTGGACGTTGTGACGTACAATTTGTTCATGTAGTAATATGTGCCACACAGATTCAATCCCAAAACTCATTCGTTCTTGCACTAGAAATTTCTTTAAAATAATTCTTCTTGTACAGAATTACGAGATCATGATCTACGAATAGGACTATTTTCCTTCGCATAAATTAAAGCCGCTATAAATAACTTGAATGCTACAAATAAGATTGGGAAAGGTGGCTTTGAGCCATTCTACAAGGTATAGTGAAATATAAATATATAATTATCCATAATATCTGTTAATTCAAGCCAAAAGGGGGGTAAGAAGCCAAAAGGGGGTAAAATTCTCACCATTTTATAATTTGTATTTAATTTTCATCTGTGTTCATAGTTTGCACAATTTCAATTCATAATATTACATAGTAATTGAATATGACTTTTTAACATTGTAATGTAGTATGTTTTATGTTTAGATGGTAGTCCTCTTGTATACTATCACAATGAAGGGAAAGTGGAAGGGAATAATAACTGGTTGATTTTCTTTGAGGTACTTATACTATCTGTAGTGTATGATTATGCAATTTTTATGTTATTTGTTTTTATCTTGATGCAATTTTAATATTTTTTGACTTTTTATTTTTGTGCAATTTTAAGGGTGGCGGTTGGTGCTTTACTTCTCAAGATTGTTTGGACCGTTCCAAAACTTACCAAGGTATTTCAACCTAAACAAATCCTAGTATGGACTTCGAATACATATTAACCAAATATTCGAAATGGAATCCTGGTATTAATACAATGCAATGCAATTTTACGTGTTTTGATATTTATATTTTATTTATTATACTTATACTTATAATTATTAACTAATTTAATTTTTTGATCGATTGAATATTATAGAGTTTTGCAGCGGGAACAAAGTCTTTGTTCACTGTTGTGATGGATCCGCATTTTCAGGAGATGTTGAATAATGGTAAGTTTGTTTAATATTTGAGATAAAGTTTTATTTAATTTTTAAAATATATCTACTGATCTACAAATATACTTTCATGTTCAACATTATATTGGATGCTTTATCATCTTTAATAACATTTCAGAGTAATACTGAAACTTACCGTAGAGCACGGATTTTCAACGCAATAGTGGAGGATCTGCGTGGAAGGGAAATGTAGAATGCTTAAAATGTATGTAGTATTTTGTGTATTTTTAAAATTAAAATTTGTTTTTTTTTTCTAATGTTTTTGGTTTTTTAAAGCTATACTGCATGTCTGAAAATAATTTTTTTCATTTCTTGTCTTAAATTACACACAACTTAACATCAGCAATTATGATGAAAAAATTATATATATATTGTACTAGAAGCTCTATCGGAGGCTTGGCTGCAATTATACATTGTGATCGTTTTCGATCTCGTTTACCTAAGGCAGCTAGGGTGAAATGTCTTAAGACTACTTATCAATTGTATAATATTCATTGTTATAATTTATATAATTGTATATGGATCCGAATATTCTTAGAATATGATAATAAATCTATTTTGTGCAACGCACGTCTGACGCACGTGTAACGCACGTGCAACAAACGAGTGAAAATACTAGTTAAATTTTTTCAATTATGTTATACACAATTGTTGTGGGACATGATGATGTACTCCATTATCTGAATAATGACAGCTTTGTCAAGTGGTCACATAAAAAAATTTGATTAATTATATCCTTAAGTAATTATTGTTTGTACCTACCCAAATCAAATCACTTTAAATGACAAGTATAAAGTATCTATTAGGCTAACTTCAACCCAGCAAGTGCTGGGTGAGGTGGCAAAAAAAGAACCATTTCTTTATTTAAAAGCTTGCCACACCATTTAGCAAATTTGCTTCTGCAGCAAATTTGCTAAATGGCACACG
>CM008332.1:26892154-26902649 GCA_002525835.2 Ipomoea batatas
TAGACGTGGCGGTAGCATCCCTATTTTCTAAAGTCTTGGTTTTGGGCTTCCGCAATTAAAGGTGATTTTTAATTAAATAAATCCAGTTTTAATAAAATATTTTAGTTATGAAAATGGGGGTGTTACAAATATACATTATTAGTTATAAAAATATATGTTACAGTGGGTCACGTGAAAAAAATTACATGAAATAACGTCTGATAGGGATAATTTACCGACCTACTTTCCCGGTCTAAATTAATTACCAGTCTATATTCGTGGGCCGCTCCTCATCCGTTGTCTGTAAGTACTGATCGGTCCGGGCGAGGAAGCCGACCTTCGATTGGTCGGTGGCATCAAAGCACTGAGAATTCTTCGTCAGGCCCTTAGTGGCCGGGTAGTCCGGTCTTCTTCAAAGTGTTCACCTTGAGAGTTGCGTACCATCCAATGATTTACACCGCCTTACAAACCAATGCATGCTCGCCACGCGTACGTCATGCCGGCATGCCGCTAGCCTGGCACTTGTCCCATGTGTCGCCTATAAATAGCGCTTTTAATGAGGGTGGAGGACTTTTAGCTGTTTCTTCTAGATAATAGTCAAAGAGATCGGGAACCTCTGATCCACTGTCACATTGACCGAACTCCCTTAGGGTATTCTACCTTGTACCCGACTTGATTCATTAATACAGAGTATTTTATTCATATATCGTATTTTACTCTATCATTTTGGTGCCGTCTGTGGGGACCGAATAACAAAGCCAACCTACCCATCCGTATTTTACTCTATCATTTTGGTGCCGTCTGTGGTGAGCTGGCCCAGTTCGAGAAGAAAAAGAAGAGCCGGCGGGGATGGAAAAAGTTTTTCAAAAAGTCAGACAAAGATAAAAAGGAAAAGGAACCGGAGCAAGATCGCGAGCCTCCCCCGACAGGATCAAAGCAAGTGATCCACGTAATATTTGGCGGACCGGAGGGGAGTGACAACATTGAGGAGCGCCGTAACTGGGCTCGAGATTTGCATGTCGGCCTTGTTGAGGAGGTCAACCCCGAGAAAAGAGCAAAAGTGGAGCAGATTACGTTCACTGGCCGAGATTTACCAAGTAGCGTGGATTGGCGACAGAAGCTTTGGTGGTGATGATCGACATCAATGGAGTTGATGTCCAAAGGGTGATGGTAGATACCGGTTCTAGTGTGAATGTCATGCACTTGGATGTTTTCAAGAAATTACAATTGGACCGGTCAACTTTGACACCGGTAAGAACTCTACTATCTGGCTTTACGAGGGCCATGATCCACCTCGAAGGAGTTGTTCGTCTGCCAATGGAGGTGGAGACCGCTTCTAGATCACTGAGGGTGATGATGGAATTTGTGGTCATCAATCTTGCCTATGTTGATAATGTAATCCTAGGACGACCGGGAATCTCACAGATTGGAGCGATCATCTCAATGTTGCACCTTATGAAGTTCCAGACCCCAGGCGGGGTGGGCATAGTAAGGGGTGATCCTCAGTCGGCTAGACATTGTTATGTGCGGGCCGTTCAGAAGCAGAACGCAAGCACCTCCTGGGTCAATACCATCTCCAAGAGGAAGGATGATGACCAGAGCGAGCAACCTGAACCATATGAACCGGTTGAAGAAGTCGCCTTGTTCGATTCCCGCCCTGACTGGACTATAAAGATCGGCACCACTTTGGATCGAGACTTGAGGGAAACTATCTTGTCGGTCATCCGGGAGTATACCGACATCTTTGCGTGGAGCCTAGATGAGATGCCCGAGATCGATCGCCAAGTCATCTGTCACCGCCTAGCCGTGAAGCCGAATTCCAAACCGGTCAAGTAGAAGTAGAGGTACTTGTTAGCAGATCGGTGTGAATTTGTTCGTAGCGAGGTAAAGTCGCTTGCATCTGTTGGGCATGTGCACGAGATCAAGTACCCTGAATAGCTCCGCCAACGTTGTCCTGGTGCCCAAGCCCCCGGCCTGGAGGATGTGTGTAGACTACACGGACCTGAACAAGGCTTGCCCGCTAGATCCTTACCCATTCCCGAGCATTCATCATATGGTGGATGAAACGGCCGGGGCTGAGCTACTAAGCTTCATGGACGCATTTTGAGGATATCACCAAATAATGATGGCGGAAGAGGATGAGGCGAAAACGGCGTTCGTTACCCTAGACGGTCTCTACTGTTATTGAGTCATGCCCTTCGGGCTTCGGAACGTGGGAGTGGCCTATCAAAGAATGGTCAATTTTGTTTTCGGGGACCTGATCGAGAAAACTGTGGAGGCCTACAATGACGATATGCTAGTTAAGAGCACCGCCATGCGAGATCATAGCCGAGACCTCCGAGAGAGCTTCGAGATTATGCGGCGACACCGGTTGAAGCTTAACCCAACCAAGTGCACTTTTGCAGTCTAGACCGGGAAACTCTTGGGCTTCATGATGACAAAGAGGGTATAGAGCTGAACCCCGTGAAAGTGCAGGAGATCATAGACATGAAACTGCCAACCACCATCCACGAAGTCCAGCAGCTGACGGGCCGGTTAGTAGCCCTGAGCCATTTCTTGTCAAAACTTGCAGAGCGGGCGCACCCATTCTTCCAAACTTTAAAGAAGACCAGCGCTTTCGCTTGGACGGAGGACTGCCAAAAGTCTTTTGAAAGTCTCAAAGAATACGTCGTTTCTCCTATTGTCCTATTCAGACCGGAACCCGGAGAAGATTTACAGGTTTATCTGTCGGCTTCCGACCGAGCAGTTAGCACCGTCCTTTGTAGGACGAATTCCCAAGGCACCAGAGGCCGGTATATTATGTTAGCCACGCCCTCCAGGGCCCGAGGTTATGATACTTGTAGACACGGAAAATTTGAAGTCGACAAATGGGCTGATTCGTATGTTATGGACTTCATTTTTGATGTAATTGGGCTGATTATTGATTTATTTGGACTAATTAAATTGTCCAATTAAATTAGCCCAATTGCCCAAATTAAATATAATTGGTGGCTAGTGGACTCAAATTATAAAGATGGACTGGTCCATATTTGGCCCGTCAGGAAATATTTATATATTTAAATTAATTATTTAATTTAAATATGTGATAAGATATTCATATATTTAAATTAATTATTTAATTTGAATATGTGATAAGATTATGAATTTGGATGCAATGGTGGCTAGATACATTCTAGATAAATATTCGTATTATCCTAAATAATATAAGGATAATATTGAAGAGTTTGAAGCCCATCCAAAGTCTCTCATATTCTCCCCTATAAATAGAGCCATTCATTCATTCTAAAAATCACACACTTGAGGAATTGAAGAACCTGAAGAAGCTCTGAACTCAAGAAATCAAGCCAAGCTGAAGTTAATTGAAGACCAAATATTCAAGTGTTCAAGCTAAAGTGAGACTGAAGATCAAGCCAATTTGAGTCCGGAGGCCCTTCAACGAAGATCAAGCAACAAAGCCCTTCTTTGAAGAACAAGCCGCATTCCGGAGGCCCTTCAGCTAAAGTTTCAAGTCAAGTTAACTAAGTGAAGAATCAGAGGATTTCCTTGATAGAGATTTTGTACCCGCGCACCTTTGAAATTCAAATATATATATACTTTTCATATTTTCTTGTTAACAATACTCTCACTTAGAGAAGGTGGTATTCGCTTTGTATACGGCAGCTAAGAAGCTCACCCCATACTTCCAGGGGCAGGTTATCCGAGTTTTGACCAACTAACCCATTGGCATGATCCCTCGGACAGCAACGCATCCGCCATCCGGTCATTTGATTAAATGGGCAATGGTGTTGACTCAATTTGCGATAGAATACACTCCACGACCATCCATCAAAGGGCAAGCTTTGGCTGACTTTGTCGTCGAGTGCTCGGCGAGAGACCCGGTTACAGAAAGCACAAGTGACCCGTGCCCGAGCATCTGGGAAGTCGCGACCGATGGGTTGAGTAGCAAGAAGGGAGCGGGAGCCAGGTAGTCTTGATCAGCCCGGAAGGATTCAAAATATATTATGCCTTGACATTCTAATTTTCCCCGACGAACAACGAGCTGAATACGAGGCGTTCATAGTTGGCCTGCGCCATGCCCGATCCATGGGAGCCCGCCACGTCAAGATTTGTACCGATTCCGCCCTAGTGATCAGCCAAGTGGTGGGAACTTTCGAGGCTAAGGGAGACCACTTGGCTCATTTCCAGGATTACGCCCTCTCGATTATGGGATCTTTTGAGTCGTGTGTCGCTGAACACATTCCGAGGGTGGAAAATGCGGACACCGATATGTTATATCGATTATCTCACGAAGCTCCCGAGTACATTTCAAAAATTGCCTGAATAGAAAAAGTCTCAGTGGCTTGCATTGACGTTACCCCCTTAGCCTCGGTGAACGAAGAAAGTGATGATTGGATATTTGACCTGAGAACTTATATTGAAACCGGTACCTTACCCGAAGATGAAGCAAGAGCCCGAAAAGCTAAGATGTGGCGCTCCCTGATTCCAAGTATTAGAAGGTCGTTTGTACCGTAGATCTTACGGGGGGCCCCCTAATGAGATGTTTGTCCCGGTTTGAGGCCGACCTTGTTATGACGGAGTTGCACTCGGGTATATACTCAGCACATCAAGGCGGTAGAGCTTTAAAGTTATGTGTTAATCTAAAGAAGTCTGAAAGACTAAAAAATAAATTGTAGATGTCTAATAAGATCAATAGTTCCAGTTTGCTACTTGCTTTTTGGAACATAGAGCTATGCCCCACCTTTATCAATGACTGTGAAGGACTTGAGAAAAAAATATCACACTCTGAAATACTACAATGTTTATTGTTTTCCCTCCAACACTGACAGACTATGAGGTCTATGTTTCAAAGGTTTATTCAACTTCATTCTCCATCAATTTGATCGGGTTCTACACCTTTGTTTATCAACAATATCAAAATCAATAATATGGAGTACTTACTAGCGCTTTCATGGGATTTCTCTCTTTTTCTCTCATTTCTCTCTTTCGAGTTTGAAGATTTAGGAGGGTAGCAATGCAGCATGAAGCTTAGTACTATTTAAAATATATATATATATATAAATAAGGCATGACCCATGAGTTGACCCGCAACCTGTGCAGGTGTTGTTTGCAGTCACAGCGGACTAGGCCCGTTAGACCCACATTTTCACGGGCCATCTTTTCTACGGCCCTAACCCACCTCAATCGCTGCAATGTGGTTCAGCCCATATGTTTCGGCACATTTTAATATTCCTAATTATATGTTTGTGTAATTTTTATAATTATGTTTATATTTTAAGTACATTTGAATTATTTAAATTTAAAATTTTCAAATTATATGGTATCCAATTACATAATGTTTTATAATATCGGGTAATATGTTGTGATTTTCAATATAAACAAACAACTTAGTATTACTAAAGGAAAAACATATTTAACTTGTGAAGATCATTTTAACTTATTTTTAAATATTAGTTATTTAAATTTTATGGTGTTATTGCACTGTGGAATGCTGGTTGAATAAAATGGTAGAGTAACCGAGCAATAGTTAGTGCGTGGATCATGGTCTACACATCTATGTAGACAATGGTCCAAAAATGACGTTGATAGAGTAAAATACAATATATGAATAAAATACTATGTATTAATGAATCAAGTCAGGTACAAGGTAGAATACCCTAAGGGAGTCCGATCAACGTGATAGTGGGTCAGAGGTTCCAGTGTCTTTGACTATTATCTAGAAGAAACAGCCAAAAGTCCTCCACCCTACATTAAATGCGCTATTTATAGGCGACACAAGGGACAGGTGCCGGGCCAGCGGCATGACGTACGCGTGGCGAGCATGCACCGGTTTGTAAGGTAGTCCTATGCATATAGGCCAGGTGTAAATCATTGGAAGGTACGCAACTCCCAAGGTGAACGCTTTGAAGAAGACCGGATTACCTGACCACTAAGGGTCTGGCGAAGAATTCTCAGTGCTCTGATGCCACCGACCAATCGAAGGTTGGCTTCCTTGCCTGAACCGATTAGTACAAACAGACAACGGATGAGGGGCGGCCCATGAATATAGACCTGTAATTAATTTATACCGAAAAGTAGGTCGGGAAATTATCCCTATCAACTAGCCCCCCAACCTGGTCTCGGACGAGCCTCAGGAAGGAGGAGGCAGGGATGTCCCAAGAGACTCGAAAGCCGGTCACCTTGCTGCCACTAGAGGAGGGTGCCGATTGAATGACGTGAGAGATGACCTCAACCCTTATGACATGTGCCATGAATAGAGAGTGCATAGGGAATGTCACTAGGTTTTTGGGAAATGAATCGTCGCGTCATTCCCACGCCAACTATAAATAAAGGGGCTCGCCGCGAGAATTCGTTTTACGTTCCCTTGAATCACTAATCAGAGCTTCTCGAGCTAAGTGATATTCTATCGGCTCAATTCGAACTCCCGCTTTTAGTCGATTACCAACCTATTTCCGCAAGTAAATTTTTTTTCTCAATCCTGTTTATTTTATCACTGGTTTTAAGCACATGTCTTTACTGTTCCAGGCTACCTTTACTGAGACACCTTCCCTCCTTGTAAGGTGAAGCCATGAGAGGTTCCGATAGTCAGAGCGCCTCCGTTCAGAGTTACGGCGGCTCGGTCGAGGTCGATTCTTTCACGGCTTCGTCTTACGATTCCATCATTCACGACATAGAGACATACTCAGGTGAACCTAAGGAACCTTCCCGACCTGTCGATCGAACTCCCAGCCGATAACACTGCTGGAGCTGAGTCACGGCCCGTGACGGAACCATTAGTGATGGAAACGGGGACTTCAGGTCGGGGTAAACCTCCTTTGGCTGCCTTTATGGATAGAGACTGGCTGGCCGATCTCTCGGTCGACTCTACTCCTCTCGCTTCAACGAGGAGAATATTTTTAAGTAGTGAAGGTCTGCGCCAACACACCAGTCTCCTCACCCATGGCGAAGGTCTTGGCCGGTCGTGTACGATACAATACCAAGCGATCGCTTGGTAACATCATTGAGCGGACGCATGAGGATTGGCTCGGGATGCATTTAGATTCCCTAGAAGCCCCTTTGTTCTTCCCGTTCCACCTTTTCCTCCTAGGTTAATGAAATACTACGGTGTACTGTCAGGGCAGATTAGTCCAAACGGGCACCACACTTTGGCGTGTTTTCCACAGATTTGTGGCCGCCACAACTTCTCGGTCACCTTGGAGTTATTTCGGTTTCTTTTCTCTGTCCGACCCCTATCCCCAAAATGCGGGGGATCTGTACTTTGGTAAGATCCTCCATCAACCCGATAACAATAAAGGGTGGAAAGACCGGATCCTATCGGTTAAGTATCCATGGTCTCTCCGGATTGAACGCGAATGGCCCACCCACATAATGGAACACACGCGTCTATCACGGACCCAGGCTCTCAACAACGCGGCCACAAAGATTTCCGTCGAGGCGTATGAATATAGTATCTTTCGCACCGTCTAGGAGTATCTCAACGTAGACCTCGAGCCACCTAGATACAACCTGAACGAGAAGTACACTCTAAAGAAAGCGGTCGTAACCATCGGCGTAGGTCCTCTGGCGTCCACCTCAACAGGTTTGATGTGCTCGGCGAAGCCCATGATTGAATTCCTGGGCATTCGTAACGGTACTCCAATCATATATAACCCGTCTTATTGTCTTGCAGCTATGAGGAGCTTTCTAGTCTCCACACGCCCTCTGCCTCTGGCCACCAAAATCAGTCTGGTGTCCAAGAAGGACGAGGCTTCCAAGTCGGGAACTCAGGCGACCGACTTAGTCCCCACCGGCGTGCCTCTATCGACTACATGCCCAGCGAGTCCTAAGGGAGATACACCGGCCTCCCTCTCTCCAGCTAAGAGAGGGAAGGAAAAAGTTGGTAAGCTGAAGATCGAAGAAGTCGTGCTAATCAAGCGACAGCACCGGGTCATCTCATCTTCAACAACTCTAGTGGTCGACGTCTTGCTGGAACATGCTGACGATCCTCCGGCCGCTTGGGGAGAAGATAGCCTAGCACTTGATGCAGGTAAGTGCTTTGATTCAATTCTACTTACAAGACCTCCCAGTCCAAATTACTTCGTGTTGGCATCCTCGCTCGTGCGCAGATGGCCCATTCGGTGACTGATCTTTTCACCCGGGCAAGGGAAAGCGACGAAATGCGCCATAAAGAGATTATCCCGCTCAAGAGGGCCCTAAACAAACAGGACGACAGGATCAAGGAGCTGGAGAAGCAACTGGCGGTTGCCAAAGTCCGGGCTGAGAATGCCGAGAAGATCGTCACCGATCCTCTTCTCTTGGCCGAGCACGTTTGCAAAGAGACTAGAGTGGCCGAGGTGTTCCTAAGTGCGGTCTCTCGGACGCCAGTCGAAGATGACTTGATGTATACCTATGGGACGTGGGCCTTCAACGGTGGGTGGAAGGCCATGCAGGTAGACGTCTGAGCTGCTCTCGAGGCGTTGGTGGACGAGGACGACCTCCTGAAGCTCCTGGCCGTACTCCCGGAGGAAGTTCCAGATCTAGGGCCAGCTCCATTTCACACACGACATCCCTGAGCAAGCCCTTGGGTAGGCTTCAGAGGAAAAGAAGGGCGAAGAATGAGCCCTAAATCTGCACGGGAGCCCGACCCCGATGTGCCGGGCATAAAACTTTTTTGGACGTTTGTATTGTTGTATTGCCCATTTGTCAGGCCTTTTTTGGACGAGCCTCCAGGCCCCTTATTTTTTAAAAAAAATTTAATGTTCTCCCATTTTCCTCATTTCTTGCTGCTCACCTTTGATACCACCAAATTAGGGTCTTATGACCGTTTAAACCGGACACCTTGCTCCCGGGGTGGGCTCCTTGCTCCCACCAAATTAAGGTCCGATGACCGTTTAGATAAGGCACCTTGCTCCCACCAAATTAAGGTCTGAGGATTGTTTAGACCGCGCACCTTGTTCCCGAGGTGGGCACCTTGCTCCCACCAAATTAAGGTCTAAGGACCATTTAGACCAGACACCTTGCTCCCGGGGTGGGCACCCTCCCACCAAATTAAGGTCCGAGGACCGTTTAGACCGGGCACCTTGCTCCCGAGGTAGGCTCCTTACTCCCTCCAAATTAAGGTCCGATGACCGTTTAGACCGGACACCTTATTCCCACCAAATTAAGGTCCGTTTACAGGAGAACAGAAAACTTCATTGCAAACAATCAGAGACTTATACGGCATACAACAATTTCGAATAATAGCACCGGGGCGCGCAGGCCCTCATCCCTACTACAATTTCTACAAATTTCTACTGATGAAAATGAACAAGTGTTGGGAGTTCTAGATCCGATCTACGGGTTTCCCGGTCATAGTTTCAAGTCGATACGTTCTCGGCCTAATGATGACCGAGACAACTTATGGTCCCTCCCAATTTTGCGCCAGCTTCTCGCCCTCGAGCGGCTTGCTGGCCTTTCTTTCACGCAGGACGTAGTCTCCTATTTGAAAATATCGTGGTCGGACACGGACGTCCCGGTAAGCCTTCAATTTTTTTTTGTACTCTTCGATCCTCCGAGTAGCCTCGCTTCTCTTTTCTTCTAGACAATCGAGGTTCGAGATTAGCATCACATCATTGTTCTCTTCATTATAAGCCCTTTCACGGGAGGTCGGGATCCACGCCTCCACGGGCAACCGGGCTTTAGCTCCATAAACCAACGCGAAAATCGTTTCCTCGAGCTTGCTTCTTATTCCCGTGTTTGATCTCTTCCATCTCTACCTGGCTCGTTGTCACCTATGTTGAAGAAAGTTTGGCACTTTCCATACTTCATGGGTGCAACATCAACAAATTCGCTCATGATGTGGCTTCGCGCGGGGTCGTCCGGTACGACCATAGGATGTAAGGGAGTTCATTGGCCCAGCTATGTCTGGCGGAATACATTTTCTTCTTTAGTCCCTCCAAGTCGGTTCAATTAGCGTTTTCAACTTCACCGTTGCCCTGAATTGGTGTCCCCTTCGTTCAACTAGAATTGCTTGGCTCTTTGACGCTAGTAATCATTCTATTGTCAGAGAACAAAAAGGTACTGACGTTGCGCCTCTTTAAAGAGAATGATCCCTGCGGCGTCCCATTTGTGCTTTGTGTTATCCAATTGGCGTTTTCAGTAGTCCTCCATCAGATTGAGTAGGGGGTTGATGGAGGACAACTACTTCAATAGATTCCAAGACTCGATGCGCCTATGCTTTTCTGGAACACCATAAAAGTCGGTGAACCTCCACCTGAATTGGCCAGTGCTTAGACAAACCTTCGCATCAATGTGGTGGATAGAATAAGACTTGATCTCAACAATGGTCCCCTCGGTCCAAAACAAAGCCAAGCTACCTCTATGGCCCATACTATTAACATTAAAGATACTAGTAAGGCCCAGTTTGTTTTTAATTCCTTGCAACTTACTAAGGCCCACAAACGTTTCTTCAAGGAAAATAATATTGGGTTTCTTGGAGTGGACAAGGTCTAGTAAAACCTGAATTGTCGTCGGGTTCCCAAGCCCACGACAATTCCAATCC
>CM008332.1:27062637-27074751 GCA_002525835.2 Ipomoea batatas
TATATATATATATATGCATATATATGGGGTACCCCTAGTACTAAGTACTAACATCTGACTATGTTTTACGTACACCCATGCCAGCCGCCCAGCCTTACTATATGCACAAGTACTACCACCTTCATCTAACTTTTGAGACCTATCTATCTATATATCTAGTTAGATACCTCATCAAATTATTATATATTTTGTACAACACGGTGTACTGGATTCTCTCAAGTTTTCATTACCATCGTTCATTAGTATCTCCATTTTTGCCTACTCCACTATACTTGAGGCTCGGGAGTGGAGGGTTGGTGACGAGATAGTTGACTAAGTTTACCTTATCCGACTCGGACTCGGAAGTATGAGAGCACCTCGTTAACTAAATTTACCTGATCCGACTCGGACACGGAAGTATGAGAGCACCCCGTTAGAGCAATAAAGGTGATCAAATGCAATGGTACGGTCACCGAGGCACTTAAATGCAAGGCAACATAGAGCAATGCTTTTATGAAAGAGCCATGCACAACAATTATTAAGGAGTCATTGCATTTATTGAGGAGAGTGTTGCAGTTATTATAGAGCCGTTTGTACTTGTATGGAGCCAATGCACTTATTAGAGTAGATTAATTGGTTATTGACCAGTATAAATATTGAGCTCATGTGACAGGGCAGCAGACACATGCAAAAACTTATATTCAGAAATACATCAATACTACTACTTGTCTCTTTACTTGCTCAGCTCCTAATTACTTTTTGGAATAGTATTACCGTCCATACTGGTACAATTGAACATCAACTCTTCAAAAAATTAGAGTTATACTTAAATTTGAAAGATTTTTTTTTATATATTAGAGTATTAGACTACTCTTTTCAATTGAACTCTACTCTATGTGCTTTCTTGATCATTGTAGCATGTTTTATAATATGTAATCTAGTAAGAGATTAGTGATATCTAGTAATAATCAACTAATCATGTATATTAGATTTTAATTTATACATGCGATGATTTTGAAAATTGATTAACTTTCTAATTTTTAATTTTTTTTTCCGTAAGTGAGAGTATTGAATGAATAAATAATGTATTTTGAATTTTTTCTTCTCCCAAATAATGTATTTTAAATTTCTATTCAATCGATAATTTTTGGAAATGAAGTAATCAATTGTTAAATTTATTATTGAATAATGTGAGTGTTTTTATTGAATATCTTAAATTCATACGTAGTATTAATTAGTAAGAAAACAATGTTTAATGAATAGGGAGATCGAGTAACTATTGAGATTCTCAAATGAATACTAACGGATTTAGGTCACCCAATGGTGCGATTGGTCAACACATACATATACGAACTTAGTACTACAAATGAATGTGTTTTAATTTTAATTTTAAATATATAATTTTATTTAATTTATTTTAATACTAATATAGTTTACATGTAATATTTTTATTTTGTAATTATAATATTATTAGGTTATAAACTTTATAAATATATAGTTTATAACTTTATATAATAAATAAACTTTATATTAATATTTATATATAGATAAAATTAATTTTATTAATTAATGCTTGTAATAAATTTAATATAAATAAGTTTTTTTTTTTTTGAATACTATTGACCCTATTACATGTAGTATCCACTGAGGCTCGAACCCATGACCTCCCACTAGGGAGAATCACTTCATGCCGCTTGACCACAAGGCCTTTGGCAATATAAATAAGTTATATATACAATGCTTGTGAATGACCTAAATAAACATATAATTATACAGAAGTGTTCAATTAGTGTTTTTAGCATAGTCAATTTTAATAAAACTTGAATATTGAAAGGTTAAAGGTTCAATTCCTATAATGAGATTTTTTAAAAAATATAGTACAAACCTCATACTCAATCCAACCCAACTTATTTTAAATACAGGTTAAACGGACCCAATCACGTTTTGATAGCTCTACTCTTAAAAGACTAAGAGCTGAGTGTATAACATTGTTTTATGGATTGAATGCAAAATTGATAAGGTTGTAATCTCAAGTCTCGATTTAGACGCCAAATATCTTGTGCTTAGATGTCATGTAGTGACTCTCCCATATGGGAGGTCATGATATTGAGCCTCACATTTTTTCTTATTCGTAATTAAGAGTTTTATTTCACGTTTAGTTCATTAAATACAACGACATTTATACTTCTTTTTTTTTTAAATTTTATTTTCGATTATTTGCTTCAATTTTAGTCATTAATTTTCAAATGGGTTTAACTTTTAGTCCAAAATATAAAAACGTGGAAACTTTATCAAACTTCACTCTATTATATTTAGTTGGAAAAAGTGTCAAATAGGCCACTGAACTTATCGCTTTTGTGCAATTGGGCCATTGAACTTAAAAAGTGTGCAATTCAACCATCAAACAAACAAAATTTGTGTAATTGGACCATTTTTACAAAAAATTTCTGATAAAATCCAATTATATTACTAACATATGTGTATTAAGAGTGTCATTTTCTTCTACCATACTAGTTAGGAGTCAATATTGAAATGTTTTTTAACTCAAATTAAATTAAAAAATTTTGTAAAAATGGTCTAATTGCACAAATTTTGCTTGTTTGATGGTTGAATTGCACACTTTTTAAGTTCAATGGCCCAATTGCACAAAAGCTACAAGTTCAGTGGCCTATTTGACACTTTTTCCTATTTAGTTGTATTTTGGACTAAAAGTAAAACAAATCAAATTTGATGACTAAAAGTGAAAATGTCATTATAGTCGCTGACCTATTAAAATTTTTTTGGGTGAATGTTTTGAGAGTGAAATTAAACATTTTGTCATTGAAATATATTACTACTGATTGCTATACAAGTATTACGTAGTATAAAATTATAAAATTGTACATTCCCTAGTTATAATTTTGTGTTACGTTATGCAGTTGAGAATTCATTGTGTTATGCAAATTTTTTATTATTATTTTGTTTCCTATTTTTACATTTTTGTGGTATTCTGAGATCTTGTTGTTACATATGCACACACATTTTAATATTTTATTGAGACCCAAACAATTTTTTGTGATATTATTAGTTGTTTAAGCTATTTATAATATTGTATTATTTGACTATTAATTGTTTGAATTAATATTTTATTAAATTTAATATTTTAAAATTTTGACGGGTCGGCCCACATGCCATGGTGGGTGTTGGGCTAGTTGTCCATAATCTTGTCCAAATGACAGACTGGTCTAACCTGGTCCGCTAGTCCGCTTTGATGTACTAATAATGACTAATGGGGAGACAAATGATTAAGTAGAATTCTAAGTTTTAAAGGAGTACGTACTTAAATAACTCATATATTAGACAATTATTGAAACATTTTAGTGCCTTTTATTTATTCTCTATTTTTAATTTCTTTATACTTTTAATTATTTATTATTCAATTGTTGTGTGGTTGAATATAATTCTCCATAAATGCAAGCATTTTCATTTAGCATCAACTTCAATTCACACCATCCCACTCTGCTAATATAACTTGGTTAACAAAATGAAGATGTGCGCATGCATAGATGCTAATGTGCACGTACCAACACCTTTGTTTTCAAAAAGAAATTGATATGATAAGAATTAAAATAATAATTGGAAAAATGATTAATATTGAAAGTGGAAATTAAAGGAAGTAGAAAAGAAGAATATATAATATGAACACAGCTTTCAAGATCATGAGATCCATCATATATGAGTTATGTGGTGCAGTGATGATCAAAGGCCATTTGCCATTCCGTATGTATATTATATGCCTTTTCTTTTGGGCTGTTATTATTGTTTTGCAATAATTCCGAGGACCCTATACTAGCTTTTGTTTTCTTGATGCTCTCTCCTCTACTCTCTCTTTTGCAAATTGTTGTTCATATTGCATTATGAACCATGATACAAAAATTTTTACTTTCTAACACATTTTGTACCTACAGTTAACAGTTTCTGTACATGTAAACAGATAATTTCATAATTGCTGACATATAATATAATAGCTATAGGTACATACATTGTCAACTATATGTACAAAATGTGTCAACTACAAAATCTGCACGTTATTGGAAGACCTGATCCATGGTATAATTTGCCCTCTTTTGTTCTGCCACCCAAAACAATGTAACTAAACAATACTAACTATATATGCCCACAAATATGGTTCAAGATTGGTTTAGTTTGCAATCCAACTCATAATTCTACAAATTAAAGATATATAACACGTTTCAATTAGTCTCCACGGGAGCGAGCGAGACTTAATTACCCAATACACAACATCGTATCGTGGTTACGAATTTCTTTCGTCACTAAAAAAATATATCTTAAAAATATCTACTTTCAAAATTGATCTTAATTTAAAACTAGAATCATGAAATTTGTAGAATGAAATTGATGTATGCTTTCCCAACATTCTACAAACTAGCTTGCCCTATGAAAACAATTGCAAAGGCCATTGAGGAATACTCTAATATGTACTACACATGTAATTTGGCTCTTCTCCATCAACTGCTATTATATACACTTGCAGTGTTAATATCAATGAAAAAGACATTGTTGTGCAGACTTTATTTGAAAAAGGAATATCAAAAAAGAAATTCAGTACAAAGAAAAATTCTCAAAAAGAAAAGAAAAGAAAAAAGACTTGCAAGCAAGATAGGAGGTGTCAATTGATCCAAGTAGCAAGGAGAATCGAAGGATATGTCCTTGTGTGCCGTGAACAAAAGTCTAGTTTCTGTTGATTAGCTGATGAGTTATCATTATTTATCCCTCTACAAACTGTCCGGTCAGGGTGTAGGGGCGCCTGACCTGAGGTGCTTGATTCCACCTTTTTGTCAGAAGAGAATTTTTTTTATCGAGTTCTGATACCAAACTATTAAATAAAAGACTAATTAAACTATTGAACTACGTACCTCATCATTATTTATTGTTCCCAAAAGATTGAATCCCCAACCCCTCACCTCCGACCTACAGAGCATCAGGGAGGATGTAAATCATGGTAATGAACACAGAGGCTAGACTTTTGCTTACTACGCACTAGGAGTCCCCTCACTTTGAGAGGTTACTCTCACACTGCTACTGGTGAGACTAGATCCCGAGTCATTGTTTGCAAACTTTACCCCTGTGACTAATTGAGCTGCCCATGCAGGCTACCTCATTATTATTTATTGATATATAAATGGTGGTGATTGAAAGATGTGGAATGAATGTATGTATGTGTAGTACTAGAGGGGGTATTAATTACTCAGACATGGAAAACGACCTGAGCCAAACACCTATGCCCAGCCCAATAACCAGTTTGGCTGACCCGACAAACATCACTACTTGATAATGTTCTGGTTTTTCTCATGCCTGCCCTCTTTTCTGCACTAAGCTCAGTTCAGTTGAGAGGACTACTGCAGGACTATATGGTTTGGAGTTTTACTATACATAAGAATCTTTCCTATTATGTTTTCACTTTCTCATGCCAAAGGTTGTTTCCAATTTTTTACACCACTTCAATTAGTATCTTAAATGATGTGGTTTTATCATATTACTTATATATATTGAAGTGGATCAATTTAATTCATAAAAATAAAAAGATGTATGCGTTATGTCTCAACTTAAAATTTAAACTTAATTATAGTTAGACTGTACATTTATTGTTAAAAATTACTTATATTGAAGTTGATCAATTCAATTCAAGTCACAATTAGTTAAGTCTACAAACAAAAGAGTACATTCATGTTGAACTCCTAAGAGAAGACTATCAACATTTTAGCAAACTTGAACAAATAGTTGAACAAATAGAAAATGTATCTTGGCAAAGACTTAGTGAATAAGAAGAATTCTAAAATGAGAAGACCTATTTAATTAAAGAATTGATCGAATAAAAGAGGTCTTGATGAAATGGTAGATGTAATATATGCAGAAGATTTGGCAAAGGAAAAAAAAACTTATATTGATGGAGGAGTCGAAGTTGTACATCTTATCTTCTGCAAAATAATTGTAGACCTAATTCACAAAGAAGATAAGACATATTCTAACAAATGGTAAGAATTGAAAATTAATATGAGCAGTTGCACTTTTCAGATAAAGCCTCATAATGTGCTGAAAAATTGGAAGAAAACTTATTTTATGAATATTATAATGTAAAGTCTTGAAACATACTTCTTATACATAGCTATTATTATCCTATAAAAAATTTAGAGGGAGTGCCAAATTCAAATAAATTTGAATTCAAAGGGAACAATGAGTTCATTTTAGTCGCTATAAATTATATATGCAAGTTACAAAAGTTAAACTTACTAAGTGCAATCTAGCTATCAAGTTTTTAAAGTATTCATCTACAACCTTTAAGCAAAATTGAATCATCTAGATTCAACAAGCTAGGGTCCAACCTAGTTAACTTCAACATTTCTTGAAGAAAGAATACATCAACTCTAAGACTTGTGGAGATTGGCCTTAGGGAATAACAACAATTTAGAGCTGAGTATTGTAAGACGATTTAGTGGTTGATCATTGCGAAGAAAAGTTATGTAGTGATAAGTAAAGAAATTTGCACTACAACAAAACATGCCATAGGCGTTTGCTTTACAACATATGCTAATAGTCCTGACTTTAGGGGTCTGCTGTCCACAGACACCTAATATAAGTTATAAGCATTTGTTCCTTATTGGAAACAAAAGCCTATAGTTAATTTTAAAAGAAAAATTGTAGACAATAAACATCTGTTCTTGGTGAAGAATATATGCCAATTGTTTTTTTATTTATTTTTAAAATTTTTTTTCTCTCCGCTACAATAAATTTCACCATTCCTTCAAAAAAAAAAATCACCCATATTCAATATAATCAAGTTCAATCATCCACAATAATCATTCAATCCTATAATAATATTCACAATATATATAATCCATCACAATCTACAATATAGTTCAAACTGCAACACATACAATCCACAATATAATCCAAACTACAACACAATTCACAATACAATCCAAACTACACCATATACAATCCACAATATTATCCAAACTACAACACATACAATCCACAATGTTATCCAAACTAACACACATCATACAATCCACAATATTATCAAAATTACAACACAATCCACAAAATAATCCAACCATCAATATCTATGTACTCCAATCCAACATGATATGCACACAAATCTATGACATTATAGGCACTCTTTATTAAAATACTTAGCCCCTATTTCGCGTACCTTGTCTATTTTTTCAATGGAGTATGTTATAGTGTCTTAAAATACCTATAAATAAATTAAAATTATTAATTTGCTAAACACTCTTAAAACTTAGATATGTTCTTTATTTAAACAAGGCAAGCAAAAGATTTCCATATTTTTATGCAAACTTTATATATATATATATATATAATTCTATTCACCCCTAGCTACCTTGCCTTCTAGACTTTTTTAATTAATTTGTTCGGAACCAACATCTTGAAATTGCTTGAACCAAATGGATTGGAACTGTTATAAAGTCGTTCAATGTGAAAAATGTAACCTTGACATGCAACAAATTAGCCTTAAAAATGAAACGAAAAAGTTTGTTCTAGTTTATTATCCGCAAGCGGCAAGTCAGATCAAACAACGCCATCAATAGTTTTATATATTAAAAAAAGTTTAGACATAATATTCTCAAGCTATGGACTTTTTTGTTTTTTGTTTTTGAAAACAAGCTATGGACTTGTTAGAATAAAAAACTTAAATGCTAACTCGATCAATCATGTATTTGTAACAATTGTTATACCAAATACCAAAGTTTATATTGTATTGTGAATCCTAATTAAAAAATTGTGTGTCTACAGTTAACACATTCTGTACGTGCCGTTAACAGTTTCTGTACCTTTAAAAAAACTGAAGGCATATAACATAGTAATTACATACACGTAAATTATTAACTCCATGTGCAAAATATATTAATTGTAAAGACATAAGATGTTGGTTAACATGTTTTGTGTCTACAGTTAACATATTATATATTTTTATACTTATAGTTTACAATTTATGTGTACGTAATTATCATGTTATGTGCCTTCAATTTGTTTACATGTACAAAAACGGTTATCTGCAGGCATATAATATGTCAACTACAGACACACATAACATAATCTGAATGTTATTCTTGAACCAAAGTCCACAATACATAGTAGACCCTAGTCCATGGTATAATTTGTGATATATGTAATGGCTAGAGTTGTTGAATCCTAAACCTAGTATTTATTTCGTGAATTAATTTTAATAAATAAGGAAGACGTGTTGGGAAAATTAATTTCTAAATAGCACCAAATGGGAGACCAGCAAAAAGTCGTCCAACAACATATTTCGTACCATATAAATGTTGGGAATATATTTGTTAGACAACACTTTTGAGAGCCCTCCCAAGCCTCTTTTCCTAACTACACTTTGAGAGCAAGTTTATCATTAACGCATTAATCATTTTGAGTATACAAACTTCATCTATTTACTTAAATGAATTCAAATCTACTTTTTTTGAATTCAAAATAATATATCTCAAAATAGTCACAACGTATCAAATTTTTTTAAAACTTGTATTAAAATTTGTACCATTTGACACTCTAAACCAAGTACCAAAGCCCTTTATATATTGATTAATTACTTATAAATTGGTTAATTCTATCACAAATGAATAAAAAGTAATGTTAAACCGTATAAGATTTAGTGTAAAAATCGTTAATTTACAGTATTTGTGAGAAGAATAAGATTTAGTGTAAAAAGCGTTATAAACTTAACGTTATCCTTTGGTCGAAGATTATGGCATAAAGCTAAATGCGCATTATTACATAGACTTTAGCAGCTGGCATTTCAAAGTAAGCATAATAGAATGGAAGACTGAATTGAAGTTGAATTCATGACTAATAATGGAGTATCAATTAAGAGCTAAAAATCGGGGGAGAAAAATGGCTGGACAAACAAAAGATGCTTCAACTCAAGAATCAAGCACCAACAATGACATCTTCTTTCCACCTTCATTCAATTTTTGTCCTTTGACAATAAAAGAAGGAACCATGTATAGATTAGATGCCAATTAAGAGTTCGAGTTGGATATTGATATCCTCCAGTTACACTTTTTTCTCAATATTATTATTGGGTTCAAATCTGGCGCGTCACTCATATCTTACTTGATGTTGATAGGGGAAAGACCGCACCAACTACTCGAAGAATAGCTCTGGGAGAAGTCTGCCTTGTGACCTTAGTCGGCAAATGATCATAAGGAAAGAAATTAATTTAGGTTGCCCATATATTTGACCGACTCAATCTAAGAAGACCAATAGACAGCTCCATGAAGAGCCAACTGCCAGACTAACTCAATTAGAGTTGTCCTATAATTAATTAATCTTATTATTATGTAATGGAAGTTTCATTTAATTAAGCGTGTAATTGTTTCTTACTATAAAAGTACTTATTTCATTGTTTCAATAATTAAAAAATTTCTTACTATGATGCATAGGTTATTTTACAATGGTCCTATGGAATGTGACTATGTGAGTTTCTTCTTTTTCTTTTAAATTTTTTTTATAACCACAAAAGTGTAATTAAAGAAAAGCATATTTTACGACTTCGTAAGCGAATATGATCAATCAACGAACAAAGCGAGCATATCGTATGAACTATATTTATATTTCATTTTTTTTAAAATTTAAATATTATTCCATCTTTTGATTAGGCCAGAAAGTTGAGTGCCTTCTCAATAATTATCATCTTAAATAGAATACTATCGACTGAATTGCTAGGCTATATATAGGACAAGAAGAGATTGTATTAATTCCATTTATCTTTGATTAACAATAAGACTCTTTAAAATAAAAGTTGCCGAGTCTTGATTTGATAGTGATACCGCTAAATACGGGAATACGAAACTAAAGCAGGTAAATACGATCTCTTATTACCAAAAAGGATCAAAGTCCCGAATTTCAATACAAAAGGGATCGGCGGGTCGGCAGTGGGCTTTCCTACTGTCCGAGCACTCTTCAAGGCTTAGTCTAGAATCCAGCCAAAAGTCTCTCTCTCTCTCCTCATTAATGCGGTATTTATAAGAGGGGAAAAAGGAGACCTCCGGGGCTTCGGCATGGCGAGCACGTGGCGCACATGTACCTACCTCGCTCCTTGCCCGGGCGGGAAGGAGCACGTGGCGGCCCCAACAGGACCGATGTCTATCAATCAAGGTCACTACCGAGCGGATCTGGCCGGACCATAGGGCCGGGTTGCCGACCACCCGAACGGAAGGCAACACTCAGAGTAGCCGACCGGCGTAAGCGAGTATTAACACTATCAGATAGTAAAAATAGCTTGAATGTATTTGGAGTGTATACAAATGTACAAGAGAATATTCAAGTTAAATGTACAATGAGACCCAGGACTTTGTGGTCTAGTGGCACCAAGTTACTCCCTCATGTGGGAGGTTGTGGGTTCGAGTTTCAGTGGAGGCGATATTGACTCTTTGTGCTCCATAGGTTGAGAGAGTAGTTATAAACAGATACTACATTGTTCCCTTTCTTCATGGATATATTGAAGGCACGTTTTGTGTCTAGCTTCATTTATTAAGGCTCCGGATGAGTGTTCCATTATAGTTGTGCTCCGAATGAGTGTTTCGTTATAGCTTATCCTACGGTCGGATTCTTCTATTTTGTTCGTGACAAAGTAGCATCAAAGGAACTACAAGGAAACTACATCTCTACGAAAAGACCAACTAGTGGGCATCTTCACGAAGTCACTAGTCACAACAAGGCTAAATGATCTAAGGGACAAGTTCAATGTTCTATCTAGAGAACCTTAAGCTTGAGGGGGCGTATTAGTACTCTGTATTCTAGGCATGCACACAAAAATTCATTCTTCCTCTCTTTATATTATTAGAAATATTATCATTTACTATTTCTATCCTGACTAGGATTCTTTGTATTCTTATAAATACATCTCTTCATTATGTACAGTACATCATCATGGATTGATCAATAATAAGATCATTCCCAAAACTATTGCTCTAATCTGATCGATCTCACACTTTTAAAAGATTTGAAAGAGAGTTCAGGCTTATAACTTAGCATTTATCATCAGATGTTGTTGATGTAGATTTAAGTCATTTAACTAGGGTATCACATATATGTATGTCATGCTAGCTAGGGAGTGACTTTAGTAGAAAAAAAAATCATATTTTTCCCTAGATCAGATATTTTGTTTAGATTGTTAATGTATTTATGTAATTATTAGGTTGAAGTTAAATATAGCTCTTTAGGATTTACCTTTAAGAAGATTACTCTTGCAAAATACTAAGATAAGCACTTAAAGAAATAGGATAATGTAGAAAGTATTACTTGGTATAAAATTTTGAAAAATATAATCCACAATAGAAAAATTTCTAGTTCATGGAATTATGTCACTACCTTAAAATCATTTTACTTTACGATTGGTGCAGTTGAGAAACTTATGCAGATCAGTTCACACATGATCCATTAAAAGTCCCTATTGGGCTCAATGCAATGCAAAGCCCAAGAATAAACTTTAAGACAACAATACATTGAGTTTATGCAACATTGGTGCGTGAAAGAGTCATGAAAGTCCAATAAGAAGTTCAATTGATGACCGTGAATACTTAGAGTATTTTACTAGCATTCAATCTAATTAATATGGAAGAGCCCTAGCTAATCATGCCATACCTTCTTTCTTCCTTGACAGCTATGTCAAGTTGTTAACCTACATATATAGACAAAGAATCTTACTTAGAATAAGAAAATTGTATCCTATTTTAAGATGCTATTGAAAAAAAAAAGGAAGGGTAAGTTTGGATGATATTCGAAGTCCCTGTGGATACAACACTTGTTACTCCGATCCACCCTCTATATGCTGAAGGATGGGCACACTTGTCTAGATGTATTTGTGTAGTTGCAAATTGAGTGTCACCATGTCATATTCATGGTATTTTGAAACTCCGAAATAAGGACTCGTTTTTTATGGTGAAGAATTCCTTACTACTCTTTATGACAATGACCTTGGACCACCACTCCTTGAGCGAAGCTCTTAATATCTTGGAGTTGATCTCCCATTTACTATAATGCTTCTAAAAAAAGACAACTCGCCCAAGATATTAGTAAAGCGGGTTTCCATTT
>CM008332.1:27133220-27148371 GCA_002525835.2 Ipomoea batatas
TAAAAAATCTCATCCACATCCACATTTACTAACGGTGCGAATCTAATCCGATCCGCTAATGACAAATTTGGTGCATTGAATGCGGATATGATGATAGATTATAAGTTTAAAATATGAAATAAATTATAATACAATATTTCAAGTATTCAAAAGTCAAAATCATAATTTTTCAAACATCCAATTAAAAAAAAAAACAAGATGTCCAATTTTAAAAAATACAAATAATTAATTTAAAACTCAAACAAATTTAAATTACAAATCTTCATTGATCTTCAACGTAGCATATTATTCAGTTTGTGGTTGTGTCACGGTGAAGAAGAACAAATCTACTTGAAGAGTAAAGAAGACGGAAAGTCATATATAAATGATAATTGAAAAAGACAGACCTAAAACTCTAGACTAAGTGTAAAAAAATTAAAAATGATTATAACTTTATATTTGAGCCACACTGGTTGTAGGACACTCAATAGTGAGCTACTAGGCTTGTGTGTGTATGTGTGTGTAACAATAGTGGAATAGTGTAGCAAATTGGATATAACAGATTTTGAGGAGTCACACTCGCATTCAATCCACTAGAGGCAGATTTTCACTAAGTGGTTCGACATCACATCCATTTTAAATGGATGCGGATTGGATCGGATTTGGCGGATCATTGCTCACCCCTAATAAGTATGTCTTACACTTATCTGAATACTAGTTATAATTGCGCATTGCAAGATTAAAATAATGCACATTATGAAAATTAAAATAAATAAATAAATACTATAATATTTAAATATAAAAGTTAATTACTATAATATAAAATTGATTGTTTTCAATATAATCAAAATAAGTATTTTCGACTTGTGATAAAAAGTAGTTAAGGTGTCTCATTGAATTTTTTTTGACCTAATTCATTAATGTCAATAAGCTATAAAAAAAAAAAACTATTTAGAGTATTTTTTGGTATTAATTCGTTGCATTTTCTGTTTATAAATCTAATTTACCTTTAATAGTTATTAGTTATTGTAATGTTTTTTTATTCAATATTTATTCAAATTTATATTTTTAATATTGAATTATTTTTTTACAGTATAATTAAAACAATAGTTAAAATCACAAATAACAACGACGGTGAAAATAACAACACCAATTATTATTATTTAGAATAAAATTATTTTAAATTTATACCTAAAACAAAAAGTAATATAAGAACAAGTAAATAAAGAAATATATTCATATTCTTTAAAGTCATTTTATAGGTTACCCATTAAATAAAAAAAATAAAAGAAGAAAAAAACTAATTACCATTTTCCCACACACCACTAATGTTACCTATTGATCTAAGACAACTAACATAATTGGTTATTAGCTGTCTACTCACACAACCAATTATCAACTAACATTTAATTGCCAAACACCCATAATATCTAAACTCATCAATAAAAACTTATATAAAAGAAATAATGCCTAGATAATATCTATTATAATTAAGGATAAAACTTAATAGTAATAAATTATAAATCATGTGGAAGTGTGGAGATGGATCTCTTGTTGCGCCGAACCAATGATAGGGTCTGACTGCGATGTTACTTAGGTGACTCGTGATTTACCTCATCCAGCGACTGTTGGGCAGGGATTCTGGCATCTGGGAGATTAGTATTAGTCTAACGTAAGCTGAGAAATCTAATGTATCCAAAATAATAAATCAGTTTTAATGAATGTGATTCTATTTTATTTGTATGTAAATAAAAGATTTAAATAAATTAATTAGGTAATTAAGGATTAGAATTTAATTTGTGGGAAGGAGGGTGGAGCATTATTTTTCTAAAACCTTATGCCGATATAATTGGATTCAAAATGGATGGGCTCTGCATATACACAACTGTGTATCCATACATATTCGTCTCAGTTAAGTGAACCTTTGAATTTTGTGGATTCCTATGAATCTGACTTTTTCAACGCCGGTCAACCTCTGTGTCTTAAACCTGCCCAGTTCACACACACCCACATATGACATATATATTAGATTATTCTAGAATTATTGTAATAATTGTTTATGGAATGGAAAGATTTGAAGTTTTGAACACTTTTTGAATTGAAATTATGTGGGTTTGGAAATCAAGAAAATGACTTCTGAAAAATATTTTTTGAAAAATGAGTCATTTTTCAGAAATCATTTTCTTTTCCGGTGTTTGGTTACAATCCAGAAAACTGTCTTGATGTGTTTGGTTCATTTTTTAGAAAATTGATGCTTAAATGAACAAATTAATTTTAAAAAATTAGAATTATAAAAAAATCATTAGATTTTGCAAATTACATCTTTAAATTTCAAAGTTTTTGGAGCTTATTTTAATGTATTTGTGGCCTCTAGGCAGTATCCTTTTAAGGTCACAATTGTGTGAGGCCGTGTCACGAATACAAGGTCGGGTCAGGTCGATATGCAAATGTGATACTTATACTAGCAAATGTAAAAATCAGGAATAAAATGTTTGTTATTTATAAGGAAAAATGTAATACTATTACATTTTGATATAATAATATCACTTTTTTTTATTAAAAATATTATATTTTTCATTATAAGTAATGTTGTACTTTAAATGTAATACTTTTACCATGGTTGAAAAAATCGCTAAGCGCCTAGCGCCTAGGACGCCTAGGCGAGGATTAATCGGGGCCTAGGTGCCCGTGTATTTTTTTTATTTTAGTTTTTATTTTTTAAAAATTTGTATAAGTATTTTTAATTTTTTAAAGACTAATAATTATAAATTATACAATAATTTAATAGTTAACCTAAAAATATCTAGAGTTTGTACAATTTAAGGTTATTTCGCTCAAAATGATGTTGTTTTGAGTGAAATAACCCATTAAGAAGAAATAACAATAGTTAACAGGCCGACTAGGTGGCCTAGGCTGTCGCCTAGCCGGCCAGCCGTCTAGACCACCAGTTAAGGTGATACACTAGGCGGGGATTAATCGGCGCTTAGGCAGAATTTTTGCAACACTGAAAGTATTACATTTTTCTTCAAAAGTATTGCATTTCCCATATAAGTAATAAACATTTTATTCTTGATATAGTATTACATTTGCTAATATAAGTATTACATTTCATTTTGATCCGTCCCGTCTCACGGGAAAGGATTCGTGAGATGGTCTCGCACAAGTTTTTGTCTATAGAATTATGTTAGACTTATTTACAAAAATCATTACATTTTTATATTAGATTTAGGTTTAAAAAGAAAAAAAAAAGAAGAAAAAAATTAGTTACACAAAAATTGTAACATCATGTAATGATAAAAATGTAATATTAATGATTTTTGTAAGGGATTCTTAAAATATAAGCTTAATTAGTACCTATACATTTTTAGTCCTATTTTAGTATAAATTATTAGTTTTAGATCCCCAGTCTTCTAGCTTAAGTATGATAGCTTATATTTAGTTTATATTGCAAGTATATATAATATTGTAGTGATCTATTTTTAGTAAAACTAACTTAAATTAGAAAATTGTATTGATTATAGAGTTAATTCCAGCAATAGTCCTCTGACTATTGTGATTTTCCAAATTTGACACTCGTCTTTTAATTTGGACGAATTAAACCCTTAACTTTCAAAATTGTTCCAACATTAGTCCTTTCGTTAACATGGGATTGGATAGACGTTAAGTGAAGGGGTAAAAGGGTCATTTTCTTTGTTGGGTTTCTTCTTCCTGATGTTGGTCCTTCCCTAATCTGTTGGTTGAGCTGTGCGGTGCTCCGGTGCCGCCGTTGCCCGCCATCCAGCAGCCAAGGCGTGTGAGCAAGGGTCCCCCTTGCAATACCTCGCCACATTCAACGTTTCTCAACCTCAGACACATACATATCTTGTATGACCTTGTGGTCTTTCTATATCACACAGGACTCCTCAGCAAAACAGTTTGGGTTGCAATCTTGAAATCACTGTGTCACTTGGGAGGGGTCTCTAGACCCATTTTCAAGGCTTCTAACTGCTTTAATGTTGAATTCTGCATCTCCCATTTTTTCATCTTTGGTGAATGTGTCATGATCGTACACCGTCTGGAACACACAGATTAAACCGGAGTGTAAAAATTATGTTTTGATGTTCTAAAGACTACTACATTTCATGCCATTGACATTGCACAGTTTATCTGTTTACTCTTCACTCATCAAATCTAACCAGAAAAGTAAATGCAATAAAGAGCATCTAATTTTGAAACATGCATGGTTAAAACATAAAAGGCCGGACACTAATTGCTATAATAATAATGGTAATGATGCATTATATTTAAGGATGATCTGATATATCCTTCTCAAAACAAGTTCTTAATCTTTTCATGAAAGTGGAAAAGTAGAGTCTTTAATTATCTGATAAATGAAAATTGTTAGGCTGGCTGCTAGCTGGGATTGCCCAGAAAACACAGATATTCAAGTTTAATTAATGTTTCTCCAGCATCAGAACTTAATTAAAATTGCATGATCATGGTATATCTTTTAAGGTAGATAGAGACAGCAGAATGAAGAAATCATCCATAAATTTTAAACTTAGTATTCTTCGATCTGCATTAACTGTACCATAATGATATTTAGATAGGAAGAGTTACGGAAGAAGCAGTAGTTCTTTCAAATCCTCAATTCTGCTCTATTAATCTATTTCCATATACTCAAAGCAATAAGCAAGAAGTTTACCAGCTTAATAGAACCGTCGGGATCTGCAATACGCCTTGGCCGTGGAGATGGCTCGACGACGGGCAACGGCGACATCGGAGCACCGCACAGCCGGCAGATCAGGGAGAATAAACCCAGCAAAGAAAATGACCTTTTTGCCCCTTCACTTAACGTCTATCCAACACCATGTTAACGGAAGGACCAATGTTGGAACAATTTTTAAAGTCAAGGGTTTAATTCGTTCAAATTGAAAGACGAGGGTCAAATTTGGAAAATCACAATAGTCAGAGGACTATTGCTGGAATTAACTCATTGATTATATATTGTATATATCATATATGTTAGTTTTATAGTTTTGGAAGATATTGAAGTTAGCAAATCATGCATGGAGATCAATTTAATGATCATGAAAATAAGAGAAGAGTTTAAGATGGGTTTGCTCTTATTACATTAGTGTTTAAGAAAAGTCTCCAAAAATATATTTTTATTTATTTATTTTAAATTTTAGAAAGACTTTGTTCATGCACGAATCCACTTTTCCACGTACAAAAAGAAGATATAATTAATCATATATATTATATTCATCATATTGCAAGCAACATTACGATGAATTTAAATTTGATTTCCACTTGGAAGAAATATGAAACGCACATAGCATTTAAAAAGAAAATCTTTAATAGGATCGGACGTCATATATGATCAAATTCTCAAAGTTTGATCCTTTTGAAAACTTGAATCCATTGAATGAATGCAGATATATAGATGGCTTATTTGTGTCAGCATTAATACACCTAACCGCAGAATTTTCTTGAATGATATGATGTGGACCGGTGTATGCATATATTGAAACACTGGAACGTTCAACATATATATAATATATTAATGAATCTCATTACAACCAGTTTGGTTGACGTGAGTGACCGTGCATTCTTGTTTCATAAAATAATTTGAAAATTTGAATTTTATTTTTTGTATGAAAATATCAATTTAACTAGTATTTTGCCCTTAATTGGACAGACCCCGTGTGAACATGGATTAGTATTAGGGTGTTACGTATGTCTTAAAAAAAAAAAATGAACCCCCATTACGTAATCATGATCTGACAGCATATATGGATGAATCATGAATCATGAATGAATGAATATGCATCATGAATGAATGAATATGCATAAAGTTGGGTAATACTCTGCGAGATTCATTAGGCCGGTCAGCCATTCAGTTCATGCATGTTCGACCCATCAAGAACGCAGTTCAAAATTAACAATAATCTCTTTTTTTTTTTTTTTTTTAAAGAACAATAATCTCTTTTAATTTAGTTTCACCAATAACTACCATCTTAATGTATGTGTCACTTGAATAATATACGAATTCCCTTCATGTATGTGATGTGGTACAATTTTATTTTATTTTTTTCTTTTCAGTGACAACTTTTATGATTTTTCACAATCAGAGCTAGATAGATCGACCGTTTTAGAAGTTAAAAGTTAATTTTTATTTAGAGTTTTTGGTTTATACTTTTCTAGAGTTTCTACCGTGTACATACATTTAGCATTATTCATATTATGCATGTACTTTTACGGTTTTAGTCCATGGTCCAATACGATTGTCAAATAAAATTGTAGTAGAGTTAAAATGGTATTTTAGTGTTGTTAAAATGAAGTTGAAAAACATAGCTCATGCAATATAATAACGTATACTGTCAAATTAAAATTGTAGTAGAATTAAAATGATACTTTAGCGTTGCTATAATGAAACTAGTGTATGCGTGGAAAATGAAACTAAAAAACAGAACTTATACAATAACATATGTTGTCAAATGAACATACA
The DNA here is from genome assembly GCA_002525835.2 of Ipomoea batatas. Taxonomy (NCBI): domain Eukaryota; kingdom Viridiplantae; phylum Streptophyta; class Magnoliopsida; order Solanales; family Convolvulaceae; genus Ipomoea; species Ipomoea batatas. Next base: position 27,139,690 of record CM008332.1, read on the forward strand.
TGGGGTGTAATTAAAATTATGTTTCAGCGTTACTACAATTAAACTAGTATGTGAAAAATAAAACTAAAAAACATAACTCATGCAATAACATACATATATTGTCATATTAAACTGTTGTATAATTAAAATGATATCTTAGTGTTGCTATATATAATGAAACTAGTGTTTGTGAAAAATGAAACTAAAATTTAAAATAATATTATCAAATGAAATTGAAGTACAATTAAAATGATACGACGCTGTTTTACTTCATTGTCTACGTTGCTACATCGTACATGGACACGATCCACAATAAAATTTGCCCAATTTAATATCGTTGATAAAATTATGATATTGTAATAATAACTGCGAGCAGGCTGGCTGATGAGATAATTTTGCAAAAAATTGAGCGAAAAGTTAAAGAAATAAAAATACATTGAATTTGATAATTGTAGTACGTCCGACAACATTATTACGCAAATACATTGCATTGCATGGTGGAAAATAAGAGAATGACCCACACGGTCCCACCAGGCCAGCACCGTGCAGTGGAGATTGGGGAAAACCAACATCCAATTACGACTTTGTCAAACACTCCACCAATATAATATGTGTGTGTCTATAATAATAATAATAATAATAATAATAATTATTATTATTATTTAAAAATAATAATAATAATAATAATGTATTACGAAAAGGCTCAAAATAATGAAAGGTGTGGATTGAATCTTTTATGCGTGTATGAAGACTAGGATCTAGCCGGTGAACTAATTGTACGATTTGTAAATTATTTTTGTAGTGACTCTAGAAGCGGGGTCCTGATGTCCGGTAGACTTAAGATTAGTCCAGTCAAGCTGAGGTCAGTTAAATATAATTGATTTATTCAACTAAAAATTCAATTGCTCCGATCCTTATATAATTGGATAATGGTTAATGACAAGTCCACTTATATAATTCCATGGGTTAACTCATCACATGCCAGTGTGCCACGGCCCACGGCCAAATTAAAATTCAATTGCTCCTCAGCTCGATCATGTGCCTTGCTTTAAAATTGCTTAATAATAATAGGGAAATAATTAAGCTAATCAATTTGGACTTCAATTAACACGTAGGAACAAACACACTAATAGGACTAATTATTAATTAAAACTAAAGCTAAGACATTACAGATGATAAACAATTAAAACTTCAAAATTATGAAGCTAATAATTAATTGAAATATAACTTTGTTCTCCTATTATCTCACATAATAAAATTAATCAAATTAAGCACCAAATTAACATATCAAAGCACTTACAATAACATATTCAATCACTAAAAACTACTAATGATAAATAAGTGCTTAATAGTAGGGTTGGAGCGAACAATAAACATCTTGATTTGACATGGTAAATAGCCAAACAGATTAAAAATATTTAAGTTTTTCTTTCTTCAAGTCCTTTAGTTTAGACTTATTTCATTTTTCAATGGTTGATTTAAATATGCCAAATTATATCATGGACCATGGTTCATTATTATAATATTGTAGGTTGATTAAGATTACATCAATTTACATATTATAATTTAAGCATATTATTCTTTACTTTTTGTATAGATAAAATCAATGTTACAAATATATTATTATAAATATTTCATTGAGATCTTTTAAATGATACCCATATTAATGTTTTTTTGAATTGTTTATTGATGTACTTGCAATATTGATAAAATGGACGTTATATATTGTGAACATTTGACTTTAAAAAAAATATTTATTTATAAAAGTTTTTTTTCTTAATATTTATATGAGAATATAATATAGATACACATACATATAAAACACTAGTTAAATTAAAAGTTAAATCCTCTAAAACTACCTCAATTCTTGGTTTTTAAAAAATACGACGTTTAATCATTAACTTTAATAGAGCAAATTTCAATTAATTTTTAGCCTTCAATTATTGTTGCATTGTCACATTTAGTCATGCTCTTTTAATTTTGTCACATTAGATCATTGACTTTTATTTACTTATCGCAATTAGTCTCCCGTTTAAAATTTTTTCATTAATAAAGATGAATAATATGTAATTAAGGTAATAAATTACATGTTGAAAGGTATGACTAAATATAGTAATGACACGATAGTCTATGGCTACAGGTGAAATTTGCTTACATTAAAAAATCAAACTCTTAATGTTCGTGCTAAGAATCAAATCCCTACTCGACCACTGAAAATAAGTTTTAAAAGTGATATTTATTACGGAGTATCTACTAGACTAATACTCTGTGAGACATGTAACTTATTGTAATTTATATTTCATATTTGTATTGTTATTAATTAGTTATTAGTCAAAGGTTAATGCCTATAGTTTAGGAGAGTCTATAGCCAACTCTCGTATAGGTTATCTTCTCTGTGTAATTCTGAAGTTAATCAATTAATCAATATTCATCTGGTATCAGCCAAACTTGATCCTCTTTTTCGCATTCTTTATCGCAACTTTTCCGATGGCCACCCAACCAACCTCCGACGGAGCAATCACTCCCGCCGTCGCACAAATGCCATCACCGGCGATGAACCTTTCCCCCGCTAACCACCAAATATCGATCAAGCTAAACTCCAGAAATTACATCCATTGGCGCACGCAAGTGATGCCATTTCTACGTAGCCAAGGCCTCTTAGGTTATCTTGACGGAACCGTGCCCTGTCCGCCGGCAACCATTCCTTCGCCAGTGCAGTCCGCAGCCGCCGCCATGCCGCCGATCCCCAATCCCGCCTATCCACCATGGGTGCAGCAGGATCAGGCGATTCTCTCCCTCCTCGTTTCCTCCCTCACCGGTGAGGTAATGTATCTGGCTGTTGGTCGTGATACATCGCGCGAAGTTTGGGAGTCCATAACAGCGGCGTTCGCATCACAGTCGCGAACGAGGTGCCTCAGCCTCATCGGCCAATTTCATTCTCTCCGGCAAGGCAATCAGACACCGGCGGAATACCTGGGGCAAGCACAGATGCTGGTCGAGGCGTTGTCCCTCGCCGGCCGGCCGCTCACAGCCGATGAGCAAATCCTCTACGTCCTTCGAGGGTTGCGCCCGGAGTTCCGGGCGATGGCGAGCACGTTGACGGCAGCGGCGACGCCAATGACGATCCCTCAGTTAGCAGATCACCTCCAGGCCCAAGAGTTCTTGCACGCAGAGGAGCTCGGAGGCGTTTCTGATTCTGTGCTGCCGCAATCGTCGCCCACGGCGTTTTACGCAAATCGGGGACGACACAATACCGGCGCTGGTGGTCGCCAATCTGGTGGCCGTGGCGGACGGAATTCTCGTGGCCGTGGTTCTGCAAATCAAGGTCGAGGAGGTCGTGGCTCGCCGCGATGCCAAATCTGCCGGAATTATGGGCACACGGCCGTAACATGTTGGCGCCGGTATGATGATCGGCAGGTTACGCAAGCCCATGCGGCATTTCCAGGAGACGCTGCCAATCCCGCCACTGCCGACTCGTGGTATCCCGACACGGGTGCCACGTCTCACGCGACTCCTGATGCGCATTTGCTAGATCACTCTGAACCTTATACCGGCAACGACGTTCTCAAAGTCGGGAACGGCACAGGTTTGGATATATCCAGTATAGGCAGCACGGTTATTCCTTCTGTTTCACATTCATTATCCATGTCAAATATTCTGCATGTCCCGTCTTTGTCTCTGTCGTTACTCTCTGTTCATAAGTTTACAAATGAGAATAACGTCTTTTTTGAATTTCACAAGGATTGTTTCTTTGTGAAGGATTGCACAACACAGGTGGTGCTTCTTAAGGGGTTTACAGCGGGCGGCCTTTATCAATTGTCTCTACCTCGTGATCATAAAGCGTTTCTCACTGCCCGAACCTCGCCAATGGTCTGGCATCAACGTCTAGGGCACCCGCATAGTCAAGTGCTACGTCGTGTTTTGTCTCATGTTCCGGTCACGTCTCACAAATTTGATTCATCAAGTGTCTGTTCGGCGTGTCAACTCGGCAAGTCATCAAGATTTTCATTAGATAGAGTTAATAATAGTAGTACGGCTGTTTTAGACTTGGTTTATACGGACATATGGGGTCCGTCGCCTGTAATTTCTGCTTCTGGTTTCCGTTACTTTGTTCTCTTCGTAGATGACTATTCCCGCTTTACCTGGTTCTATCCGTTACATGTAAAATCTGACTTATATAAAATTTTTGATTATTGGCGGGCAATGGTAGAACGGCGGTTTTCGCGTTCTATAAAGGCCATACAGTCCGATTTGGGCGGGGAGTATCGTCGTTTGCATAATCTTTTTCTATCTTTAGGCATTACGCATCGTCAATCATGCGCCTATACCCATGAACAAAACGGCAGAGTTGAACGTCGAAACCGTCACATTGTCGAAACAGGCCTATCCTTACTTGCCCAAAGCTCAACTCCCTTGAAATACTGGGATTACGCCTTTGAGTCCGCAACTTTCCTTATTAATTGCTTACCCTCTTCTGCCATCAACTTTCACACCCCATATTCCAAAGTATTCAACACTCCACCACCATACTCCTTTTTCCGTGTCTTCGGGTGTCGTTGTTTTCCATATCTAAGACCCTACAACCGTCATAAGATAGAGTATCGGTCTGCACCCTGTGTTTTCCTAGGTTACCCGGTCGATTATAGGGGATACCGTTGCTTAGACCTATTAACTGGAAAGATCTATACCTGTCGTCATGTCCGTTTTGATGAAACTCTCTTTCCTTTTCAGGATTATTTACAGGACTCTCAGTCTCCTTCACAGGATTTACCGTGGGCTACTGCACCAATTTGTCCTAATGCACTTGCTCCGTCTATAACTCCGGCTGCAGCTTCTACTGAGACTCCTTATATTCCCACTTCGTCATCACGGACTCACACTGACTCACATATATCAACATCAGCTCCGAATGATCAAACCACAATCAGTCAAGAGCCTTTGGTTACAAAATCCGTTGTGCGTAATGCGATGCGCACGCGTTCCAAAACTCGGGGAACCGGAGAACAGTTCTATGCCTTGACTGCAACTACTGATCCGACATGCTACACACAGGCTGTCAAACATCTGCATTGGAGGGATGCTATGGATCAGGAATTCAATGCATTACTGCATAACAACACATGGAAACTGGTACCTGCGACTCCGCAAATGAATATAATTGGGTGTAAATGGGTCTACCGTACTAAGCGCAAAGCTGATGGTAATATTGAACGCTATAAAGCTCGGCTTGTTGCTAAAGGTTTTAATCAGGTTGCGGGAGAAGACTTTTTCGACACTTTCAGCCCTGTGGTGAAACCGACAACCGTAAGGCTTCTGCTTTCTCTAGCTGTCACACACTCCTGGGTTCTTCGTCAGCTGGATGTTCATAATGCCTTTTTAAACGGCCATCTACCCGAAACAGTCTATATGAAGCAACCTCCGGGATATGAGGACCCGCTTCATCCGGGCCACGTGTGTCATCTTCAGCGCTCGTTATATGGTTTAAAACAAGCGCCACGAGCCTGGTTCAAAAGGCTTCATGATTTCTTAATTACTGTGGGGTTTTCCTCATCCAAGACAGATGTTTCTCTTTTTTACTATGCTTCTGCAGAATCTCGAGTCTATCTCCTCGTCTATGTCGACGATATCATAATGATGGGAAATGATGCTACACTGGTTGAAACACTTCTGCGTCAACTATCGACTGTGTTCAAGATTCGAGATCTCGGCACTCCCGGTTTTTTCCTCGGTATTGAAACGCTTGCTACTGATGAAGGTTTCTTGTTATCTCAGAAACGGTATGTGCAGGACATACTTGCTCGGGCCGGCATGACTGATTGCAAACCATTAGCCACTCCTGCAGCTGTCACTCAGTCTGCTACGCCCTCTATTGAGCTCGTTGATAATCCTACTCAGTATCGCCGTATTGCTGGTGCCTTACAGTATCTAACTATTACGCGTCCTGATTTGTCATATTCAGTCAATCGCTTATGTCAGTTTATGCATTCTCCCACAGCTGAGCATTGGGGGTTACTAAAAAGGGTATTACGTTACGTTAAAGGTACCCTTGACATGGGTCTTCGGCTCTTGAAATCTACTCACTCCACGTTACATGGGTATTCGGATTCCGACTGGGCCGGTTGTCCGATAGACCGCAAATCCACCAGTGGGTATGCTGTTTTTTATGGTTCGAACTTAATCTCTTGGGTTTCAAGGAAGCAACGCACAGTTGCCAGGTCATCCACGGAAGCCGAATACAAGGGCCTTGCTGATGTGGCGGCAGAGGTCACGTGGGTTGTCTCGCTTCTTAAGGAACTACGACTGCACACTGGTCAGCCTTCCACGTTATGGTGTGACAACTTAGGAGCAACCTATATGGCGGCAAATCCAGTTTTCCATGCTCGGACCAAACATGTCGAGATTGATTATCATTTTGTTCGCGACAAAGTCGCCTCCGGTGACTTAACAGTTTCGTTTGTCTCTACTCAAGATCAGATTGCCGATATCTTCACCAAACCGCTTCCTGCTACGCGTTTTCAGACTCTCCGGTCCAAGCTCAATGTTGGTTCCACTCACCCTTGTGCTTGAGGGGGCGTGTGAGACATGTAACTTATTGTAATTTATATTTCATATTTGTATTGTTATTAATTAGTTATTAGTCAAAGGTTAATGCCTATAGTTTAGGAGAGTCTATAGCCAACTCTCGTATAGGTTATCTTCTCTGTGTAATTCTGAAGTTAATCAATTAATCAATATTCATCTACTCTAAGAGATATTCAAGATTATTTGAACTATTATAGGCTTACACTTTTGTATATTTTAAGGGAGGTTACCTCTTAAGGTCGTGCTAGTTCCTTATTTGTCTTTTACAATAGCTTTATTGAACTGGCCCTTTCCAAAAGATTAAAATGATAAATCACAATTACGTAAGTATTTATATTTCTCAATTTTATCGTTTCTCTGCACCTTAATGTGAATCTTGACAAATGCATGTATGCTATGTAAAAACATAATGCATTCAATTAAATAATTAATCAACTTTTACGGCAGGCATGCAACAGATAAACCTAATTATATAATAATTTTTTTATATTAAAATTTACGTGCATGATTTTAATTAGTTTTTTGCCATTTTCTCCATGTTTTTAAATTGTCATGTCGGCTAGTTTCAACGTTCCCTTAAGTCTCCGAGAATGAATTGAGAGAGAAGAACAAAAAGCGATCCCATCCATGCATGAATAATGAATTGTGCAAATTATACCGGAAAACTTGGTCTACCCAGTAAAATAGACGGGCTGATAAATGTTTATTTTTAATATATTAAATATTATTTTTAAATATTGAAGATTCATTGTTTAATAATATACATAAAAATAATCTTTCAATATATTAAAAATAAATATTCAGAAAATGAAAATTCAGAACACAAAAAAGGAAAAGAAAATTAATGTTAGTAGTCATATTACAATTTAGACCATGATCCACAGTATAATGATTGCTAAAATTGTAGGGGCCTAATTGAAGAAGAAAAGGTAGTGTCAAATTTATTAATTTATTGTCAATTTCACTACAAAATTAATTAATCAAATTAGTAATGTTGAGATGTAGTTTTGGTGGCTTTACTAAATTCCAATAGTGTTAGTGATGAAATGAATGTTATACTTATTAGAAACTTGGTTCCAACAAATACCACAAGTTGAGTCAAGGGATTAAATGATTATCTCCAAGAGACGTCTGCGGCGTACAATGCTTAAAAGTTAAGTTTGGTGAGTAATTAGGAGCGCTGGTAATATGCTATCCACACACATGTATGAGCCTACTTAATTAATTATGTTACAAATATGCAAGAAAGAAAAAAAGGTGAGTAACTTATTTTTGTCAGTAGAAATTATGTTATGGAAATATATAATTGAAATTAAAGTTGACTGGTAATGCACTCTAAAACCTTATCCTAGCAACTAGGCACCAAGAAAAAGTAATGAAAATACTTCTGTTGCAATTAAATTTTTTGACTTGAACTCTATTGATAAATAGTGAGAATGAAACTCCATTAAAAACATAACTGAGGCCCTATCACCCCTAACCAACAAAAAAAAAAGGGAAAATAATTTGGAGGCTCGGAAAGTTGATGAGTTATATTTTGATTGGTTCATTTTTACACTTCATTTAGCCCCATTTTGATTGAATTATTAATGAGATCAAGATAAAAATTGCTTTCAATGGCATGATTTTTTTTATTTTTTTTGGTAGGTAAGAAGATTGAAAATCTATACTCTCGTGTGATATGAATCAGATTACTCAAAACTAATTGCCACGATTATTATCTGAAACTAAAGTCCATCCAACTAGTCTAGAGTCATCAATTTGTGTTTGTTTTTCCATTCAAAGTATGAGTAGCTAGATTCACATAGGGATTTGGATTGAGCTCTCTTCTTATGGATGCTTGAGTGAATTAAATTGCAAATTGGGATGATATGATGCATTAGCTAAGGTTCGTTCTTATTGTGAGTAAGTGCTTTGCATGGACTCTTGTATAATTAAGGCCCAATTATACAAGAGGATCATATGTATGTGTGTTGTTGCTATAAGAATAGGACAACATTATAGCCACACTACTCACATATATTACCAATCTTGCTTTCGGAAAAGGAGGCTGGAATAAGATTTGAACACTATATGTTTCATAAAATGCACCAATTGAAATAATTTGCCATGAAAATGAAA
>CM008332.1:27204652-27221314 GCA_002525835.2 Ipomoea batatas
TTCGAGACTTTCTACCTGAGTTGGTCCAATCAAATCCATATGAAGGAGTTCAAGAGCATGAGTTGTAGGAATGTCTGCTAATCTTTTATGAGACACCCTTGTTTGCTTGTCGCGTTGACATGGTGCACAAACATTCGTCGTTCCCTTGATATTAAGGTGTGGTATTCCTCTCACAGCTTCATAATGCATCAATTTGTGCATGTCTTGATAGATTAAATGCCCAAGCTTGTAGTGCCAAATTTCAGTTTCATCTGTTAAAGAGCTATTGCACACAAGTACAGATTTTATCATATAACAGTTGTTCGTGGTTCTGACCCCTTTCATGACACAGGTAGTAGAATCATAAACTTTGCAATTTTCTTTAGTAAATCTAACTAGCATATTCTGATCACACAGTTGACTAATACTAATCAGATTTGCTTTTAGCCCTTCTACTAGGTAAACATCATTGAGTTTCGGCATACCTTCTGCATTTAGGGTTCCTCGGCTGATGATTTTGCCTCTTTCACCATCTCCAAATGTGACATGCCCAGCACAATCCTCAACTATATTGCTCAAAAATTCTTCATTACCTGTCATATGTCGGGAGCACCCGCTATCAAAGTACCATGACGTTGACATACTTGCAGTCATTGCAATCTTTGTTGTCATGCAGATTTGTTTTGGTCTCCACACCTGTCGTGGTTTGATTTGTCCGCAGCTTCTCCAACCATGGCCTTTCATAGTGCATCTGAAACATCTTTTGTAAAGAAATCTGTTTATGTACCTTATGCCTTCTGTGTTCCTCTTGGACTTCATTTCGGGCACACATGCGGTTTTATGATTTCCCTGCCTGCTTGTGAATCCTAGACCTGCTTTGTTATGGTTGTTCCCTTGAGACTGAAGAATTTCATTTAGACTATTGGTCCCTGTGTTCAACATTCTAACACGTTTTTTGAAACTTTCCAATTCCTTTTGCAGATATAGTTCATTTGAAACTTTTGCATCTAAATCAGTCTTAAGTTTTTCTACTGATGATTTTAGTGCTGAGTTTTCTTTTTGCAGGTGTTGTTCATTTGAAACCTTTGTATCTAAATCAATCTTAAGTTCTTCTACAGAGGTCTTTAGGGCTGAATTTTCCAATTCTAGAGACTCAACATTGCTTACTTACCTTGTACCAGTTTTTGTACAGCTCTTCATAAGCTTCTGCAAGGTCAACATCCTCATCGTCGGTTTGTATCTCCTCAGCTACCTCTTGTGTGATAGGCTGCACCTGATTTGAGTCTCTTGTTACTTCACTGTCGTATACAAAATCTGGAATTTTGAAGAACTTCTCGTAGTTTGCACGCTCTTCAACGTCATCAGGGTGGTACATATTTCCATGGAATGCAACAAAGTTTCCTGTCTGTGGTTCTGCTGGTTCACCATTGTCAGAATCATCAGAATCACTCCAAGTAAGTGTGTACGATTTCTTACCTTTGTTGTTTCCACAATCTGCAACAATATGTCCATAACCACCACATTCATAACACTGAACGCCCTTGGACTTGAAATCTTGATTTTGACCTCTTGGTCTTTGAGTATTTCCAGTTCCAGCTCCTTTGTTATTTGGTTTCAGCTTCCCTTGTCCTTTAGCTTTTCTGAGCATTTTTCCAAACTTCTTAGACAACATGACCATGACATCGTTCATTTCTGTATCGGATTCAGCTCTTGCAGGTACCATAGCGTCAAATGCAACCCCTTTGTTGTCCTTGTTCAGGTACCTATCTTCCTCCTCCATTTCCAATTCAAAAGTCTGCAAATTTCCCATTAAAGCATCTAACGTTAGAGTTTTTAGATCTGTTGATTGCTTTATAGCAACAGCTTGCATTTTGAACCTCGGGGGTAATGATCTCAAAACTTTTCGAACCACTTTTTCTTCCTCAAATGGTTCACCCAAGTTTTGTGCGTTGTTTATCAGGTTTTTTACCCTAGCACTGAACTCATATACTGTTTCAATTTCTTCCATCCTCAGATTTTCATACTTGGTCATGAGCAATTGTAGTTTTGAGACTTTGACGGATCCTGTACCTTCGTAATGATTCATCAGCGCATCCCAAGCAACTTTTGCAATATCTGTGGCTGAGATCAATACAAATTGATCTGGTCCAAATTACTATGAATAGCATTCATAGCCCTATTGTTTGCTTGTGAGCGTTTCTTTTCTTCTGATGTCCACTGACTAAGGGGTTTTTTCTTCTCTTCGTCCTCGACCGTCATCATGGGCGGAGTCCATGCATTTTCAATGGCATCCCAACATTCCTCGTCCAAAGATTTTATAAAGGCTTTCATTCTAGCCTTCCAGTAGGCATAATTACTAACTCCCTTTAACAGTGGAGGTCGTGTAATGGATGCACCTTCTTCCATCCTGCAAAACAACTTCTCGAGGATCCCTAGGATCTCGCTAGTAAATTAAGCGACACACGCTCTAATACCAATTGTAAGTATGTAATGCAGAAAACCCACGAATAAACACTATATTTAACTAGGGAATTAGACAAGAGACAATTACTCCTGATAATACTCCTAATAGATATAATGTAAAAAATGCACGCACCAATTTAATAACGCAGTTCGGAGAAAACTCCTAATCTGCGGGGCCACACCCAAAATTTTCCACTAGATCAACCCGCTGGTTTTTACAAGTACAAGGTTCAACCGATTTACAAAACTAGGCCTACCACCTATTTTAATGCCAACCTTATATAATAACTCAGTAAGAAAATTTTAAATACAATTTGAGCTAATCTATCAATTACACAAATTGTATGCCAACCTGGACTTCGACAGAAGGTGTACTAGTACTGCGCGGAGCTGCTTCTCCAAATTTAGTACTCGTTTCTAGACCCGAACATTTGAAGTTTCTTTTCTGTAGTCACTAACTCTTGAATTGTTACTCCCTGAAACTTCACTTTAATCTCATTACAAGGCTCCCCTTTTATAGTATTTGTAGAGCCTTATTTTTAGGAATTTCCATCCCATGTTCAGACACTTTGCATGAATATGGGAGAGAGAAATAATCTGGTTCACACAAAGATTTTTAGGAATAAATCTTTGATTGCCACTTGCCAGACTCATCAACCACTCTTCATATGCTCCACACATTTTCATACGCATGCACTGCATTTTCCCATTTCATTTCATTTTGTGCCACATATTCATCCTTGCATGTATATTTCTTCTTCTTTTCTTTTGTGCCACACATGTATGCATGCATGTTAATTACATCAAAACTTATTTCTTCCTTTCATGGATCAATATATGCCAATTACATAAAAACAATAATTTTTGTACCAACACCTTGCATGACATTTGGCACTTTATTGTAATATCTGTGGAGGACCTAATGACACCAATATTTTCACTTCTTTGTCTGCATCTAAACAAGTTGAGGCGGTAGATTACCAAAGGAACTCCAACTTCAATGCTTATGGACAAAACCAAAGATCAAACAACAATTGGAAACATGGAGAGGGTTGGAACAATAGCAACAATGATGGATATCAAGCGCAAAGACAATATAACTATGGACACAAGCCTGCATATGGACAGAATGACAAAAACAGAATGATGTACAATCAAAACCAAGGAAATGGAAATCAAATGACCCAGTTCAGGTCACAATACGACTCTCAACTTGATTTTACTCAACAAAGGATGGATGACATCCGTGAAGTAGATGAAAGACTTACAAGGACATTTGGAGTTTTATTTCCTGAAAATATTTCTTGAGCTGCTGACATTTGACCAAAATCCTTTGTAGATAACACAAATGATTTCCCCCGTTTCAACAGTCTTAGACACCCATTATTTTGAATTGCCAAAAGCTTTGTTTTGCATGAGAGAGTATCTCGGAGACTTATGTGCTTAGAGAGTCAAATGTCTTGCTTGAGGACAAGCAAGAAACAAAGTGTGGAAAACTAGATAAGACTCCGAGATACCCTTATTTCAGGCACATTTTAGGGTGTTTTATCGCGTCTATAGCATCCTTACTTGGTAAATAATGTTCATAAATGCTTGAAAATCACTAGCTGATCTACAGAAGCTACTTTTAGCTTAAAAGAAGTAAAACAGGAGCCCCGGGAGCAAATAGGACCAAAAGTTGAGCTTAAAGAGCAAACCAGGCAAGAGCGGAGCCTCGAAGGATCAAACTGGAAGGCCACACGCGTGTGAGCAGGCGTGAAAACTTTCCAGAAGCTTCCCACGCACGCTCACACGCGTGTGAGAGGCGTGGAGACGGTTATGCGCGAATTTCAGCTAGGGTTGTCATTTCGGAGACTATTTAAACCTCATTGATGAATTTCCAGAGCAGGTTCCCAGAAAATTAGTTTTCCATTTTCTTAGTTTTTCCTTTGGAGAACTTTCTCCATTTTTCTTAGTTTTTTTTTAGATTAGATCAATCTCCATTGTAGAAGACAACAAGCTTGGATTGAAGATCTTCTTTTCTCTAGGTGATCTCTATTTCATTTCTATAATTTTAGCTATCTTGTTCTTGGATTAAATTAGCTTTTGCTTGCATTTCATATTATGACACTAGTACAAAACAACACATCCGCTACTGTTGTAAAAGACTTTTCCCTACTGTTGTACAACAGTAGCGGATGGGACAGTCTCTGAATGTCCTTGACTTTTCGCTACCGTTGTGGAACAGTAGCGAAAAGTCTGATCATCCGCTACCGTTCTAGTGAAGAACGGTAGCGAATTAATTTTTTTTTTTTAATTTGGTCATCCGCTACCGTTCCTAAGTAGGAACTGTAGCGGATTAGTTTATTTATTGTTTAAAAAAAAATCATCCCCTACCGTTCTTAGCTAAGAACGGTAGCGAATGATTATTTTTTTAAAAAAAATTATTTATTTTAATTAAAATCTCAAATTTTTTATTTTTTTAAAAAGTATTTATTTTAATTAAAACCCCTCTTTTTTTTCTTTTTTTTTTTTTTTACATGAAGAGAAAAGAGGCAAATCCCAGCATCACCCAGGAATTTGGTAGCAGAATTGCAGGCCATCTGACACAACACCCTCTAAAATGTTAGCAAGCATTACAGGACAGAAAATACTTAAGGAAACATTGAAGATATAATGTGCATTCTAAACTAGATGAAATTTGTTCATAGAAATAGAGATAGTGAGAGAAATTCTACAATGCTTAAAAAGTTCTTACATAACTAACTGAATCTAGAATAGGCTCAATTTTATAAACAAAAAGTATAGCTAAGAGTAAACCATATTTCATTTTGCTTTTTTACATTGATCAGAAGCTATCTAACTGCAAAAAAACAAAGGATTCTACAGAAGGACTCTTAGCTAAGAAACTAATGAGCTAGATCTCAAGGAATAGTATGCCTAGTAGAGTAGTACTCTAGTAGTCCCATACATACAGAAATCCGTTCTTTCATTTAGAAATTTAAATGATCAACCTATGAAAACTACAAGTATAGTGCTAATTTTTGCTTCTCTGCTGCATAACACTATTTAAAACAAATGTTAATTAAATGGATGTGTTTGGTTACAAGAGCGAGAAGGCTTAAAGTTTTACCAACAAATGTATTTATTTACTATAAAGTAACACAGAAACAAACCCTTAGACTTGGTGGAGAAAGATTCAACATCAGTGCCGCTTAACCCAAAGCCAGAACCACTATTTCCAAAACCACTTCCGGTGCTTGATTGGTTTGTATCATTGCCAAAGCCAGCTTCAAGTCTTCCAGAAGAACCCAGTGACTGCAGGGACATAAAGCCCCCTTTATCACCTCTATTTTTCTCAATCTAGAAAACAATTATGAAAACAGATCATTAGACGAAAATCAATGCCACCAACAAAGAATAATCACAAGGAACTAACGTTGATCACATTATATGGGATCTATTAGTTACCTTGCTTTTGTCAATCTCACTAGCTTTGCGCTTCATGACATCCTTAGTTTCATTAATCCTGCTCTGCAAGACCAATTTGTGCAGCTTCTCTTCATGACTCTCCATTTCACAGTACTGCTTGACTTGTACCACATTAATATTCTCCTTATGGCCCAGAGATATGACTTCATCAAATGCAAAAAGGAGCTCAAAAGCTGTTTTGCAAATGCCCCCCTCATCTAGGGAATAAGAATATTCAGGGACCTAGTTGTAGTTAAGGAACTAGAACTAAAATGAAATAACTGAGCCCTTTGGTAATGGATACTATGAGAAGCATCTTGTATTAGACATTTTTCTTCCTAACAATGAAGGAAATGTTAGCATGTAGCAAAGAATAAAATCCAGGGAATATACAGGTTTTCCAAGTTAATTATTTGAAATGATTAAATCTAAATCAATAATATATAAAGACACAGTTACTGAGGCAATGAGAAAGATAAAGGATACAACTTTAGACAGCAGCCTCAGTGTCTCTAGATCTTCAAGAATGAAGCCCACCTCTGTCAAGTAAACAACAATTTTTCATTTCTTTTTCCAGCAATGGTTCAATAATTTTCTAAAAGAAAAATACCTTTGCAAAAAGGAAAATGCTATTTACCCCTACATATACCACTCACAAACTTGCCACTCCCTGATGAAGCAAGTTTTAATAGATTTGTTTTTCTTTTTATATTTCAAATCTCTACATATTAAAACTTGCCACATTCAGTGGCAAGTTTGTGAGTGAGAACATAGTGGCACATGGCATTGTCCTAAAGTGAATAAAAATATACTAGTCAATGTTTCCCTTCTCCTTCTTGTCAAATTGAGATATTAAGGGACTGCCATAAGAGAATATAGGATGAAATTACCTTTCCCAGATTTAGTTATAATGGAAGCAGCCAAAACAACCTGATTCAGAAATTAAAACAACAATCAACAAATGAATACAATTCATAAGATTCAAGAGCATGCCAATCACCTACATCAACTTATAAATCCAAACGAATTCAGACTATCCTATAAGATCAGCCATTGCAGGTTAGAACATGAGGATTTTTAATCCAAGAATTATAGAATCTTTTTACTTGAGCAACAGTTTTTCCCCAACAAAAATGCATGTTAGAGTAAAGAAACATCAACTGACTGCTCAAAACCAATTTTCTCATTATAATAAAGGTTTTTTAATACCTTGAAGGCGACATAGTTATCAGATTTGTTTGTGAAATGCATAGAACATGAGATCTGCTTCTTCAATTCGACTTTTCAAGATCACAAGAGGAAAACAATAAAAAAAAAATCAGAAAAAGAAACAGGAAATATGGATCTAAAACTCTGTACAAAGCAAAGGCATAGAAGCTTCTAAAGAGTTAGCTTGAAAGAGAGGGAGAGAGAGAGAGAGGTTACATGAAAACTCAAGGTCAGTTGGTTCAATGAGAAGCAGCTCTCCGTTACTCATTTCGTCGCCATCCTTAGCTATGTGCGGTGTAAATATTCGCCGGAGATTCTGTTCAGGGCAGTTTCAGGCAGATAACAGTAGCTTTCCGGTGACGGAATCAAACCGAAGAAGAGGTTTGCCTTTGAGCCTTTGCACTTTAGTGTCGGCCGATTTGAAGGAGTGAGAGTAAGAGTCGGCGGCTATGGAGGCACCGCGGTGGAGGCATCATGGTGGCGAGGAGGCGTCGCGGTGGTGGCATAAGCGTGAGAGTGAGAGAGAGAAAGGGAGAGGGATGGCCAAACCTAGTCAAGAAGGTGCGGACTGCGCAAGTGCGTCTCCGCGACCGTTTCAACTTTGAACGGTTGCGGAATATAAAAAAGCCTTTTTTCCCTTTTAAACCGCTACCGTTTCATCAAACAACGGTAGCGGAATGTTGTCCACTTATTTACAAAATTGCCACCACGCGTTTTTTTTAAGAATACACTACCGTTTTTATAAGAACGGTAGCTAAATGTGGGTGTTTTATGTGCTTTTTTGTACTAGTGTGAGTAGTAGCTAATTTAGTCTAGGGATTTGGATTGTGTGATTGAATATTGCTTTTGTGATGATCTTATTTCTATATCTTGGATCTATGAGTTTGTGTTGATGGATTATCTATTCTTGTCTTTTGATTGTTGTTTTGATGAGATCTTGTTTGGATTTGGCCAATCTAGATGAGAGATTGAGTTATTGACTCTATCATGTCTTTGATTAGAGTTAGGATTTGAAGCTTGATACAATCATAGTTCCTATGGACTTCTTAAGAATAGTAGGATAGTGTGTAGCTTAAGTGTTTGATTAAATTCCTCTTAGAACTTTGGATGCTTGAAGGCACTCCTAAGTCAAAGAAGCCTTAGTACACAAGGTGGAAAAGGACTAAGACAACACACTCTTGAATAGACAATATCCTAGCAATCCTAATCCATGACCTTAGACACTCCACTACGCAATATTCATGAATACTATCCAATCCCTACCCCTTTTACATATTCCCAAAATCACTTTTACTTTACTACTCTCTTGCACTCAAACCAACCAATGAACTACACTCTCACTTGCAATTCCACCCTTTACCACACTCGAGTCTTATGCATGATCCAATCAAGTAAACTCCCGAATGTTTGACATACCTCCACGTCCCTCCTTCGAGACCGACACTCGGGGAGTCACAGACTTTCCGTTTTAACACAAATATCTTTTGACGAATCAACCCCTACACAATAATGCTTCCTCAGATGATAAACTTATGAGGGTAAATAAAAATCTCACTTTTGCCCCAAGTTAACCAAAAGTTTGTTCATTTCCGGGCTTAGCATATTTATCTTTCTAGAGTTGAAAAGTGTACACTCCCACTTCGATGCCTCCTTGACTATGGTCCAAACGAAATAGGGGGTGAACATCATGCAAGCATACAAGATAGACAATAAAAAGTGTAAAAGAGTTTATTTCTAGGGATATTCAAAATTGAGACTCAATTATTCATTCAAAGCATACATTTTCAAGCTAGATTAAACAAGGTATTAACTTCAAGCATATGCAAAGTTCTACGCTAGGCATCACATATTTGATCAAAAAGCTTTAAGCACAAAGTGCTTTCCTTTCCACACTTTAGAAAAGAACATCGTCCTCGATGTTCACTCTATGAACACGGTGGGAAAGACATAAGGTCATATCTAGCACAACGCCCCTTTCCACACTTTAAAAGTGGGCTATGGGCTAAGAATATCACAAATATTGCTCCCGTTTCCACACTTTAGAAATTAGGCATATAGGTAAACAAAATACATAGGGGAGATAAAGAGACTCCCCTTTCTTTTCGATGCTTTACCATTTCGTGCCCTTGGTTCCTCTCATCACATAAACTTCCCTGCAAATCCATAAGCTCGAAATAGATTTATCAAACACTTGAATTAGCTATCATTAGAGAGTTGTTAAGCAAATTAATGAACTAAAAATGAATGAAATAAAACACAATAAAGAATTAAAACCATGAAATTAAAAACTAATTGTTTGTGCATAAAGGAAGTAAGAAATAAAGAATTTAAAAAGCACTAAAACTAAAGAACAAGGTTGCACAATATCATTCTCTTGGGTCGTCGGGTCCTTCTCCTTGTTGACTTAGTCGAAGTCTTCTCACTTCCTCTTCCAACCTTCCTACTCGGTTTCCAAGCTCTTGAAAAGCCTCAAGTAATCTTCCCTCTCGCTCTCTATGCTCGTCATAATAATGATCATCCAGGACCACATTGAGGCGGAGGCAATCCTCCCTATTCATGGGTATCGTCGTAGCCTCCACCGACTCTTGTGCAAGCAAGTCCCCATACCCCAAGGCTTCACACAAGCGACTCACCAAGGGCCCGATGAAGATGTTTTCACTATCTTCATGGCTTTGCCTTCTTAGTAATTTCCTACACAAATCGCCCAAATGGATGGGAGTCTCTGTGCTCCTGCTCCATAGAATGAGAAGTTCATCTTGCGTGACGTTGTGACGTTGTCATTTCGCGTCCTTCGTCCCATCCAAGACCTTGCTATGATGTTCCACATAATCAACAATTCTGGTTGTCTTATATACCTTGCGCTTGTATACGATGGACTCCATGTGACTCCCGGTCTCGCAATACACCACCAAAATAGCCCTGGTTGGTACTCGTTTTCAAAGTCACTCAATAGGTTATGATACCAATCTTGGCTTTGGTCGTGAAGGGTGTAGAATCTAAGTAGGTTTCCTAGCTCATCGGATGAGATTTCATAGCTTTTGTTGAACAGCTTGAATTTAATACTCGGATCCCGGTGGACATGGACTTCCTCATTAACTTCTAGGGTTGCAATGAATTCCCTTACAATGGGTGTATAGGTTTCGTTTCTCCAACCACACATATTCCTCCAAAATGGTTGGTTTGCAAGCCTTTCCACCTCTATTCGGATGCCTAAAGTGTCTAGGAGTGGGGTATCAACATAGTTCCATGCGATGACTTCCTTGCTCCTAAAGTGTCTAAACCTAAATAGGTCTTCCACATCAATCATTAGCCCGCGATTTAAATTCTCCCCATTAATCATTTCCTCCTCATCACTTGAAGAGTCCTCATTGCCTCTACGGCTTGTCTCGCCTCTTTCCAACGTATGCCGGGGTACTAACATATCCGATCGTGATAACCCCTAGAGAACAACTCAAGTATTAGACTTCTATCAACACAATGTCATCAAACACGCAAGATTTAGATCATATAAGCTTGGAGCATTTTATCAAACACTTAAGATGCGAAAATACGAAGAGTCACCTACGGATGAGATTCATTCCGATCTAAACAAGGGTGATCATTATAGCACAAAGATATAATTCATCAAAACTCAATATAGATAATCAAAATAGATGTTTGATAGTAATGATTAGAGACTTGATTAGATCATACAATTTCCATCTTAAGAAGAAGAAGTAGAAAAAGGTTATGGAGCATTACCTTGGGACTCGGTGGTGGAGATCCACTTACACTTGAAAGGGGGGATGAGAACACATACCCTAGATTCATCATTTTTGGAATGCTGGGAATGGAGGAAAGTTTGGAGGTGAGAGTAGGGAGAATAGGGCTGAAAATGCCCCTTAAGGCATTTATTTCTCACATTTCATCGGGTGGACGCGCGTCCAAGGGCGCGTCCAAACTATTGCTCTCTTCTTCTGTTATGGACTGCTGTTTTAGAGGTTGGACGCGCTTGTGGACGCGCGTCCACCAGGGCGTCCAAAAAGTTGGCCTCTGAATCTGTCTGCATTCTGTAGCGTCCAGGCTTGGACGCCCCTGTGGACGCACGTCCAACAGGGCATACAGCATGGAATTTTGAATTTTTCTTGCATTCTCCTTTGTTTTGCACCTCTTTCCCGTGCCCTTTTCTAATTGTAGATCTTGTGCCCCTGTACAATGAAGCTCAACAAACAACAACCAACAACTATTTTTGATCTTTTGGGATTATGACAAACAAAATATAAGACTAGAATTGAAAATCAAACATAGAATAAAGTGAAATTCAAAGTGCAATAAGAAAATAAAAGGGAGGTAAACATCCATCAAAAACAAACTAAAACAATCAAAATAACAAAATATAAAGTCGGCACCCCACGCACGGGGCACCTAAAGTTTCTGCCGGACCCAACCCCAAACTAAAGCAACTCAAGAACTCATCAATTAGATCCGTCCCCACCCTGTGAGGGGGGTGGGAACCTATTCTCCATCCAAAGTCGAAGCTGCTCTATGGCCTCAAATTGTTGGTTCTGCCTCGCCTCCTACCTTGCCCAAGCTTCATCCTGAAGGTCCATGCGCCCGTTGAACGTATCCATGGTATGGGTATGCAGCTGAATTTGGAGTGCGCGCATAGAAGCCCAATCATGCACCTCAGGATACTGCATGTACTCGGGGGGTACCTCTTGCCCCCCTACTTCCGGCGCATGTTGTTGTGGCTCTTCCTCGGTTTGCATAGGGACGTCGTCTATCTTTGGTATGTAGCTCCGACTGAGCTGCTCCAGGCCTAAGGGCATCATAGTGGTTTTTCTCTTCTCTCGGCGCAACTGCCTTTGAAGACCCAAGCCCTCGCATAGTCGTGTGACTATCGGGCCAATCCAGACATAAGGGCACTTCTCGTGTGCCTGGGTCTGCAGCCACTGCTTCACCATACAAGCCATTTGAATAGGCTCGTTCATCTCTAAGCTCCACAGCCGGAATAGATCAGTCCGATATATTTTGTGCAAGTTTTTGTGTCGGCCTCCAAAATTTAAGCCTAAGAGAAGCTTGAGGGCCTTCAGTGCCGAGCTTTGGATGACTACAATGTTGTGCTTCTTGCCTATGAACCTCCCAGTAGTACCCCAGTGATCCTGTGCCAATACTCCTCCAACGCAGCATCGGAGTCGAAGTCATTGGGGAGGTTGTGGTACTCATCCTCATACATGTATTCTTGAGTGTAGAACCCAAGATATATCCCCAATTGGTTCACCGAAAGGTTGTATTGTTGCCCGAACACTGTGAACTTGACGGAAGGGGTGAACTAGTGGCTTACCTCTGTCGACTCGAAGGTGGCTATGAACTCATGAACCACCGGCACGTAAGTGTCATCTCTCCAACTGAAGAGATGCTCCCAATATGGCTGGGATGCAAGCCGTTCCACCTCCTCCTGACAACCATAGGAGTCGAGCAATGGGAAGTCAAAGTAGTATCTTCCCGATACTACCTTTAACTGGAGTTCCTCCACGCCTGCAAGTTGTACAGCATTCAAGTGCCCCAACCCTCGGCCTCCTGGTGCCACAAGGTCGCTCTGTCCTTCTACGCCCCCACTACTTGAGCCTCCCTCATCATGACGCCTCTTTTTGGACGATTCCTTTGCTCTAGTTCTTGGAGGCATCTATTAAAACCAATTAAGTTCGTTAGCCAAATTCTATCCAATTTAGGCAAGCAATTAATCAATCAAGCAACTATTACAACTTAAAACTTTGTAAGCTCAATCAAACTTGTTTAAGTAATCCAAGAAAATCAATATGATTTTAGATTGAAACACAATACACTCAATGCTTGATTGGAGAGCTATCTAGAGGCAAACATATCATTGCTAACACAACTACACTTAACAAGATAAACCATGTTCACACAATCAAGTTTGCTAGCTAATTGAATGACATCACTCATGCACAAGAATCACTACATCAATACTTCATTTGGGGAGTTATAATAAACATCATGAATCAAGGATATAGCTTTAATTTCATCATGCATCAACAATTTATAACACAACTCAAAAAAAAAACCCCAATTTTATGAATTTTAACAAGTCACAAATCTCAATTAAGCACAACATAGTGACACAATGTGCAAGGTGACTTCATAAAATCCTTAATCTAGCATGCAATTACAAGTATTGATCATCAATTTCAACAATAATGTCTAGAATTGCAAATTCAAAATTTTCACCATTAAACTAGGGTTACCAGCTTTTCAAAAATTCAAATTCATATTTCAACCATACAAATTTTAATTAATTCACATAACGATGTTCTCTTGATCATATAGAATCAATTCTAAACAACAATATAGCAACATAATGGTCAAAACATGAAATCCCAAATTAAGCTCCATAACAATGGTGAAAAGCTTGAAATAGAGATAGAGAAGATGAATATTACCGTGTAGTTGCTTGTTAAATGAACTTGTGTAGTTGAAAGCTTGGATTTTGGCCTCAAAATTGAATGAAACTTGAAAAAGACTTACTTTTGGTGTTGGGAGGGTGTTTGGGCGTCCAAGAGAATGAAGAACAAGAAGAAAGCTTTGTGTTTTATCCCAAAATCGCGTCCAAACTGTTCTGCCCAGACCGCTGGACGCGGGCTGGACGCGCGTCCAGCCGGGCGTCCAGCAGAGGGCTCTCTGATTCTATGGTTTGTGAGGTTGGAAGCGCCCTTGGACGCGCGTCCAAGGGTGCGTCCAAAAATTCGATCTCTGAATCTCTACTGTCTGAACGTTCTTGGCCTTGGACGCGGGCTGGACGCGCGTCCAGGCCCTGTTCCTTTCGATATTTTGATCTTTTCTTGTTCTCCGTTGGTTCTTTTTGGTTTCACCCTTTAGGGTCCTGCAAAACACAATTAAATCTAAAGGTAAGAAATGAAAATCAAAGCTTGTAAAAAGTACAAGTAACCTCGGGTTACCTCCCGAGAAGCGTTACGTTTAACGTCTTTAGCCCGACACCTTTGTAAGCTCACTCTTCAACCCGAACTAACCGCAAGGTTTCCGCCTTACGTGTCTCAATCCCACCAAAGTACTTTTTCACTTGGTGTCCATTTACTTTGAATTCCCCTTTGTCCGGATGCGAAATTTGAATTGTCCCATACAGAAATACCTTTGTAACCATGAACGGTCCAGACCATCTCGACTTAAGCTTTCCCGGGAAAAGTTTTAATCTTGAATTGAACAATAACACTTGATCACCTTCTTGGAAGTCTTTCCCCTTCTTGATATGCTTGTCATGATATAACTTGGTGCGTTCCTTGTAGGCACGGGAATTTTCATAGGACATTAATCTCCATTCTTCTAACTCATCTAGTTGCCATAATCTTTCGCGGCCGGCAAGCTCTATATCACTATTCAACTTCTTGATCGCCCAATAAGCTTTATGCTCGATCTCAACCGGTAAGTGACATGCTTTCCCGTACACTAGCCGAAATGGTGTGGTTCCTATGGGAGTTTTATACGCGGTTCGAAATGCCCATAACACATCATCCAAGCGATCCGACCAATCTCTTCGGTGGATGCTAACCGTCTTTTCTAGGATTGCCTTGATGTCACGATTAGCGTTTTTCACTTGCCCACTAGTTTGGGGATGGTATGGAACTCCCCCTCTATGTTGAACCCCATATTTGGCCAAAACATTTTCCATAGGTGAATTTCTAAAATGGGTTCCTCGATCGCTAATTAGCACTCTTTGGCACTCCGAACCTAGTGAACAACTTCTTGAGGAATCCAATCACACTTCTTGCATCGTTACTCCTTAAGGCTTGGGCTTCCACCCACTTCGACAAGTAATCAACCGCAACTAGGATGTATTTGAACCCTTTTGCACTCGGAAACGGGTCTACAAAATCGATGCCCCAAATGTCGAAGACTTCACACACTAAAATGCATGTTTGTGGCATCTCATTTCTTGCGGTAATGTTTCCTACCCTTTGACACCGGTCACAATTAGATACACATATTTGGGCGTCTCTAAACAAGGTAGGCCAATAGAAACCCGCTTCAAGTACTTTTCTTGCGGTTCTATTGCTCGAAAAATGGCATCCCGTTGGCCCGACATGGCAACGGCGCCATTTGAAAAAAGAGTATTTTTTCAACGTGTGATATGGATGAAGTGTGTATGGTGATGAGTGAAGGATGTCGTCCTCTAGGAAGGCATAAGGGAATTGGCAAGCAAGTGGATTAAGCACAAGGGCTAAAAGTGTTTGAAAGCTAGTCCTAAACAATTGTGTGTGTGAATCGTGCTAAGAACAAAACAATTAATGCTAAAGAGTCAATTCTTGATTTAATTCTTGTAAGGGATTTATTCTAATTTGGATCCTTACAATTCTTATAAGTAAGATTATTTTTATAATGGCCCAATATATATATAGATATATATATTTATTCTTGGAAGATTAACTCCTTACAAACTAGTAGTATAATAAATAATGTGTGACCCATTTTATAAGGGCCCATTATTTTATGTCTTACCCTAGTTGATACATACATAATATATGTAATGATCTTTCCCTACTAATATAAAAGCTTTGTACTTACAACCCTATTTCCCTTTTCATTTCCTGCAAATATAATCCATCCTACTCCTTTCACCTCTAAAGAACCCTAAGTGAATCCTACACTTTCATCTTCAAGATTCAAGGCCAAGATTGCTCTTTTAGGATTATTAAGGCATGGGTAAGTGTCTATTTCTAGGAATATACCTTGCATCATGTTATTTTCATAATCTTTATACAAGTTCTTATGTTGATCCTTTGGGGATCTTTTGGAGAAAAGATGATCAAGGTGGAGGTGAAGCTTTGTGAGGAGGTTTGAGAGTTCTTAGGTGAAGTGTGCTTCAAGAGGTAACCACTATGTCCACTAAAATATATTTTCACACTCTCAATCTATGATATTATTTAGTGTGTTGGAATCCTGATGATTTCCTTGCTGTTAGCCTATTTGTTGTTGTCTGTAAAGTCATCTTTGATGGATTATGAACTTGTGTTCTTGATCCTTTGCTTATTGATGTTTATGGATATTTATTGGTATGGATTCCTTGTTTATTTGGCTTCTGGGAGTTGTAATATGAGTAATCTGATCCTATTTTTGTATTCTGATATGAACATTTCGTATTATGTCTGATCTGTTCTGGGAGGGGTTGTATCACACTCACGGAGGAACTCAACGAAATAATGTGCCTCGTTGGTGTCTTCCGTAAGTGTGTGGCGGTGGAGGATGGCGGAGGAGGGTCTTCCGCCAGGGTGATCCGCCTCCTTCTTGCGGAGGAGTGCGGCAGAGCTAGGGGATCCGCTGGGGAGTTCCGTTAGTTCTGCTGGGAGTCTGTTCCAGTGAGTTATTATGTGGTCTGTTAGTTTGGTTGTTTCCCCTTTTGTTCTGAACTTTGTTGGAGTATTTTGTTGGGTATTTTACCATATTTTTGGAGTATTTATTCCTATCTCTTGGTCCATCTTTTGAGTCTCTTGTTTTGTTGAATCCTTGATTACATCATCTGGGAGTTGGCTTGTGTTCATAGTCTGAGAT
>CM008332.1:27255635-27270134 GCA_002525835.2 Ipomoea batatas
CTTTCAAAGGCTCTAGTGTAGTGTATGCTCCGTCAGATCTTCAATCAGAACTCTAACTGACACTAAACCCTGTCTCTTATTATGGTGAGTGTAACGGATTTGAGTAATAATGGTGGTAGGAGTAATGATTGGGAGCCGCTGAGTAACTCCCCTCTTCAATGTGTCGGAGTAATGCATTTTTATGTGGTTGTTTGACTTCCTCGTGACATCTTACTTTGCCTCTAGTGGTTCCGGGTCGGGTGCTTGCCCAATTATCCTGTCAGTATTTGTGTGTGTGTGTGTAATAATATTATACATAGAATGCATATATGGATGATGACTTTAATTTTTATTTTTATGTTTTTTGTATTTTTTTGAATACTACCGACTCTATTACAATGCATGTGTATCTGTTCATCATAACTACTTTCTCAACCTATATATTGAAGCACGAAGATCCAATATCGCCTCCACTGAGACTCGAACCCACAACCTCCCATATGAGGGAGCAACTTGGTGCAACTTGTCTTCCTATTTTTGATTATGTTGTTGAAAAGTAATGGATAAGAATAAGAATGAGATTTATAATTACTAATTAAATTGAATCCAATAACAACATATTAAAAGTAGACAAATAAACATGGTAAATCGAGTCAAATTTAATAGTAGGACACAAAAATGTCCAACCAAACACCACTTTAATATAAATGAGTAGAAAACATGAATACTTAGGGTGTGTTTGGTTGGTGGGTTTAGGCATAAGGAATGAGTATGAAAGTGATTGCTTGTGTTTGGTTGATAGGTTTTGTGAATGCTACTATGGGTTTGGAATACCCCATTAATGAGAAAACACATACCCTTATTAAATAAGAGTTTCATCTCCCTTCCTCATTTCTTCCCCAACTATTAATAATCATTCTCATTCCACCCAACTACCAAACATGCTAAATACTTTCACCAAAACCTATTATCCTTACTATGTATTTGATACCCATTCCGATTCTGATTTTCATGTGCGAACCAAACACACCCTTAATACTTTCCAATTAAATTTTATTATTTTAATTTCTAATCATGATATCTAGCTTTGATTTTAGCATAATTATATTGCAAGCCTAAGTATGTGTCAGACTGTCAATGTGTCATCGTCTAAATATAGTTTGACTTTATTATTATTATTAGTTTTTGAAAGGAACTTTATATTCTATTAAAATACCTTTTCTTTTTCTGGAGATTTTCCAGCAATACATTATTTATATTATAGCTTGAATAGAAATTAAATAATGCTGCCTTGATTGACGTACTCTTGCTTACACTACAAATTAATTTAAGAATAATTTATCCATAAAAAATTAAAAATTGCTACTCCAATAATTAAGGCTGGTCCATTATGTAGTATAGAATTTAGTACATAAATTAATGATAATAATTAACCTTATATTTAAATGTTGATGGAATCTTCTTTACCTGTTCAAGTTAGGTTCATGAACTACAAATAAGTATGGATCTTTCAAGAAACTATAATTCACAGATACTTTAATTGATAATATAATATTTTAATTGTTAGTTAAATTACTATCCATGACCACATAGTCCTCCATATATTAAATTCCGTAGTTATATGTCTTTTCTCATTTATGTCAGAAGATGAAAATGATCAGGTCACTGGTGAATGGTCATATCAAATCTTATAAATGTTCTTGTATTAATAAATTACTACTCGGGTAAACATTTGAGTTAGAGTATTATTGTCCTGGCAATATTCTCTCACTTTTAAAATTTTTGCAACATCAAATTTGTAATTTCTTTACTATTTTCTATACATTTTTATAATTATCTCTTATTTTCAAAAAGGGTCCCACGTTCACATTCACATCAAAACAAAATAAAAAATAATTAAAAACAAAAACAAAAAAATATAAAAATAAAAATAAAAGTACAAAAGGCTGCGGCAGCCTTTTGTTAGATTAGCAAACCCGTTGCATTAGCAAGTTTGCTAATCATGTCATCATATACGGAGTAATTGTTTTTTGTTTTCCAATGTGCCACCTCATCTAGCAAGGGGAAGATTGACTAGGATAATTATGTTAGTGTTTAGTGATGTAAACCCCAACTTGTAATTGACTTGATTATTATGGCAAATTAGATAGGTTAGGTTTAGTGTCAGTTAGAGTTCTGATTGAAGATCTGACGGAGCATACACTACACTAGAGCCTTTGAAAGTTAGCCGTTGGAACTACACCGACTAATCCAGAACAATAGGCAGAGCAGTTACATTATATGTGGTTATTTTACAAGAAAGTCCTTACCTGACTGAAATACCTCAAGGGTAAGACAATAATTCATCTATATGGAACATCTATGGAATTACTTGTCTTCCAAGGATCAGAGTATTATATATACACTGGTTAGAGGGAGAGAGTTCAACAGAGATTAAGAGTTTATGAAGTAATATTTGAATTTCAAGAAACTCTCTCAACATTCAAAAAGAGAATACTTTGACATATCATCTTTTCAAGACATTGTTGGTGAACTGAGTTCAAAAAGATACTTGAGAAGAAAGATCTACAAAGCTTTATCTTTGGATCGTGACGTAAACAACTATGGTGCAGTGGTAGGTGAGTCAGCGAGATGGACAACGACAACGTAGACCTCCAAAAAAGGGATTTTTGGATTGCTGATTGCATGGATCTCCGTTCTCAACAATCCTCTATAGCATCTTCAAATTGGGTTTGTATCGTGTGAGGTATATCGCACATTGGGTTGAAAATGCGTTCTCTTTACTGTCTGTTTGAATTGCTGTCGAGATAGTGGATTGGACTCACTAATGGTCGTCCCCTAGATGTAGATACGATTGTATCAAACTGAGTAAACAATACCTTGTGACTTCTGTCATTTACTTTCTGTTTCATTTACATTCCACACTTATTAGTCGTATCACTGTTGCAATAACTGTTCGAACAATCGAGTGTAGGGTTTGCGATAAGACACTTTGTCAAACAGATAAGTTAGAAAGATAACCAGCAAAATAGAATATCACATATATACGAAATCATAGAGAAGGATAGCCTTGGTTGCATTTTCTTGTTTTAGACATTGAAAAAAAAAACCCTAAAAAGGATAGCCTTGATTGCACCTAGTGCCTAGGCAGTCGAGTTATCCAAGTATATCGTTTCCACTTTTGCCACTCAGTACTGTGAGTTGTTAAACTGTTACAATTCTCAAACTAGTCAACTACATATGTTAGATGGTTAATTGAGTACATGGTTACAGGTATATAGAAGAGAAGCAACTAAGCAGGCAATCAAAAGAAAAAATCACTTGCCCAAGTTGAGCGTTGACTCGACCAAGTTGGGCACCAACTCAGCCGGTTGACTAAAAGCAGCATAGGGCTGAAATCGCCTCGGCCTAGGGGCACCTAAGACGATATTTACAACACTAGTTTTTATTATGTAGTCGAGACTTTGGCTTAAGTTTTGTACCATTTGGTGTTCTCGTTCAAAGGCCAATTGTGGTGGAAAAGTGCTACTTGGAAGAGGGCTATCCGATGTTTGATTAGGTCTAAAGGGAATTGAGGAGAGTCCAGAGTGAAACTATATATCTAGAGTAGAGATGTTCACTCATCATGTGCGGACCTAACAGAGGAAACGACCTAGAAAAGGGGCTACCAGTGTCGAGAAGAGTTCGTCGTGGACATCGGTTTCTTAGGGGTAGTCTTGGCTTGAGTATTGTACTAATGTGCTTTATAGAACCTATACTTAATCTCTAGTCAATTCAATAACTCATACATGAGCTTTAAGAAATGATTGAAAAATGTTCATCACCCACTAATGTAACCTTGCCTCATACTTTTTGAGTGGCAACAAGTGAGTCGGTTTCAAACTCCACCATTCATGTACTTTAAATCTTTTCCATATCAACTATTAATATGTCTTTATCTAGTTATATTGTTTGTTCGGAAGATGAGGATTTAGGTTATCTATAATTGTTTAAATGAATCATAAACAATGCAAGGTACATAATAAATAACATCTAACTAGAGTCCTGCTGAAACACAAATAAGATACTCCTAACACTCCCCCTCAAGCTCAAGACGAATGAGGAATGACGTTGAGCTTGCCTCGAAGAAAAGCAAACTGCATACTCGATAGTGGCTTAATGAAGATGTCAGCAAGCTAGTCCTTCGTAGATATAAAATGCACCTGCAATTCCTTCTTGGACACCTTATCCCGAACAGAATAGTAGTCAATTTCCACGTGCTTAGCGCGTGCATGAAACATGAGATTTGCACATAAGTAGCACCTAAGTTGTCATACCACAATCGAGGCACAGAACCCGAGGATTGACCAATCTCACGTAGCAGGGACACCAACCAAGTAACCTCCGTAGAGACATCAGCCAGGGCTTTGTACTCTGCTTCAGTAGGTGAGCGGGAAACAGTCTGCTACTTCTGGCATGACCGTGAGACTAAATTATCACCAAGAAACACCATAAAGCCACTGGTAGACTTCCCGTCCTCCGGACTACCAGCCCAATCCGAATCCGAGAACGCATGCAAGTCAGCAAAGACAGACTGAGAGATCCGAAGCCCAAAATGAAGCGTGCCTTTAATATACTGTAAAACACGATTTAACATACCCTAGTGAACCGTAGTAGGAGCATGCATATGCTAGCAGAGCTTGTTCACCGCAAAGGAAAAATATGGACGAGTCACCATGAGTAGGGATGGCAATTTAAATCCGTCCTGCGGATAATCACCCGAATCTACCCCGAATGGATCGGGTTTTTTTGGGTGATAGTGGGTGGTGGGTCGGGGGTGGATCTTAAAAATGTAAACCCGTGGTGGGTCGGGTTGGATTCGGGTTTTATGTACGAAACCCGCCTAGCACCCCACCCGACCCACCATGTGTGTACGTATACATATATATAATAGTAAAATAAGTAGTACTAGTATATAGTTAATTATAAAAGTTTCAATAATTTTGGGTAACTTTTTAGTATTTTTATATCTAAACTACTAAATTTATTTTTTTAAATTAACAATTTAGTTATTATATTATAATATTTCTATTATTTTATGTTTTAGTATAACTAATGAATTTTATTGTTTAATTATGTCTAAGTAATTTTGATACTCCGTATTACTTTTTGAAAAAAAAAAATAAATTGATAAGTGGTGGGTACCCGTAGTGGGTACTCTCACCCGGTGGGGGTGGGGATGGATTCTAAAAAAGTCCACCCGATGCAGGTTGGGGATGGGGGTGGGTGGAGAAAATGAAAGGTGGGTCGGGTGATGGATGTAGCCCTCCCCGACCCACACCCGACCCATTGCCATCCCTAACCATGAGGTACTGCAAAGCACCCGCGAGGCTGCGGTACTGAGTCGGGTCAGCGTAAGGAACTGTAGAATCAGCAGGGTCCCGGACCAAAGAAACAGGGGTAGAGACAGTCTTACAATCAACCATGCCGAACGCTTGAGAATATTTGTCATATAGCGCTGCTGAGAAAGAAGCATGCCACCAGAAATGGGAATTGTCTCAATACCAAGAAAGAAAGACGGAGATCCCATATCACGAACCTTGAAATCCGACGCCATCTTTGCAACAAGACTTGAGACACGATCCGAAGCAGACCCCATAACCAAGATATCGTCAATGTAGACTAACAAGTACAACTGCACAGAGCCATACGAATAGACAAACAGGGACACATCTGTTTTGGAAGGAACAAACCTGACAGAGACCAAAAAGTCATGCAGGCGAGTAAGCCATGCACGAGGCGCCTGTTTCAGCCCGTACAACGACTGTTGAAGTAAACAGACATGATCCAGATGAGACTTGTCCTCGTAGCCTGGCGGTTGACGCATATATACCATCTCAGCCAAAGCACCATTCAAGAATGTGTTGTGAATGTCCAGCTGCCGAGTAGTCCAGCCTCGAGACACAGCCAAAGACAAAAGAAGCCGAACCGTAGTCGGCTTGACAACCGGGCTGAAAGTTTCAAAGAATTCCTGTCCAGCCACCTGATTGAATCCCTTCGCCACAAGACGAGCCTTATACCGCTCAATTGAACCATCTGCCTTCCGCTTAGCTTTAAACACCCACTTCAACCCCACGACATTCATACCAGGAGCAAATGGAACCAGCTGCCACGTGTGATTATGAAGCAACGCATTAAACTCAAGGTCCATTGCCTCACGCCACTCAGGTACCTGAACCGCCTGAGAGTAGCATGTGGGTTCAGGTAAACCAACCACCGAAGTCAAAGCAACATGCTTAGTTGGTCCCATGCTGCGTAGGGCCATAGAGTGAGACAAAGGAGCCTGCGAGGGTGCCCTCGTCCGGGTGCGACCAGTCCTAGGCCGAACAATAGCCACACCCACCGGCCTATCATCCAAAAGCTCACGAGCTAGGGTAGAAACCGCCGCAACAGGACCATGCTCCAGCATGGAGACAACAAGAGCCACCCCCAAGGCACAGCAGCTAGTAAAGGAGCCTGCAAAAAACCAGAAGCAGCAAAAGGAAAGACAGTCTCATCGAATCGCACATGGCGACAGATAAAAACCTTGTTAGTGCTGAGATCTAAACAACGATAGCCACGAAAGGAATCAAGATAACCGAGAAACACATAGGGAGTGGAGCGAAACTGAAGCTTATTATGATTGTAAGGCCGTAAAAGTGGAAAACAGAGGCAACCAAAAACACGCAAGAAGGAATAAGAAGGAGGAAAACGATGCAGACGAAAATGTGGTGAGTCATTATTCAACACACGAGTAGGCATACAATTAATCAGATAGACTGCTGCCTCAAAGGCAAAATCCCAAAAATGAGAAGGAACAGAAGCCTGGGCCATTAACGCCAACCCCGTTTCAACAACATGCCTATGCCTACGCTCAACGCGACCATTCTGCTCATGAGTATACGCACAGGACTACCTGTGACGAATACCAAGAGTAGATAAAGTCGTGTGAAGTTTCTTATACTCTCCCCCTAAATCAGACTGTAGGGACACAATTTTACGGGAGAACGAGCGCTCAACTAGTGACCGAAACTTGTCAAAAATGGAATATAAATATGTTTTCGCACGCATAGGATATAGCCAGGTAAAGCGTGTATAATCATCCACAAATAAGACAAAATAGCGAAAACCACCAAATGAAATTAAAGGCGCAGGGCCCCAAATATCAGTATATATTAATTCCAATACATTCGAACTAGATTGACCAACACGAGGTAAAGGAAAATGAGAAGACTTCCCTAACTAGCAAGTCGAACAAACACCAGAAAAATCAATAGACCTAAACGAACTAACAGAACAAGAAGGTAAAATCTGACGCAAAACATGTAAATGAGGGTGACCAAGCCGCTTGTGCCAAATATCAGGATACGCACGCGCAGCCACGAAAGCAGTAGGACCACGACTAGTGACAGGCCAAGAGTATAGACCACTCGAAGTACCCCCTCTAAAAATGGTTTCCTTGGTTGACAGATCCTTCACAAGAAAATAGGACGGGTGAAACTCAAAAAACACAGCATTATCACGAGCTAAATGTTGAACAGACAACAATGAAGAGGACAACCCAGGAACATGTAAGACAATTTAAGTGACCTAGAGGCAGTGGCTAATGAAGCAGAACCAATATTAACAATAGGCATACTTGAGCCATCGCCGACCCGAAAGACATCCGGACCATCATAACCAATAGCAGAAGATAAGGCCGAGACATCCAGAGTGGCATGGTTGGTCGCACCTGTGTCCGGGAACCGCTGATGAGAGCCAATAGAAGACTCATCAGAAGCCGAGTACGCCATGTGCGCCTGCGGGTCCGAGCCAGTGTTATAGCGCCTGTAGCAACTCAAAGCAGTGTGACCAGCAACATCACAAATTTGACACATCTTGCGACCAGGAGCGACCACCGCCAAAACCACGACCACGACCTCTACTCCAGCGTCCGCGACCACCGCTAGAACCGCCATAGCCACGGGACAGCTGTTGTCCGCGAGGCTGCTGCTGCTGATAGGCGCCGCGACACTCGGTGTTACCGCCGCAGGACACGGGTATGTTCCGTCGACAAATCCAAGGAGACTCTAACCACGTAAAAACGGTGTCATCTGGGTTCGCCAAAACAAGTAATTGTGGTTCGTTAATTTTATCAAAACAAAGTGATGGGCAGAGGATAAGGAATTGCTAGGGAAAGCGGGGGAAGACGCAAAGTCAGAAACAGTCGGTTCAGAGGAGGCCTGAACAGAACCATCGTTGTTTCCCTGACCTGCCATAGAAAGAGAGTCCTGGAGACTACTGATACCAGATGAGGATTTAAGTTATCTGTAATTGTTCAAATGAATCATAAACAATACAAGGTACATAATAAATAACATCTAACTAGAGTCTGAAACACAAATAAGATGCTCCTAACACGTACTCATCGTTTTTAATGTGAAATTCGTTTAGAGTATTTACAAGAGCTTACTATTCGTTTGACGTGTTATGTACTCTTTTAAAGAAAAGTAATTGCATTGACTACTTGTATATTTTGGACCACATAACCAATAAAGAGGCAATACTAGGTGCTTAGAGCATGCATCCATCCACTGAATTTCAGGATCTGTTGTACTGGTGGAGGATGAGAAAATAGTGTACTTGCTTCTTGTCTTGTGCATCGTACCCAAAAAAAAAAAAACAAAAAAACATTTGAAAAGTTGAAAATGAATTTCATATTTGCATCGATCTTTCATGATGCAGGGTAAAAACTTGCATGTGTTGTGATCTACCATTGTTGATGCTAGATTCTCTCGGATCTAGTTTGATTTGTGATTTTAGTTAGGGGGCTTGTGTTTAGATTTGGTAATTATTGTGAGTGATCATGGAAAAGTTGTAAAAGAAAGAAATAAAGGAATGGCATTTTTTTTTTGTGGAAAAAATTGTTTGTGTACAAAATTTTGTATACAAATTTCATATATTAATCTGATTTTATACTTGTTGATATTAATACGACACTTTTGAAATCATGTCATCACTAACTGTAAAAAAAAAAAAAGTTTACTTACATAATTTTATATTTTAAAAGAGAAATAAAATATAAAATAGTTTCTCTTAAAATATAAAATTATCCAAGTAAAAGAGAAATAAATTATCAAATAATTGTCGAGACCTTGTGGTTTAGTGGCACCCGGTTGCACTCCCATATGCAAGGGGTGGGTTCGAGCTTTACTCTTTGTGTTTCAATAGATTAAGAAAAGTAGTTATGAACAGATACTGCATTGTAATAAAGTTAGTAGTATTCAACAAATACATAACAAAAGAATTTGACTTAAAAAAAGAATTTGAAAAGAACTTTTTTCTTATTTTCTAAATACTTAAGCACATAAAATTTCATCTGTAGTCACCATTTTCATAACTTACGAACTTCTACTTCACCTATTTATTTATCTCTATTACCTTTCCGCCTACCTCTACCAACTACCTACTTATTTGAACAGAACTTTTTTCTTATTTTCCGAATATATAAACACATATAATTTCATTTATAGTAACTATTTTCATTACTTACAAACTTCTACTTCACCTATTTATTTACCTATATTACCTTTTCACCTACCCCTACCACCTACATATCTATTTATCTATTTCTATTATCACATGCTTATCCTATCCCACCCTCATCCTTATTACTTGCCAATTTTATCCACTATTATGTCTACACACAACCATTTTATATTACTTTATCAACCATCATATATCTCTTATATTCTTCATCTACTTCTCCCAACATATCTATTGGTTAAGAATTATTCATATTAAGTGAATTTAAACTTGAAATCTGAACTAATTTTTAAATTTTGGGTGAACCCAATAAATTATTAGTTTAGATATTTGTAATTAGATTATATTTGGTGTGTAAATTTATTCTAAATAGTATTAATCTTGAATAAATAAATAAATAAATAAATAAATAAATAAATAAATAAATATATATATATATATATATATATATATATATATATATATATATATCACTCAAACAAAATATATTTAATAATATTTTAAACATCATATTAAATTAGTCGAAGTTTTGAATTTGCTATTAATTTCATAACGTTATTATATGGTCCTGAAAAGTTGAATTAAGAAAATAAATTTAGAAAATTGATACTAATATTAGCATTTTTTTTTTGAATTGAAAAATAAGAAATAGAGAATAAAAAAGTTAAAAATAAAAATAAAGAATGAAAAATTAGAAATTTGAGGTAAATGGACACTAAGCTTATTATTATTCTTTAAAAAGATGGATGTTTAAAGGTTTTTTTTTTTTCAGAGTTTATTGTGATTGGTGTGAGTTCCACAGGCCATCAACTCAAGTCCGAGAAGCTTACCATGTGGATTATCTAAGTCTAAGTGCCACCAGACCAAGACATGTCGCTATTTTTTTTTTTTTTTCATTTCTCTGTTTGTTGAGCTTGAACACACGTTTGAAAATGTTTTTGTTATAAATACCTTAGCTGAGTCTTATTAGTATTTTGAGTAAAATATATATTTTTTTTTTGGACGTAGCTATTCCATTAATTCATAACATAAAACGTTTACATCAACGATCAATGAAATAGTAAATCATTCCTTACAGTCAGACATAGAAACAACTTTTCTAACTATGCTAGTACACAAGTGTTAAAATTTGATGATCTTGAGTATAAACTTGCAGCATACTAACAAAATTTGAGAGTATTATAACAACTAGTATTTTCGCTCGTGCGTTGCACGGAATGAATTTATTATAATATTTTAAGAATATTTAAATCGATATACAGTTATATAAATTATAACATCGAATATTATATAACGCAATTGATGAAATTGGTTGTATCGATTATGTTTTCTGATGTTTTCCTTGCTTGAATTAGAGCAAATAATTGCTCAATTAACCGTGCGATGCACAGATAAATTTTTATATTATATATTTAGATAAGAAAAATAAAGATGAAATTATAAAGAATTCTAATATTGAACGTCTAATTTATTTGATTATAAGATTAGTGCAAAAGTATTACTCAATTAATTGAATAATATATGAATTGTTTATCTACAATTATCTTAAAAAGATCGATGCGTAATATGACTTATGTAATTATATTATTTCTAAAATAAATATGGAAAATTGAGAAATAATTTAATTATAATTATTATAAAAATAAATTCAACGATCAATGTTTAGCTTAATTACCATAATAGTTATTAGGCAATTATTATTAGTCAATTAAACTAATATATGCGCAATTATACTTTGAGACCTTAAGTATATTCATTTTTACCATATCGCATTTAGTTTTTTCTTCCTCTTTCATATTTGAATGAATTAATTTTAATTATTATAAAAAATCTAACAACCCATGTTTAATTAATTTTTTAAAGTTTAAATAACTTAAAGTTTTATTTTTTTTAAA
This sequence comes from Ipomoea batatas, assembly GCA_002525835.2. Lineage (NCBI taxonomy): Eukaryota > Viridiplantae > Streptophyta > Magnoliopsida > Solanales > Convolvulaceae > Ipomoea > Ipomoea batatas. Next base: position 27,267,053 of record CM008332.1, read on the forward strand.
GTTTTAAAATAATTTTCAGTTAATAAGTAATATCCTTTTCCTTTTCCAATTTGCATAATTTCTGTTTCTTTTTCCATTAGAATATTTTTTTTTTTTTAATCAACTAGTAATATCAATTTTTCTTTTCCATTTTATCTTTACTACTAGTTTTTTCTACGCGCTTTGCGCGAAGACTTGTGCCCAATATTTAAACCCAATTAGTAAATCATTTTGAAATAAATATAATGCGTTTTTTTTTTTGAGTTGTCAAAGGTAAGGTTCATAGATATTTGAGTAAAATTTTTGTTGTGTATGTATTTGAATTAACACAAGAAATTCAAATTCATTGTGATGAATATATTCCACTTTAATTTTAAGGGTACTTAATGTTGTATTACAATTTTTTTGTCTTTGAAAATGAATAAAAATTTGTTTAAATGTAGTCTTCTTCTAATTAGAGATATATCCCTTATAAATTCATATTCATATATGGATATACATAATACTTGATTTCAAATATCACAATTCAACAACTTTCACAAATTGATATTTGATCTAAAAATTCTGTCTCAATTCAATTGCAAATACATTATGTTGTTGCTCATTTATAATATTAATATTTTTTTTTAAAATAAAAGTGCACACACACACACACACACATATATAGGTCCTGAACGTAAGGACAAATCCAAACCATTGATCTAGTAGATCTAACGGTTGAAATAAATAAAAATAAATTACTAAATATAATTATGGTAATATTTAATTAAAATTATTGTAATTATAGAATTCATATTAATATTATTGAATTAAGAATTATGGAAATGATAAATTACTAAATATAATTATGGTAATATTTAATTAAAATCTAAATGAATTCAAACTTACCATTGAAGAATGTAAGAAAAAATATTGTGTGTGCAGGTGCATGGTAATTATAATGTGAAAAAGATAACAGAAGTTATAACGGTAGGGACATTTTTGTCCAAAAAATTATGTAGTACAACTTTTATAGCATAAGGTACAACAAAAATTAACAGAAGAAACGGACATAAACCAGAGGTATAACCTGGATTGAAACTTATTATGTTTTTAGATTGTTTGGCGGGAATTTCACAAATGATAATTTTATTTTTATTAATAGTAGTCTAGATATAGAAGTATAGATAAGTATTCGAATTATTATTATTGGTGTAAATAATAATTAATATATAAAATTACGCAGAATTTGTTTCCATTATTTTTCACAATTATAATGGTTTAATTATTCTCAAAATTTGGTAAATAAAATTTTGTAACCAATTAAACGTTACTAATTTCTTTACCAATTAATTAATAATATTAGTTTGTGCGTGAAAGTTGGAGGGGAAGATTTTACTTTTATAATTTATTAATTGTTTTGATATGTAAATATAGAAACAATATTACCAATTAATAGATATTAGTTAACTTCAATTATTTTACATTTTCTTACCAAATAAGCTTTATTAATTATTTGACCAATAAAATATTTAATGAATTGACTACAAAAGTTTGGGCGGGAAAATAAGATAGGAGGATTTTACTTTTATATATAGTATAAAGTAATAGTATTGATACGTGAATATAGAAATAATATTACTAATTAATAGATATTAGTTAATTTTCATTATTTTACATTTTTCTTACCAAATAAGCTTTATTACTTATTTGACCAATAAAATATTTAATTAATTGATTACAAAAGTTTGGGCGGGAAAATGAGATAGGAGGATTTTACTCTTATATATAGTATAGATTGAATTCACACTATTATGAATTATCGAACAACCAACTTTATTTAAATGGAAAAAAGGTTCAAATTGGCTCTTAAGTCAAATGGGTAGTACAATTGAGTCCCCTAAGTGAAAAAGTTCTATTTAAATCTCATAAACAGGTTAAAAAGTTCAATTAAGTCTAAAATTACTTGTTTGGCATGTTGGTGATTTCTAATGTTGACATGTGTCACGCTTTTTAAATTTTTATTTTCTGTACTTTTTTCTTTTTGCTCTTCTTTTAATTGTTATTATTTTTTTAATTTCTTCATATAATCCTATTGCTGGTGGCTGTCCTCATACTGCATTCAAGGACAACCACGACTGTCCTTGAATGTAGAGAGTCATGACTGTCTAAAAAAATTTAAAAATTTTGAAATTTTTTAGACAAGCATGGCTTTATTTGAATAATTTTTTTTAGATGGCCATGTTCGTCATTTAGAATAATTGTGGTTGCCGCACTGCCTAAATGACGGTCGTGACTATTATCGGAAAACCATGGTTGTGCTTGATTGAAGACAACCATGGTTGTCAAACAAATTTTTAAATTTTTGAATTTTTATTTTAGGCTCTCTCAGACGGTCATGGCCGTCTTTTAGGACGTCCGAGGCTGCTGGAGAGCCACAACCATCATTGTACACCAATTGGGTTTCTATAGTTCAGTTCTTGTATATATACATACGCAAAATTGGGACGAAAAAATAAATATATAAATAGATAAATATACGAACTTATGCAATTGAAAAAAAATAGAAACTATCACTACTACAGGAAATACATTTAACGTCGCCTAAATGACGTCGGTTTTTAAAAAAACCGACGTCAAAAAATTACTTAAATTTAGAATTTTTTTAAAAAGGGATACGACGTCGGTTTTCCCAATGAACCGACGTCGTATCTAATTAAAAAATATTTAATTAATATACGACGTCGGTTCCTTAGACGAACCGACGTCGTATAATTTTATTTTCTTTTCTTTTTTTTTAAATAGAAATTACGGCGTCGGTTCAGCTAAGAACCGACGCCATATATTATAATTAAAAAATAAAATATATACGACGTCGGTTCGCTTAAGAACCGACGTCGTATATATATAATTGTGATTTTTTAATTCTGAATTTCCGATTTAAAAAAAAATAAAAATAAAAATAAAACCCTACGGCGTCGGTTTTATCCCCAACCGACGCCGTAACCTTTTATTAAAGATCCCCAAAACCGAACGCACAAACAAATCAGATCTGGCCAAAATTTCCCCCAAAACCGAACGCACACACAACCACCGCCCTTCCCACCGTGACCGCGACAGCCAC
>CM008332.1:27301378-27328794 GCA_002525835.2 Ipomoea batatas
CATGAACCGGTGGTCAAAACCAAAAAGAGAGATCTCAACTCTCATCATCATAATCATAATCATAATAATAATAGTCATAAAGGATAGTTCAAAACCTCCAAGTATCACCACCCTCCGGGATAAAATATATAAATAACCATATCCTTCAAAATATCATATCTTACATCTATAACCCAAAATTACTTATTCAATGTCATATCTTATGTCTATAACCTTCATATTCATAATATCCACATACCAATATTTTCCTTTTCATAATCCATATACCAATAATTTCATCACCAAATCTCTTCAACATCATAATTTCATTACTTATCATAATTTCTATAAATCTAATAATTTCACTAACAATCACAAGAACAAACAATATGTATTCACATCAAATAATTTCATAAGACATGTACTCATATTTTCACAAAATCATTTAAACATAATATCACATAAGCACATATTAAATATTTTGATTTGGGGTAAAATAAATTTTGGATAGACATAAATCTTACCTATAACCAACTCTTCTACTTCACTTGCCCAATCCTTCTCCCACACATATATGATTTCCCTCCTCACTTCTCCTGATTTTTCCTCCCCACACAACCCATCTATTTATAGGCAAAAGGGAAAGGAAGACAAATCTTGAAGAGAAAGCCAAATGGGATAAGATTGAAGAAACTTAGAGATCAAGCTACATTGTTTCTTATAAGGTAAGAAATAAGAAACTTGGAGATCAAGTTTCTATTTTGATCATCTTCAAAAATATTTAAATAATAACATGTGGCTAGAAAGAATGACATGTGTCACATTTTTGTGGTGGGTAAGGGAAAATATCTTCGGTTAGACTGTTCGGGATTAAAACAGATATAGTTACGGTAGAAAAATTAGAGAATTATAAATGGGCCAAAAATAATTGGGCTAAAATAATTAATTTGGAATTGGGCTAAAGTTAGGTTCAGAACATTACGAAATAATCACATTTGGGCTTAGGGATTTAAGTAGTAAAAAAAATAAGTTTCCAATGCCCATAACAAAATAGTTAGATTTATATAAAATAATAATAATAATCCCTTTTTGAAAATATTTATTAAAATAATAATGTTAGTGAAATACGGGGTATTACAGCTTATCTTAGAATAGCTGCTAGTGTCTTTGGATGTTTCTTTTACTGCTGTAGGTGTCAATTGTGCCGGTGGTGGAGGTGATAGCTTAGGTACTTCACATTTGGTAGATGAACCATTTATCTGGCAATAAATGAGAAAATAAATGAAGCAAATGTATATATAAATTAGAAGGAAAAAGCCCGTGAACAAAGAACAACATGCCATGAATTCAAGGAGGCATTTAGTAGTGAAATGAACATCGAGAGATTTGGTAGAGCCCCTATTGATTATCTGAATTGAAAGGTACGCTCTGTTTCAACTAAAAACCTAAGGGAAACATTAGCGCTCTGTTTCAACTAAAAACCTAAGGGAAACATTAGATCAAACATGGCGAGATAATAGTATTTTTCACGGTTTTTTTCTTCTAATGTTTTGGTGTTTCCTGAATTGAATTCACTAATAACACCCGTATGAGAAATTTGGCACTCCAAATTTTTTATGGACTTTCGTTGCTTGAGCAAAATGACATTAAATCAAACACGATGGGATACTAGTTCTGATATACACTAACAATTTTGTGTGTGTGTGTGTGTGTGCATTTTATCCGGTTGAAATAGTAATATTGGCAAACCTTGCAATAGGCAATGCTGTCACAATTACAAGTCAAACGGCCATTGGCGTGATCCACAGCTTCCGATGCTCCACCAGCATCATTCCTCTACAACAAGAAGCCGACAACATGAGGCACTAGCCATACAAAACTTAAGAGTTATCCCAAAAGAAAGCAAATCGAAATGAATCAGGAGAAATGGCATACGCTCGGTATCTCTACCTGGTAAAAGTCAACTGCAATGAAATTCGGCCAACGCTTGCCAGACACTTCGTAGCAAGTATTTGTCATACTAAGCAATGGAGCAGAATTATCTGCACATGCCGCTGTCATATTGGGATTGTCTGGAAAGTAATTCTGCAGAACCAACGAGATTGTTTTTGTATTCATTGGAGAAGATTATGAACGGCTTGGACAGGAACCGGATTTTAAACCGCCATTTCCATCTGTTAATACATACAAATATCATATGGAACATTTAGTACCGAGAGGAGCTTAACCTAAATGCTAGGGAAATCATCAAGTACCTTTAAACAGGAAGGATAAATGTAGAATTTTGGATTCAAGAAATGCAAGAATAAGCATATACTTATGAAATGAGAAATTTATCCCTACATGTTCAATTGAATAAATGAAACTCACACTGGTTTTCCATTACGTATCTCCATTCGTAAGCAATCCCCTCAGAAGCTTCTTTAGATTTTTTAGAGGTAAAGACCACCAGACGCTGATTCTTCTTGATCATATCATCCACTATAGGCCAATCTTCACCATTTTTTGGCATTCGAGAAACTGGAAACCAGTACTTATTAAGGCCAGATGCTTTGAAAACCTTTGTTAATCCTTGCGGAGATGCCACATAGTCCTCAATGAAAATGGTGACAATTTCAGAGGGGTTTGCTTCAAGAAATACTTGAATCTCTTTCAATGCATTAATTGCCGGTTGCTAGAAGAAACCAAAGAGGGGGAAAAATAAACCAAAGTTTGCATTCAATCAAATATGACGACAACTATATTTGCTAGGCACTCTTTTGCTAAACAAATGATACAGATAATAGAGATCCATCAACGCACTTACAAATGATTTAAGATTAAAACACTTCCCACCAAAGGAGTGACACAACCAGATGTCATTGTTGAAGTCGTACATATCAAGCATGAGCCCTTGAACGCCATTCTATAATAGAGAAATAAAATCCTTTATTCATGGAATTGCATTGCGCTTCAGAATAGGGGAAACTACATACTAAAAGTTTCATGATAACAAGTAACATAACAGAACTCATTGCCTCACTAATCGGTGATCTAAGCCGATTACTGATCCTCAAATTGTCAGGATTCATTTGTGCCAAACAATGATGATTAAACAAATTGGATTAGTGAGCCTAAAGGCGACAGCTTTGAGTTCTAACATCATAATCATACTTTGAAATTTATGTTCTGTGTTGTTACAAGTCCATGAATCCAGATGAGGGATCAAAATAACTTCAAAATATCTCCTTTGGCTCCTAAAGTTGGTCTTAAGTCTTAACTCAGAATTTTAGGACTTGCTTAGTGCCAAAGAATCCATCTTTCATTCTTTCCACACAGAAAAGAAAAAAGATGACAACTGTACTGTGATAAAAGCCAATCTCATGGAATCCAATTGAAATAACAACATTACCAAAGATATTATTATTATACTTAAATACTAAATTAAACTTTAAGTGTTTGCTCACAAAAGGCGAAATCCATCGCGCCACACCCCCGGCTGATTGGATTGTGGAGGAATAAATCACAGTGACGTAGCGGCCTAGTAGTACGGAGGAATTAAACTTTAAGCCTGTAATTACAATTTGTTGGACAACAGCAAGTGGATAGAGTGGTTAGGTAAAAGAAAATGCTTACATGTTACTCTGCCAACCAAAATTAGTTGCATTGTCATTTCCACGAACCATACCAAATTACCAATCAATTACTTCAATTTCCAAAAACTGATTATCATGCCAATTAAGGAGAATAAAGAAAAAGAAAATAATAAGTTCAATTCCCTACGAAAGCAGCCTATTAGCTATATTGATTTGAGTTGTTCAGCTATGGACAACCTCTTGTGGGGTTTACCCGTGCACAACTTTGATCATTGCTGTGAGTTTCCCTAGTTAGTCCTCACTCAAAAAAAAAAGGTTGGAAGGATTAAAGGACAGACCTTAAACTGAGCAGTGATGGAATCTTCTTGATTGGTAGGAGCAAAAATATCAGAGCCGGTGGCAGATTTGGAGCCGGAAATAGCGAATGAGTTGTGCGTGGTCAGCCATGAGTATTTGTTGAACGGCAATCCTTTGATCTTTTCTCATCCCAGACCAAGAAAATTGAAGTTAATTTCCCAGAAAAATGAAGAAAACTTTACTGTAATTTAAAAAGAAATTCACTAGTTTACTAAATCACCTTAGTGGTGGGAATGGTGGGCTGATGACGAGTGCATCGGGGCCGCGTATTTCCGTTCGCCGGACAAGTGGAACAGAGTAAGCCGGCATCACAGTTATTGCCTGAAGTTGAACACGTTTCTCCGATCTAATCAGACAAGAAATAAACAGAAAACCTTTACCGGATTCGAAGGTAGTTTAACGTAAGAAGTAATAATAGACAGACAGAGATGATAATGAAGAGAGAAAGAGGCAGACTGTTAGCGAAGAAGAGAAGCGGCAATGAAGAAGAACAGGAGAAGCTTGAGGGCTCTAGAAATGGCGGTTCCCTGCAAATTCTGAAAGGGGAAAGAAATGGAAGTTTGTGTCATTATAACGCTGAGCAGAAGTTAGATGAATGGGGAAGAAAAGGCGCGAGTTCGCACTACGCTTCCTTCTTCAATTCTTTCCTACTGGCAACTGGGAATGTGTGATTTCTCTCCTCTCTGTCTTTATAGGAAATATAATAAATAGTTTTTCTTGAAAAATTCTTGCACCAGATTTGGTTCAAGAAATAAATTTTAAGGGACTATAGGAAATATAATAAATAGTTTTTCTTGAAAAATAATTACACCAGGTTTTGGTTCAAGAAATAAATTTTAATGGAGCATAGGAAATATAATAAATAAAGAATATAATAGAAATTGTATTCTATTGTTTGATTCGTTGAAGGAAATCAAAGAATAGACTTTAGTGATTGCATTCCAATGTTTGATTGGTTAAAGGAATAGAAATGAAATATGTTTTAAAAGACATAAATACCCTGATAAAAATTTATAATAATAATAACTATGATATTTTTATTAAGAGGTTATCATTAGGTGTACTAATGTTAAAAAGGTAAATTACTTGCACTACTAAGTGAAAATGGTTTCATTTTTAAGTGATTTTATTTTCATACTTGCACCCGTTACTTACACTTTTAACACATGTTAATTACATCAAAGTTTGAATTATTTACGAAAATGTCACCGCGTCTTTTTTTAAAAAAAAATATATATATCTGATCCATTAAATGGGCATTGGTTCTCACTTGAGCCCCCCCTCCCCCCCCCCCCCCCCCCCCCCCCACACACACACACATGTGTGTGTGTGTGTATGTGTAAAGAGTAATACAAAAGTTATTCCTGAGAACATGAGAATAGCTTTTGTGAGCATGTGTGTGAGAGGCAGAGAGAGTTTGACAGAGAGAGATATATACAGAATAATAATAATAATAATAATAATTTTATTTTTAGTGGACATTATTACTTGTAACGGACATATTTATGTCCCTATTTATGTTTTCCGTTATAGATGTATATTCTAAAAACATAATAAGTGTGAATTAAGGTTATACCCTTCATTTATGTCAGTTTTTTCCGTTAAGTTTTGTTATACATTACACTATAAAAGTTGTACTTTGCAATATATTAGACAAACATACATCTACCGTTATAACTTCTGTTATCTTTTTCACTATTGTTACCATGCATATGCATCCACTATATATTTTCTTATTTTCTTCAATAATAATAATATATACACATTATATATTGGAGTTATGTGTTAGTTAATTTCTAAAATATAAATATAAAATTTATAAAAATATTTTACATTATTATTATTATTATTATTATTATTATTATTATTATTATTATTATTATTTACAATAATTTAAATATTTAAAATTTAAATAAATTTAAAATTTTAATATAAAGCATTAACATTGGGCATCTATTTTTTGCGCATCGCGCATAAGAAAAACTAGTATATTATATACGTGTGAACCTATTTGTAGAAAAGTGGTTGTTTTAATGAAATTATGCCCCTCATTTTATCTATTCTTGTTGTATCTAATTTCTATATCTACTCTTTATTGCATAGCAATTCACCTGTTAGGAGCTAACATGCCAACAGACACAATATACAACTTCTAACATGTTATAAGCACGCTCAACCCCCAACCCTGGTGAACGGTAATTTTATGAGTTTTCTATCCCTTTTTATTTCAGGATGACTAAAAATTTTGTTTCAATATGCTCGGTTTCCGCATATAATTTATGCATATTATGAACATGTGTACAATTTTCTGCATATATACATCTATGGAATTGTATGGCATCAAGCACCTTTTAAGTGAATATACATGCAATTTATATTGGTCATTTTTCTGGACTATTAGTATATGATGCTATATACAAATATGATCGTCTCTGTATGTAGATCACCATCAATATATTCTTACCTTCATACACAACACACTACACAATTTTAAATGCGTGTGTATGTATGTGTGTGTGTGTGTGTCTATATATATATATATATATATATATATATATATATATATATATATTCCACCCAAAAATAAAATTGTGTCAATTTTTCTTTGGAAACTATGCAATTGTTTTTTTTCAAAAATTCATTTTTTTTCGAAAATCTAGCAGAAAAAATGACAGTTTTTTTTAAAGCATTATGGAATTGTTTTAAATTTTGGACTTTTTACTCCAAAGTACTGATTTTGTGGCCCAATCTTTATTCCCTTCGAATATTAAAGTCTTTATTCCAAAGAACTTTGTTAATTGAGCCAATTCTTTTCTTCTATAAAATAAAACCTATTCTTGTTGGATTAATTAATTTGGGTCTATTATTCCTCCTAATATTATATTAAAGATTTCAGTGACGTGGAATAATAAAATATTCTCAATTAGCCTTTAGGCATGGACTCTGGGTAAGAACTTTGACGGGTCAAGTAGGGATCTTAATATTATTATTGTTGTGGTAGCCAATAGTGATGGTATTAGACTCAATTAATTCTCAGGTTCATAATTGTGGGCTTGCCTTTGAGTCAAGCTTAGGATTGATGTTGCTATTGGATTGATAAGCTTCAAGAGGTAATCTTCCATGTTACACTAAAACCTACTTTCACTCTTGAATATATGAATATTATTTGATGTTGTGGAATCTTGTGGATTATACTTGGTTTTGCCCTGATTTGTTGATTTGGTGAGCCTATCTTGTGATTCTTGAGTTGTATTCATTATCCTTGAACCTTGATTTGTTTGGGTGTTGATATTACGGATTCCATGTATTGCTTGGCTTCTGGAAGTGTATATTCTGATATTGATCTGAGTACTGGAATGGTTTATTGATCATCGCTTTGTGTCTGGTTGGGTTCTGTGTAATCTGGGTGGGGAGTTGTTCTTGCGGAAGAGAGTGGCGGTATAATGTGTCCCGCCAATCCCTTCCTCATGAACATAACGGTGTAGTGCGTCGGTGAGGTGCGATCCGTGGATCCCCTCCGTGGCCTTCGTGCGGATCAGGGTGGCGGACTATGGCGTTCTGCTAGTCCATTCCGTTAGTTCAATTCTGGTTCTATTCCAGATGGTTTGATGATCTATTGACTTTGTTGTTTCACCTTTAATTCTGGAATATGTCCTGAGTATGCTATTGAGTATCCTACCTTGATTGTTGAGTATTTATTCATGATCATTAGTCAGTTCTCTTGAATTATTGAGCTAGTATTGTTGGGTAATTCCTTGGCTATTGTTCTGAGCATGTTGATACATATGATTTTATACCTTTATTTGCCCCACGATTCAGGAGTTTTGTTGCTTATTTTCTTTACCTTGATACATTTAAAGCTCGTTTGTGTGTTACATTTGATCAATCTTAGTTTATTCACAACTGAGGAGCAAAGGAAGGATTTTCGGTCATCTCGGATTGGTTTTTGAGACATAAGGAAGCTACCCCGGGACGGAAAGGAGCAACGGAGCACGAAAGGAGTCAGAAGAGGACCAGAGGGCCGCATCACGGCCAGCCTCACAGCTGTGATGTCGGCCGTGACCTACACCATGGACAAGCAGCCGGCCACGTCACATCACGGCCCCGATCCCGACTGTGATGGTGGCCGTGACCCGGCTGCTGTCCAGTATTTATTTCGCGTTTTCTGATGTTTTGGGGATTCCGAACCCTAATTTTAGCTTAGTGCAGTTTTTCCCTTCTTTAGAGTTTTCCATAGCATAGAATACAGCAGATTTACATCATTGAATTTGGTTTCGAGCTTGAACTCATCGTTTGGATTGGAATTACTCTTGAGAATTGTTAGTAAAGTTTTCCCTTTTTATTTTTTGTCGGATTTCTTGAGTAATCTCTTGTTTTAGATTTGCCCGATCATTTTTGAGTTCCATGATCGTCCTTGTGAGTCTTTCATCAACTTCACGGATGTCATCCCTTCTTTGAGTAAAGTCAAGTTGAGAGTTGTATTGTGGCCTGTACTGGGTCATTTGATTTCCATTTCCTTGGTTTTGATTGTACGTCAATCTGTTCTTATCATTTTGTCCATATGCAGGCTTGTTTCCATAGTTGTATTGTCCTCTCGCTTGATATCCATCATTGTTGTTATTGTTCCAACCCTCTCCTTGTTTCCAATTATTGTTTGATCTTTGATTCTGTCCATAAGCATTGAAGTTGGAGTTCCTTTGGTAATCTACCGCCTCCACTTGCTCAGATGCAGATGGAGAAGTGCAAATATTGGTATCATGAGGTCCTCCACAGATGTTACAATAAAGTGCTAAAGCCATACAGGGCTTAGGTGTTCCTTCCATCTATTCTACCATAGTCTGTAGCTTCTTGATTTCGTGATTCATTGCCCCTATTTTTGCCTCGCTCGCCACATGGTTATCAACTGTTAGGAACATATTGTAATAGGTTTTGATGATACCAACTGTAAAACATAATTCCCCTAAGTCTCGATACATAGGCAAAACGTGTAAGTTCGACAAGTAAACTAAGAGCGAAAATACAACCGGGTAATTGAGCTCAACTCGGCCACTATTTAAGCTCATGGTAAACTTGATTGAACACCTGAGAAGTTTTCGTGTTGTAAGTCATAGATAGATCAGAAGAAAGCACGAAACATCACTGGAGGAATAAGGGAAACTAAGTCTCGAGACATCAGAAGAGTTCGAGAGATGGAAGCTCTCGAGACATCGATCCAGTTCGAGACATAAGATCGAGACATCAGCCAGTCGAGACATCAACAAAGGTTTCGATGGACTGACACTTTTCCACGGACTGAAATACGATGGAAATGTATAATCTAAGTTTGGAGAAGAAGAATATCATGGAGATAAAATAATAAGGAGGTGCCAAACATGAAGATACAAAGTAACCAAAGGTGGATGACACGTCAGATTTCCACAACAAACGGTAACAATGTGCACCAATCCTTGGCTGGTCTTATTCCTTAAAACAAGGCATGTTGGGAATATAAAAGTATATCTTCTGCCAAAATAGGCAAGTGGAGCATGGACTCAAGAAAGTGGAATATAGTATATTCACTACAAGACAAGAGGCTCAAGTTACAAGACCACCACTCCATGAAACATGCAGAAGTCGCACAAGTCCCATGAACGGCTTGTGAACCAGATTTCAAATGGAATAATTTTCCCTCCAACGGAATTATTCTTCAACTCTCATATAAAAGGACATGAAGACACAACAAAAAAATTGCGTAAGTCGAGAATTCTAAGCTACCATAAGAGGTGTCTGATTCAAAACGTTCAAAGTGCAAGTGCTAAATCTGAAATATCATTCTGATATTCACAAGTGCGAGAAAACACTTCTTAGTGTTTGAGAGAGTTACATAGCTTCAATTGTTACATATCCAGAAGGTGATCAAAGCTGCTCAACAAGGAATATCATCCAACGATAGCTCTTGATCAGATTGGAGATTGTTACACAATCCTTGTCAACCGGAACAACCTTGCTTTGGAGAAGGCAAGAAGAGGCGGAGTAACCTGGAGGCTGTCTTGTGAAGATCCTGAGGCTTGAGGCAAGTGCTCGATAGGTGGAGTAACAAGAAGCGGGGCGAAAAACCTGAGGCTTGAGGCGGGCTTCGTGATCAAAGCTCAAGCGCTCGATATTGTACTAAAAAGGGAAGTTTTAGTGCAATCCTTCTAGGGAGTTTCTAGAAGAAGAGTGGACGTAGGCGGGTTGGCCGAACCACTTAAAAATCTCTCTCGCATTTACTTTCTGCTTTTATCTCTCGCTAACTATCTCTCAATCTGCACTGCATATAATCACACCTCTCGAACTAACTCAAACTCGTGCCAATTAAAAGGGGATAACTTTTCCACTGCGCATAGAACTTTATCTTCATCTTGTGAGGTATCGGACCTAAACATCCTAAGTCCAATACACACGATAGGTCGAAAAGATTTGCAAAATCTTATACAAGTCTATTCACCCCCCCCCTCTAGACTTGTACCCTATCCCCTTGGGACCAACAATTGGTATCAGAGCAAGTTCTCTGATCGATATAAACCTTTGTTTATATTGCCTAGAGATCCTTCTTTGAAAATTTTCAAAAGTTTTTCAAAGCACGAGATAAACTTTTCGAAATGGATAGCATGTTGTCGAGACATCTCCTTTTTGATCTTAGCAGGTTTGATGACTGGAAAACGCGCATGCTTGCGTATCTTTCAGCCCTCCATGATGAGATGACAGAAGTTATAACATCTGGACCAGTCAAAATCTTAATGGTAAACACTGCTGCAGAGCAAACCAAAGACACACCAAAGTACGTCCCAAAACCTAAGGAAGAATGGACGAGTGATGATAGGAAGAGAAACAACCTTGACAACATTGCCAAAGATATTCTCTTCAGGGCAATAGATGAAACCATCTTCCCACGAGTAAGAAAGTGCAACACGGCTAAAGAGGTATGGGACACCTTGATGTTGATTGGTGAAGGTGACGAACAAGAAAAGGAGAACAAACTCACTGTAGCAATGAAGAAGTTCGAGGACTTCAAGATGAAGCCAGGAGAGAGCATCGACAGCATGGAATCCCGAATCATGAAGCTGACAACCGAGATCAGCGATCTCGAAAAGGAGATCACACAGAAGGAGCTGAACCTGAAGGTCTTGCGAGGCCTTACCAAGGAGTGGGAAATGAAGGTGATCACAATGCGAGATCACAGAGATCTGAAGAACACCACAACCGACCAACTCTTCAGAGATCTCAAAGCCTTCGAATTCGAGATGTTCCCGAGAGATGAGGACGTAGTGGACACACAGAATGTTGCACTAGTTGCTAATCAACCATCCACATCCTCAAGGTCAGATCCTAATCCCACAAACCTTTTATCTGACGAACAATTTGCTCTTTTATGAGAAAATTCAGGAAATTTATGAAGAAGACACCGGAGAGCAATACAAGTTCACCTTCCTCCTCAAGAAGGAAAAATGAGAGGTATACATCCAGGAGGATGGAGGAGGAAAACCAGGGTCTATGCTACAATTGTAGAAGACCAGGACATTTCAAGGCCGAATGCCCTTACCCTCCAGTAAGTAAGCATCAGGGCCAAGAAGGCAAGGATTCCAAGAGGATAGAGGAATCCAGGGAGAAGCCAGCACAAGGAGGCTTCAAAAGCTCATCAAAGACTCATTCGCGCAGAAAGGCGCTCATGGCTGAGGAACTTGAGAAGGCAATCGAAGAGTCCGAGACATCAAGCTCTAGCGAGAGCAGCAGCAGCTCAGAGGATGAGAGGGGACTCATCTGCTTATACACTACAGAAGAGGAGGATCAATGCTTAATGGCTATCAATAATGAGGTAACCTCCACTTCTACATCTCGCTGCTCTACGTCTACTTCTCAATGCTCTTCTTTTAGAAGCGATGAGGATCCCTTCGAGACCATGGAATTACTCAGGAGGGACCTAAATATCGCTAATAGCACTCATGCTAAAGTTTTGGAAAAAAACAGCAGACTAATTGCTGAAAGAGAGATGCTTAAGAATGTCTCGAAAGAGAATTCAGAGCTAACTCTCAAAGTAAGTAACTTAGAAGCTGAAATAATCCAGCTTAAAGAAGAGTGCAAAGCTCGAGAGATCAGAGAGCTTAATCTTAGAAAGGTCATTGCGTCATACACTAATTCCTCCAAGGCTATGGAGAAAATGGTGAGTGACCACAGACCCACAAATGATAGAACCGGGCTCGGGTTCCGTCAAAACTGTCTCTCGAGAAATAAGCAGACCGAAGGTTTGGGAACTTCAAGTAATGAAGGATCTCAATCCAAACCAAATAAGTGTCATAAAGGACCAACAGGAAAGACCAGAGTAGCTATTCACAAACCGTCCCTATACACCAGCAATGGAAAGTATAGGAAGGCTACGAAGAATGGCCGGGTTTACAATAACGAGAAATCACCTAGCTATCTCTCGCAAGGCCATTCCGAGTACAAGAAAAGCTACATTCCATATAGTACGCCTCAAGGCAAATATAGAAGGTCTGAGATCCATAGAGATAGGAACTCATGGATGTGGGAAGGCAGACACTACCCATCCGATGAGAACTGGTCACAAGCTCACGAACTATGGAAGAAACCTCAGTTTCAACGGTACCACGTGACCAAACAGGTAATGAAGGGCATGGTGCGTAAGTCCGAGGTCAAGCCTCAACCTAAAATGATCTATGCACCTAAAAGGCCCAGAGTCTTTGTTAGCATTCCTTATGATTATCAATCGTATAATGGCTACATTGCACCTAGGCCTAGAATAATGGGCCCAAGGTATAAATGGATGCCTAAACTCACTAACCAATCAGAACCCAAAGTTTGGGTACCTAAATCTGCTTGATTTGCATGCAGGACACCAGGGACGTATGGTTCAATGACAGTGGATGTTCGAGACATATGACGGGAGATCTAACACTGCTAGAGAACATCCATCCTATCGAAGGTCACTTGGTGACGTTTGGAGACAACGAGAAGAAAGGACGCACGAAGGCTGTTGGTGAAATTCATAAGAATGAATTGGTGATCAAGGAGGTATCTTACGTTGAAGGACTCAAGTTCAACCTCCTTAACACGAGCCAATTCCGTGACAAGGGCTACAAAGTTATCTTCACCAAAAGCAAGTGCCAGATCGTACAAGAGGAATCTCTCGAAGTCGTCTTGGAAGCAGCAAGGAAAGGAAACATGTACATAGTGGATTCGAGATCTGCCAAACCATCCCTATGTATGCTAGCAATGAGCAAAGAAGACTTATGCTGGGATTGGCACAGTAAGCTTAATCATCTGAATTTCAAGACCATCAACAAGCTTACTAAGAGGAACCTTGTGGAAGGACTGCCCAAAGTCACGTTTCGAAAGGACAAAATCTGTGAGGCATGTCAACGTTGCAAATAGATTAAATCCTCTTTCAAAACCAAAGCCGAGACATCATCTACTAGACCTTTAAGTCTTCTTCATATGGACTTATTTGGCCCAGTAGATCCACCAAGCATGAGAGGAAGAAAGTACACTCTTGTGGTAGTAGATGACTACACAAGATTCACATGGACCGTGTTCTTAACCAAGAAAAGCAAGACAAAAGTTGCCTTACCAAATCTTCTAAGGCAAGTTCAAGTTGAAAAGGATGTCTCAATACTTAAGATTCGGTCAGATCAAGGAGGAGAGTTCATTAACCAAGTGATCGAGAGCTACTGCAACGAGAACGGGATCCATCATCAGTTATCAGCTGCTCGAACACCTCAATAGAACGGCGTTGCTGAAAGGAGGAACAGAACTCTCAAGGAAGCAGCAAGGACCATGCTCTCACAAGCAAACATATCACAAGGTTTTTTGGCTGAAGCAGTCAACACAGCATGCTTTACCCAAAATCGGTCCTTGATCGTGAAAGGAGCCGGAAAGACTCCGTATGAGTTGTGGAAAGGAAAGAAACCGAATGTAAGCTACTTTCACACATTCGGATGCAAATGCTACATCCACAACAATGGAAAGACTCACCTAAAAGTTTTTGACGAGAAGGCAGACGATGGAGTATTTCTGGGATACTCATCGACAAGCAAAGCATTCAGAGTCTTCAACAAGCGGAGATTGGTAGTTGAAGAATCCATACACGTCTCCTTTGATGATAGAGCATTAGTGGATCAACTATCAAAGCCAAAAGAAAACACTGAGAACTCTGGTGAAGCTCAGCCAGAAACATTCGAGAGATCGAATTTACCTCTCGATGGGAAGCAGTCGCCAGCTCGAGATGTAGCAGAACTCCATTCAGATTCAGACGATGAAGAGACTACAAAGAAGAATGCACCTGACTCAGTTGATCCAATCCAGATCATAGATGATCCTCCCACCTCACAACCTACAAATGAGGAAGCAATTGAGGAACCACAACCTGATCTGAGATGGCTAAGAAGTCACCCTGCTGATCAAGTAATTGGAAGCGTACGTGACCGAGTTCGGACTAGATCAGCATTTAGAGAAAGCATGATTGCTTGCTTTCTATCTCAAATAGAGCCTAAGGTGATTGATGAGGCTCTTAATGATCCAGATTGGGTGCAAGCCATGCAAGAGGAACTTCATCAGTTTGAAAGGAATGATGTTTGGGAACTAGTTCCGAGACCTCATCATCAGAATGTTATTGGAACAAAGTGGGTGTTCAGAAACAAGATGAATGAGGATGGAGTTATTGTTAGGAACAAGGCCAGACTTGTTGCTAAAGGATATTGCCAAGAGGAAGGAATAGATTTTGATGAAACCTTCGCTCCGGTGGCACGTCTCAAAGCAATTCGCATCTTTCTCGCATATGCCGCCTTCAAAGACTTCCAAGTGTATCAAATGGATGTCAATAGCGCTTTTCTGAACGGACTTCTTGAAGAAGAGGTGTACGTTGAACAACCTCCGGGTTTCTTGAAGGACGTGGGAGCTGACAAAGTATACAAGTTAAAGAAGGCACTTTACGACTTGAAACAAGCTCCGAGAGCTTGGTATGATACCTTATCCTCTTTTCTACTTTAATGTGGGTTCACCAAAGGCCTAGTGGACAAAACATTGTTCAGAATTAAGGATGGGGATCATATCTTATTGGTGCAAATCTATGTGGATGATATCATTTTTGGGAGCACCAATCCAGACTTATGCGAGAAATTCTCCAGCTTGATGAAAGGGAAGTTCGAGATGAGCATGATGGGCGAGCTCAATTACTTCCTGGGTTTACAAGTTAAGCAGCTTAAGGAAGGTATTTTCATCAACCAGGAGAAATACACCAAGGAACTGCTCAGGAAATACAATATAGAAGGGAAATCCTCAGTCAAAGTACCTATGGGAACCTCTCTACGCATCGACGTTGACAGTGAAGGTCGAGAGGTCGATCAGACTACGTATCGAGGTATCATCGGATCTCTTCTTTATTTAACTGCTAGTAGACCAGATATATCCTTTGCAGTAGGTGTATGTGCTAGGTTTCAGGCGAGTCCTAAGCAAAGTCATCTTAATGCATCTAAAAAGATCCTTAGATATCTCAAGGGTACGCAAAGTGTTGGACTTTGGTATTCGAGAGGTGGATTTTTTGAACTAACGGTTTATTCAGATGCGGACTTTGCCGGTTGAAAAATTGATCGAAAGAGCACATCAATGACATGTCAGTTTCTAGGTGGGAGGCTTGTCTCATGGTTTAGCAAGAAACAACATTCGATAGCTACAAGCACCGCTGAGGCAGAATATGTAGCAGGTGGAAGTTGTTGTGCTCAAATTTTATGGATGAAGCAGCAACTACTGGATTATGGCATTGAGTGTAAAGAGGTTAAGATTATGTGTGACAACACAAGTGCCATAGCCATTACTCAAAATCCAATGTTGCACTCAAGGACGAAACATATTGATATTAAGTATCACTTCATCCGAGACCATGTTGAGAAAAAGGACATAATATTGGAATATGTTGCAACGGAGGAGCAACTAGCAGATATTTTCACAAAGGCATTATGTGAAAATAGGTTTTCTCAACTAAGGTTAGAATTGGGAATGATAGAATTGGGTTGAACGGTCAAATCTTATCTCCTTGTATTAAGTGTCATGTACTGTTTCGCATGTGAGGGGCGGTTACATCAACTTTATGGCAGTCTTGGAGTTACATAGCATTGAATGGTCATTTAAGTGGCATCCCGTGATTCAACAGTGCTCAAAATTTTGACTATAAATAAAGGTGTTTCTTCATCAATTCTTGTCATCAACTTCTTCATGGAGAAGAAGAAAGAAAAAGATGATGTACCATTCTGGTATAGAGGAAGGAAATCGGCAGTTAAGTCCAAAGACTTTCAATGAGAAAACTATCCAGAATCAACGAAGGATGAACATATTGCGGAGCTTCCTGATATTCCAAGCAAGTATCATATTCCCATCCAAGGTGAATGGATCCCCAAATGCAAGGAGATCCACAAAGGTGGGACACTGGAATCAGGAGAAGGATCCCATATAAGTGGATCCCCCACAGCTGCCCATTCTGGAAAAGACGCTCCCTCAACCAAATGGAGAACCAAGGGAAAGGGAGAAGGAGCTAGTGAGGAGTGCAGCAGTGGAGAGGTAGAGAAGAACAAGAAGAATTAGTCATCTCCAGTTCTATGATCAGAATAAATAGGCTCTTAGATGGCTAGTTCCTGCATTAACGATAGATACCTAGATGGCTCCTAAAGGCCAAACAAAAGTTTCTAGGAAAATCATATAATGCAATGGTTCATATGTAATGTAACTGGAAATCACTAAATGAACTTAAGGAAATGTTCTAAGTGATATCTTTTGATGAATCAATTTTGTTCTTTACTGCAATCTGTGTTCGAAAAGTCAAGCGAGAGATACAAAAGTCAGTTAGTTATAAACATGGTTATGTCTCGATGAAGGGTAGTTCGAGAGATCACTTCGATAGATAACAAACTGATTCTATATGTATTTCAACAATGGAGGAATAAGGAGGGTTAGGGATCAATCACTTAGGGGGAAGATCCTTAACCACTTGAACATGATGCTATGGGTTTAACCAGATCAAGACGGAGGAATAAGGAGGTTTAGGGATCAATCACTCAGGGGGAAAAATCCTTAAACTAGTACAGCCGAGTACTCACCTTCGAGAGGTGAAACAGATGTGTTCAACGGATATATGTGGAACGGCTAAATTGGGAATTAATGTTAGCCACGTGGTCTTTGGTTACTGACAATTTTCCTATTTTTTTGGGCATTTATCTGGATTAGTGGGAGCATGCTCATAAAGCTATACACATTATTGAATAACCCCCACGATCTCAAATCCCAAACCGTCCCAGACTCTTTCCAAAGTACTCTTACCATCTCTTGTACACATAACCGTTATAAAAGGGAATTTCTGACCTTTCGCTCTGCTCAAATTGACTGGGATCATCAATCGGGTCAAGCTCTCAACCCTACCCATCTATCCGACCCATACTCACTCTCTATAAAAGCTTTAACCCGTCTTCCTTACCCGACATCAAGCTAGAATCGTTAAACCGAATACCCAAATTTCCCAAAATTCCAAAACACTGTACACATTCCCTCCAAAATCTCCAAGCATTCAACAATGGCGTCCGATTCATCATCAACCTCATCTACCGAAGCTTACCAGAGAGAGCTGGACCACATACGAACTCTCATCAAGCAAGTAAAGGCGGGAAGCATTCTTGACAGAGATGGCTTCGTCAATCACTCGACGAACCCAAAGCAGGCAGAGAAGGTCCTCAAGAAGTTCGAGAAGGCCGGGCTAATGAAGTATATGACGCATGATTATCGAACCATCCACGCCCTCGACTTCACCGAATGGTTCGCAAATGCTAAGGTCACCAAGGGCAAAATTGAGAGTCGATTCAACGAGATTGACATCACGACCTCTGTGGGCGACCTTAGAGTTGCATTCGACTTTGCCGCTTCAGAAGAGGCAGTCAGAAACCTCTCGGATTACAGTTTGAACAAGCAAGCTTTTTGGGACAAAATCCGATTGGAGAATGCACCGTCCAGCGCAACCTCTGCCCTCCGCAAATACCATCTGAAGGAGAGGTTTGCAATTGTTGCTGATCTCATCATGAAATTCATTCTCAGCAAAGTATCCGGAACCGCTGAGATCAATCTGGACCTCCTCAAAATCCTTCATGCCATCTGGAACAACGTTCAAATGGACTGGGCACACATCATCTTTAACTCCCTAAAGCAGCAAGTGCAAGGCTCAGTCTCAAATACCAACCAAACGATCAATAAAAAGGTTGGTTTTGGTTTTGTTGTTCAGTATTTATTGAGTTTGAAGGGTTTGCAATTGAGGGAAGGGAAGGAGATTCATCGAAATACCTATATGGGTAGGACAAAATCTCAAGCCCCAAAGTCCAAGGGTGTAAAGATTGCACCTTCTCCCTCAAAGCCTAAGGGAAAAGGCAAGAGAAAAGCCCAACCTGTCGAGGAGGATTCTGATGATGAACCACTAGGTGTACTGATCAAGAGGGTAGTTCTAACAAGGAAGGCTAAGAAAGCCAAATCTGATGTTGTCACTCAGCCTCGAGAGGTGACACCTTCCGTTATTCCAGTACCATTCGAGGACAGGGCACAAGCCCAGGGGGAACCTCAGGCTACAATGGCCGCTGAGGTTGAGAGAGTGCCCCCTACCAGGTCCATGTCAGGAGAGATTGTTGTTGATCTGACTGTTGATGATGGTGCTGATACTGCTGCTGAGTCTGTGGGTATGTCTCGAGAGGAGACTCGAGGTTTTGAAGGAACTGGGATTAGTGATCCAGTGCAGGGTGATGCTGAGGAACCACGAGAGGTGGTTCGAGAGATAACAGTTTCAGCAAAGGATGTTCGAGACGACGTTGCAGAAACTGCTGCTGATGATCAGGGCACTGTGGTCAGGGACCCAATGCAAAGGGTTTATAATGTTAATTTGACACCCACGGAATCTGCACAAATCAATACATCAGTGGCCAATGTGATAGTAGATGTGGGGTTAAACGATGATCTCTCAGAGCACATGCAAGAAAACATAGTTGAGGAAGCCACAACAGCTACAGAGATTGTCTCTGATGAATCAGATGATCAAGATGAGGAAGTTGCTACTCAGTTGCAATCACATGATGGACCAGAAGCAAGTTTGGATGACCTATCCAGAGTTCTTCGATGGATCAACTAGAGAACAGGTCCAATCAATCAACTAATAGCACAAGCAGCAGCAATGGAGACAGAAGAGCAGTTTGCTCTCCAGTGGCTGGGTATTTTTGAGATCCCAGCAAATGAGTTGCTGGACCTAGCCCATGAAATGCACACAGCCAAGAGGAATCTTGGCAGAACTGACAAAGGGAAGGGCATAGCTGCTGATGATTCCAAAAGTGAGCCTGAACTAGATCCTGAACAGGAGGCTCAGTTCCAAGAAGATATCAGGCTTGCCACTGCTTTATCCTTGGGACATCAAGTAGAGGATACAAGAGGTCCAGGAGAAATCTCAGGAGTTGCAAAGGATGATTCTGAAAATCCCATACCTATAGCAGCAATTCCAGTATCCCAAGTCAACACAACTGCTCTGCATGGACAGGAGACAGCTTCGAGAGATAGCAATGATCTCTCGGAAGCACTTGAGGTAGAACCAAACTCAATTCTTCTACTGCCAGCTCCTGCATCTACACCCTTCAGTGAAACAGATGAGGCACAAACAGTTCGAGAGGGAGATATTTCGTTGCTCACACTGCTAGACTTTTCAATGTACATGGAGCAACAAGAGCAAACAGTTACAAATCCTGCTGGTTCGAGAGGTAATGAGGAAAACGATGTGCCCATCGATGGTGGAAACCGGGAATCACCTATCGATGCACAAATACTTCCTTCAGATCCAATCCCTCCAGCAGATGATCACGTTCCCAGCTCTGGTTCGAGAGGTGATACTAAGGAGGCTCCTCAATCGGATGGAAACCGGGAAGCATCCAACACTGAGGTTCCTTCATTGGCTGAACCAATCCCACCAGTAGCTAAAGCTGAGGTTCCGGGTTCGAGAGGTGATGAGCAAGAAGTGATCCATCCCTCAGGTGGAAACCGGGAAGCGCCTGACATGGAGCTACCTTCGAGCTCTGATCCAAATGTTCCTGCTGATCCTCAGACACACATTCGAGAGGTGGACTCCCAGTTGAATATCACGGGTGGAAATCTGGAAGCACCCAAGTCCCCTCCTGCTAAAGGTACTTCTCAACCTTCCTCTCCTCCTTCTGACTATGATCAACAGGCCGAAGAAGCTTTCATTAGCGAGGTGCGCCAATTCATGACCGATCACTCTCAGAAGATAGCCCGTATTGAGCAAAAAGTCACACTTGTTCACATCGCATCATTATCCACTGCTGGATCAAGTGAATCTCAAACCAGCCGTGAGGAACTTCTCGAACAAGTGGTCTGGGCTGAAGATGTAGCAAGACGAGCCACAAATGAGGCTGCAGAAGCTCAAACAAAAGCTGCTGGGGCAAGGGCAGAAGTTGCGGCATTGAGAGATGAACTACAAGCATTCCGGAACTCCAGCGAAGTCTGACAGGATATGATCAAAGCTCTACTCGATGACCTGTCGAACCAAGTACCTGCTCAGCTTCAATCACTCTATGAAGGTATGTCCACTCTCCTTTCCCGTCTAGATGATGCCAACAAGGGGGAAAATCAGGGACATCATGGGCATCAGGGATCAAGAGGGACATCAACCAGCAAGAAAAGGGCAGCCAGTGAACCCTTAACTACAGCACCTCCTCCCAAAGTTCCAAAAACAACTAGCAAAGCAATGGAGGAAGCTAAGAGGCAGGAGGAACTAAGGGTTCAGCGCACACTGGAGCTTGAGAAGAGGAGAGAAGAAGACAGAGAAAGGAAAAAAAAGAGGCAAGAACGACTAACCGCCAAGGAGAAGAAAGACGAGCAGTTTATGAGAGACTATAGAATGGGAATCAAGGAAGACACAACAGAATACCTTAATGGAATCATTGTAAGTCTTCTCGCCAAAACTGACTTATCTTCTCATAGTGGCCTCACTCCTCAAGAATGCATCGAATAGTGGAGAGATGGGGTAATCGAAGGCAATTTCATAGGAGAAGCATTCATCAACTATCTACGTCTCGACGTCACGGATGCTTACATCAAGATGGTAGATGATAAAAACCCCATCAAGACACGAGCAGCTATCAATGAGAAGAAGAAAGCTGACAAGCAGTAAGCTCCCGTTGTCAAACATGCATTCTTAAACTTTTCTTATGTTGTTCTTTGCTTCCTTTTCTTTTGTTTCTGCTAAGCTCTAACCATGTAAAACATTCCCTTGTTTTTAATATATATATCTTTTGCTGGGGGTGGTGCGTGAGTTCTTACCTTATGCCTTAGCAGATTAAGTTTCTTTGTCAAACTTACCGTATGCACTGAAAATAAAATCAAAGTTTATTTTCTTGAAAATCGGCCATATAAGTAAGTATAGTGTTGGAATCATCAAAAAGGGGGAAATTGTTAGGAACATATTGTAATAGGTTTTGATGATACCAACTGTAAAACATAATTCCCCTAAGTCTCGATACATAGGCAAAACGTGTAAGTTCGACATGTAAACTAAGAGCGAAAATACAACCGGGTAATTGAGCTCAACTCGGCCACTATTTAAGCTCATGGTAAACTTGATTGAACACCTTAGAAGTTTTCGTGTTGTAAGTCATAGATAGATCAGAAGAAAGCACGAAACATCACTGGAGGAATAAGGGCAACTAAGTCTCGAGACATCAGAAGAGTTCGAGAGATGGAAGCTCTCGAGACATCGATCCAGTTCGGACATAAGATCGAGACATCAGCCAGTCGAGACATCAACAAAGGTTTCGATGGACTGACACTTTTCCACGGACTAAAATACGATGGAAAGGTATAATCTATGTTTGGAGAAGAAGAATATCATGGAGATAAAATAATAAGGAGGTGCCAAACATGAAAATACAAAGTAACCAAAGGTGGATGACACGTCAGATTTGCACAACAAACGGTAACAAGGTGCACCAATCCTTGGCTGGTCTTATTCCCTAAAACAAAGCATGTTGGGAATATAAAAGTATATCTTCTGCCAAAATAGGCAAGTGGAGCATGGAATCAAGAAAGTGGAATATAGTATATTCACTACAAGACAATAGGCTCAAGTTACAAGACCACCACTCCATGAAACATGCTGAAGTCGCACAAGTCCCATGAACGGCTTGTGAACCAGATTTCAAATGGAATAATTTTCCCTCCAACGGAATTATTCTTCAACTCTCATATAAAAGGACGTGAAGACACAACAAGAAAATTGCTTAAGTCGAGAATTCTAAGCTATCATAAGAGGTGTCTGATTCAAAACGTTCAAAGTGCAAGTGCTAAATCTGGAATATCATTCTTATATTCACAAGTGCGAGAAAACACTTCTTAGTGTTTGAGAGAGTTACATAGCTTCAATTGTTACATATCCAGAAGGTGATCAAAGCTGCTCAACAAGGAATATCATCCAACGATAGCTCTTGATCAGATTGGAGATTGTTACACAATCCTTGTCAACCGGAACAACCTTGCTTTGTAGAAGGCAAGAAGAGGCGGAGTAACCTGGAGGCTGTCTTGTGAAGATCCTGAGGCTTGAGGTGGGCTTGGTGATCAAAGCTCAAGTGCTCGATAGGTGGAGTAACAAGAAGCGGGGCGAAAAACCTGAGGCTTGAGGTGGGCTTCGTGATCAAAGCTCAAGCGCTCGATATTGTACTAAAAAGGGAAGTTTTAGTGCAATCCTTCTAGGGAGTTTCTAGAAGAAGAGTGGACGTAGGCGGGTTGGCCGAACCACTTAAAAATCTCTCTCGCATTTACTTTCTGCTTTTATCTCTCGCTAACTATATCTCGATCTACACCGCATATAATCACACCTCTCGAACTAACTCAAACTCGTGCCAATTAAAATGGGATAACTTTTCCGCTGCGCATAAAACTTTATCTTCATCTTGTGAGGTATCGGACCTAAACATCCTAAGTCCAATACACACGAGAGGTCGAAAAGATTTGCAAAATCTTATACAAGTCTATTCACCCTCCCCCCCCCTCTAGACTTGTACCCCATCCCCTTGGGACCAACATCAACTTCATATATGCCCCCGTGATCTCCTCGTCGGTCATACCAACATGATGTATTTTTGGATATTCTCTCAATTAGTTCTTCAGCTTCTGGTAAAGCTAGGGAGACAAAGGTACCGCTGGAGGATGAGTCAAGCAACATTTTTCCTTCGTCTGTCAGCCCTCCGTAGAATGAGCTAATCATGTCCCATAGGTGCATCAGGTCTTGTGGGCATTGTCTCTTAAGAACCTTGAATCGCTGCCAAGTCTCTCCCAGACTTTCAAGCCTTCCTTGCTTGAATTCTTGTATTAGTCTTCGAATCCTCATGGTTTTGGTAATGGGAAAGAATTCATTCATGAATTCTCGATGCAACTGCTGCCATAATCTGAAATAATTGTCGTCTTGGCTTTCCAACCATCGTGTTGCCTCTCCTATAACTGAAAATGGGAATAATTTGAGTCAAACTATTTCTTCAGTAATGCCTTCTTGCCTGTACATCCCACATGCACGTATGAACCTTGTGATGTGTGCGTTGGGATCTTCAGATGGTAATCCCGAATATTGGCTGTTCTGAACCAGTGTGAGAATAGTTGGATGTACGTGGAAGTTGACGTTCTCCATCGGAGGTACATAAATCGAATTATGCATGTTAAAATCAGGGGTCATGTAATCTGCAATCAATCTTTGCGGTTCCTGAGGATTTCCATAGTATTCTTCCTCACGAATTTGTTCTTGTGGGTTAACTCTTTCAGCTTGTGGTTCTTCGAGAATTGGTTCTTCATGGTTAATTGGTGCTTGTGGAACAATTGGAACTGGGGGTGGATTTGGTGTATTTGTTCCTCTTCCTGGTGGATTTCTTGTTGCGCTTGATGAAGCCATTTGTGATCTTTGTGTATTTTTCCTTCTAGTTGCTCTATTGATTTCTGGAATGTAAGGTAGTAAGCCTTGATTTCCTTTTGCTCGCGTGTGCATTCACCTAGTAAGGTTATCAATGAATAAAGGAAATTCCACAATTGACTAGAAGTAGTCAATTGGGTAAGTAGCAAAAACAAATAAAATAGAAATAAAACAAAAGAAAGTGGTATGGATTAACAATGCTCAAATCTAGCATTCATGCAATCAAAGTAAACAAAAACATATGACAACCTATTGCCTTTCCCGGCAACGACGCCATTTTTTTACAACACTTGCGTGCATAGGGTGAAATGTCAAAAGATATTTATGTGTTAAAACGGAAAGTCATGACTCCCCGAGTGTCGGTCTCGAAGGAAGGACGTGGAGGTGTGTCTAATGTTCGGGAGTTTACTTCGATCGGGTCATGCATTGGATTCGAGTGTGGAGTTGAGTGGATTGTGAGTGGAAGGAATTCATTTGGTTTGGTTTGGGTGCAAGAGAGTAGAGTAAAGTAAAAAGATTTGTAAATATGTAAAAGTGGTAGGAATTGGATAGTGTTCATGTATGTTGCATTGTAGTGTGACTAAGGTAATGGGTCGGGGAATGGTAGGATAATGTCTATTCAAGAGTGTGTTGTCTTAGTCCTTTTCCATCTTTGTGTACTAAGGTTTCTTGACTAAGGAGTGCCTTCAAGCATCCAAAGCTCTAAGAGGAATTTTATCAAACACATAAGCTACACACTATCCTATTGTTCTTGTCAAGAAGTCCATAGGAACTTTGATTAAGTAAAGCTTCAAATCCTAACTCTAATCAAAGACATGAAAGAGTCAAGAGCTCAATCTCTCATCTAGATTGGCCAGATCCAAACAAGATTTCATCAAAACAACAATCAAAAGACAAGAATAGATAATCCATCAACACAAACACATAGATCCAAGATATAGAGATAAGATCATCACACTAGCAACATTCAATCACACAATCCAAATTCCTAGATTAAACTAGCCACTCATGGTATGAAATTCAACACAAAAGCCAATTTAATCTAAGAACAAGATAACTAAAATTATAGAAATGAAATAGAAATCACCTAGAGAGAAGAAGATCTTCAATCCAAGCTTGTTGTCTTGCTACAATGGAGATTGATCTAATCTAAAAAACTAAGAAAAATGGAGAAAGTTCTCCAAAAGAAAAACTAAGAAAGGGAAAACTAAACTTGCTGGCCTCCTCTGAAAAATTCATCAAAGGGGTTTAAATAGTCTCCGAAATGACAACCCTAATCGAAATTCGCGCATCACCGCCTCCACGCCATCCACACGCGTGTGAACGTGCGTGGGAGGCTACTGGAAAGTTTTCACGCATGCTCACACGCGTGTGACCATCCAGTTGGGTCCTCCGGGGCTCCGTTCTTGCCTGGTTCGCTCTTTAAGCTCAACTCTTGCTCCTATTTGCTCCTGGGGCTCCTGTTTCACTTCTTTTAAGCTAAAAGTAGCTTTTGTGCATCAGTTAGTGATTTTCAAGCATTTATGAACATAATTTACCAAGTAAGGATGCTATAGACGCGATAAAACACTCTAAAATGTGCCTGATTTAAGGGTATCTCGGAGTCTTATCACTTAGTCTAGTGATCTGTTGGTTGGTTAGACATTTTCAGGCCCACGCGCCTTAAGACTCTGATTATTTATTGACTTATACATTTATGTTTACTTTTGATGGATTAGTTGTGGATTTTTGGCCTTAGCATCTAGGTGCTGACTTACCTAGATGTGGCATGGCACCCTCTGAGTACTAGATTTGCTTCTGCTTTATTTTGTCTTGGTTATGAGATTTGCCAGCTTTTATATTAAGTATTTGCCTATCTCATCGTGAAAATTTAGGGGTGTCACACTCCATGTCTAGCACGGGCGAACTAGATCCCCAAGCTCCACCACATGATCGATCTAGTCAGACTAATCTTAGTTATTGTTGCTCTTGGCCGACGGGGTCCAATAGTGGGGGAACCACCACCTCCGGCACTCGGCTATGCCCCAATACTGTAACCCCTCGGTTTTTCCGACAAAGTTAAGATTCGAGAATAGCGATGTAAATTTTTTTGGGCTATGACATTTAAGAGAAGACTGTTCGGTGCTCGAAATAATTTTTCTCTTAAGGATTAGTTATCGATAAGCTGCGAACTACGTACCGGTCACGAACCGAGAAAACTTTAAGGATATAGATTCAGTTCGAATTTTCTAGAATTGGGATTATTAAATATCATGCGATTAAGCCTGAATTTCTAGTTAGTTCAAGAAAAATTTCCAATGAACTGTAAGGGATAAATTGTTACGGACTCTGTACCTAAATTTAGCGGGACACCGAAAAATTCCCAAAATTGGTGATTTGTGACGGGAATATTTTTACGATAATTTTGGTATTAGAATTTTCCCGAATTAAGTTATAATCCTCCGAACATTCATCTGATTTAAGCATAAACTGGCAAATTAGATTTGAGATCTTGTAAGGACTCCATGGGGTGTTGACATGTGGCAAGTGAATCTAAGCCTAGATTGGGCAATTAATGAAGCATTAATGAGGTTGCACTTGTTGCTTGTTATTCAAGAACAAAATCACACAAAATCACCTCTCTCCCTCTCTCATTTCGGCTACACCCTTAGGAAGAAGAAAAAAAAATAGATTTAGTCTTCCTTTGTGATCTAAGAGCTCCCAAGCTTTTCCAACCCAAGTGTACAAGTGTAGGTCTTTGAATTCAAGGAAGGAACTAGCAACTACTTGGTTTAAAAGCTTCCATTGAGGTAAGGAAATCCCTTAAGTTGGCTCAATCACTTGAAGATAGACAAATGCTAGAGAATTGTACGACTAGGAATTTTTACATGAAATTTATGTGTTAAATTTATGGATCTAACAAGTTGACTCAAAGAAATTACACTTTAATGTTTAGTAATTTTTGTATGCAGGTTATAGCTATTTTATGCATGTATAGGTTGTATTTATGCCCATAGAAATCTATACTTGTGAAATTATTGAGTAAAAACCAAACTAGTTTCCAGCAGTGACCTTTCGAAAATTATTGGGAAAAATTGGTAAGGCATTTTGACTCCAAATTTTGTATACATGTAGATCAACAAGTGTAGAACCTACATATAAAATTTCATAATGATCGGAGTAGTATAAGTATGATTTTCGCACCTTTTTCCAAAACTGGTCCAGTGAGAAGAACATTTCGGACCAAGGGTAACAAAGTAATTTTCTGTGTTAATTCGTGGACCTATATGACCGAAACTTTTTATGGACATCAAGTACTATGAGTTAGGGTTCTACCATAAAAATTTCAAGTGAAAAAGAGTTCGGGAACTATTTTTAACGGCCCGATCTTTCGGGTGTCGTCAGCACAAATCTCCCAGCAGAGGGCCGGACGCCGCACGGACGCGCGCGTCCGCTGCGCGTCCGTAGGCGCCCAGCCTTCGGCACAGCACGCCGAACCAGCGGACGCGGTCCGGACGTGC
>CM008332.1:27333923-27354344 GCA_002525835.2 Ipomoea batatas
GTATAAACTGCTAACAGATACAATTTTTGCATTGATGTTGCAGACATGATACAAAAACTACACAGCAATTGAGCAAAAGGTTGCAAATCAGTAGGTAAGTAATAATTTCAGATTATTTGAATCCAAAAAAACAAGTATGCTTCCACAATACCTTTTTCCCTTTTTCTTCAACCTGCAATTTCTTTTTTCCACTAATGATAGTTGAACTCTTCAATTTTTTTCATTGTTGTTGATATTGGTTGATATGTTCTTGGAGGAATTTGTATTGGTATTACACTGAATATGAAATGTAGATTTGGTTCATTAAATGTTATGTATATATAGATACCAACTTCTATACTTGTAGAGAAGTCACTATCAAAAATTAATGTAGAGGAGTCAAACCTTTCCATCAACAATTAATGCTTGAGGGTAGGGATAGGTGTATGGTTTAGTATTGGACTTTACTGTGTTTTTGTTTTTATATTTTTTATATGATGAAAAAGGAGTCTGATTCCTTTTTTTTGTATCCACAGATCCAAATCGTATGTAATCTTTTACATTCATTCAGAAAATATTTGTTTTTAACATTACAGGATGCCAATCACATAAAATCCAATAGTTAACATAGAATAAAATAAGAACAGGATGCCAAACACAGTACAGTACAAACCAAAGAGATTAAAGCTAGAAATTAGTGACTATTTTTTTAATAGAGTATCTTCAACAGAAGTAACCAACACATCATTAGAATATCTTCAATAGAAGTAACCAACACACCGTTAGGATGTAGATTAGCAAGCAGGTTAGCAGCAGAATCAATACACCGTAAGGGTGTACGATTACTGTTATATGTAATAAAAGAAAACAGGAATAAAATGGTAACAGCAGCAGAAGAGGGTAACAGACTAACAGACATGCTTTTTAGATCAGGAAAGCCCTTGCAAGAGTGATTGAAAAATAGCAGCTTAGCATAGCATCAAAGGAACTGCAAATATGGACTTCACCATCTGTCAAAAAAAATTTAAACAATAGGTAAGACAAACTTAAAACAAACTTTAAAAAAAAACATTCTAAAGTAGAATAAGAAATAGAACTCACTGTCCATAAATTTAGCTCTGCAAAGCTGAATCAATAATATCACTGGATTAGTTCCAACAGAGTTAAAATAAGGACTTAGCTCATCCACATGGTCATCCAAAGTGTACACTTAACTTGCCTTTGACTACATAACATTTAAAAAAAATTATATAGGATAGTTTTCTGAACAAACAATATACAGAATAGAATAAAGAAACATACCTATGGTCTTCAAGAACAAAGTCCATTAGCCTTGTCTTCTTCCCAGCTTACCTTCTCCAGTGGAGAATAAATCTCCATAAATATATTACTTGAACAATCTACCTTATAGTGTTTTATCTTACCATATTTGCAACTATTTGAATGCTGTTCAAATAATAACTAGCAATTTCCCCGTGCGATGCACGGACTTAAATTTTATATTTTTTCTATGAATAGTGAATAGATATCAATTGTATTATATGAATGTATTTGTATTTGTTAATAAGTAATGTTAGTACAACATTAAAATAAAATGAGTAAAATATTTTTTTTACAACTTATTGAATACTTCTTTGTAAACTACATGCACAAGTCAACTTAGCAGTACTATCTCTCATTACAAATCATAAGCTTGAGTCCCTTAGAATTACTGACTTTATATGCTGCTACGTATAACTGTTCGTGTACAAACACTGATTTTTTTAATAGCAGTTCTAACGAATGATCAAGTTTCTTAACAACATCACCGGAGAGTGTACTTTTAGCGTCAGTGAATGGGTTTGAAATACCTGAGTATTGTAGCAATCGAATCATCCCCACATTGTAATATATTATGACTTATTACTTTTATTACTATTATTATTATTATTATTATTATTATTATTATTATTATTATTATTATTATATGTTTAGAGTTTTTTCCCTTTTAATTATTACTTTTTGTTTTTGAAAGTATTATTATTATTATTATTATTAATTATTGATGTTATTATGTATTCAAACTATGTACTAAAATGATTGAAATAGTTGTAACTTATTTGCTAATACGTTTTTATCGACTTTTGTTACCTTTTGTAGTGTATTTATTTTCTATTTCTTTTTTCTTTTTCAAATTAAATTTGTAAAATGAAATTATTATTATTATTACTATTATATGTTTACCATTTTCCCTTTAATTATTTTCCCTATAATAATTTAAGAAAACAATATATATCATAATAATAACAATAATTAGAAATCATATATAGCACAAATTTTAATTATGGTATTGTAAATCCTACTTAAATTTATACTAATATTTTTTTTGTGAAACCTTTAATATTGGATTAAAATTAATTATTTATACAATAATAACATTTAAAGTTTAATATAATTTTTGTATATAATAAATTTATAAATTGGTATATTTATTATGTAATTTTTTTATAACGAATTAAATTGAAAAAATAAACTCAAAAATGCATTCATAAGTTAATTTATAAATTTAAATAGATTCAAATTTAAATATTGATTACTTTTAATCACCATCACCATTAATAAAAAGATTTTTTTTTAAATGCCACAATAATAGTATACATAAATATACATAAATAAATTTTAAATTAAAAAGGGAAAAGGTGCAAATAAGCCCCTAAACATTTCGCGAAAAGTCAATTAGGCCCATGAACTTTTTAAAAGTTCAATTGAACACATGAACTCACAATTTTGAGTCGTCTGACCCCATTAACAGGTTACCTCTCCGGTAAAAACTGGTAAATGCCTATGTGGCTCGCCACATAAGTTTTAGAGTGGGTACTTGGCTGCCACATAATCATAATTAAAAAAACTTTAAATTAAAGAAATTAAAAAAAAATACAAAATCATGTTATTCATCTGCTTCTTCTTCCACCCAGCAAATTCGTGAACACATAAAGCAACTAATGGCGCATGTTAGAGAAACAATAAACAGAAAGGTGGGGTGCTAAAATGAACACAACATTTATAAAACGTTTGGAATCCCCCATTCTCCATTCGCTCACCACTCAGACCGACTGCGCCATTAGACCGAACATCCTTCGCCAAACCGTCGCGCTCCTGCTTCTCGCTTCTCGGCTCTCGCCTCAGCAAATATCCATTGCCGAACTTTCTTCGCCAAACCGTCGCTTTATCTTACCTTCTACGTTCTGTCACGGCTGGCGATCTTTATCCATGGCCGAACTCCTCGAGATCTCTCTGAAAGAAGTAACTCCTCTCGTCTAAAATTGTAGGTTCGATCTTTTTTTCTAAAATTGTATTTTTTTAAGATATACAAATTTTAATGTGATTTACTGACTCTTGCCTACAATTTTTTAAAAAAGTTTTCAAGAACCTAGATCATAGTGATAATAATCAAGAACCAAGAGCATAGTTTTAAAATTGTTTATATAAAATTGCTTTACAATTAATACTTGTTTAAATTTATTCATCCCTGGCATATTATTGTACATGCATAATCTTTTTGGTTCGTAAACTAAAATATATGTAAAACCCAGATGCATTAAAAAATTGTAACATTCATGAGTCATCCATTGATTTTCCCTATTGAGTTTTTATGATATTTTGCTAGAAATAGTCCATTCATACTTGAAAAAAAGTCTGTTCAGAAAATATTTAAATACTTCTACGGTTAACATTACATTTTCTGTTAAATTTTATTGTCCAAATGTAAGGTATTTTGATTGTAATACTCCATTCAAAATTTTTAGCAATTTAAACTGCATAAAAAAGAGAAAATGAAGATTTAATCCTGCATAGGGATTTTATCCCAAACCCTACTGTATAATTTTGCTTTTTATAATCAAAATTTTCAGCAATTTTGTCCATTGTATATTGCTTTTTTTTTAAAAAAAAAAAATCAATTTGACACCATAAACAGATTAAGTTAAAAAAGCTTAAAATTGAATTTGGCTTGTGAGTATAGCAATTCTGTTGGAAGGCTTACCTGCTATTATATTCCGAAATGATTTTTTTTCGAACTCACGTACATTTTCATTCAACTGTCCTGTAATTGCAAAACAGCACATATACATTTTATAATAGCTGGCGGTTCTGTAGTTGGCAAAACAGCATTTAACATAAGAATTAGTTGCGGGTCTCATATATCATGTTTGAAACAGAATTTATTTCTTCTAGATAAATAAAAATACATATAACTTCAAACAGCTAAAATTAAAGATTAAAAAAATGACAAATTTACCTCATCATCATGGATCAGGCATTATAAAACAAAATCTTGCCTGCTCTTAGTGTAGAGAACTAATTTTTTCTATACAAAGGTGATTCACGGGTGATGCAGAATGGATTATGTAATCTGGCAAGGAATGTTTATATAGATTTTGAAGTTATTAAAGTCTGTTATTGAATAACGAAAAGATAGCATATGTCTTGGAAGTATGAAAACAATCATAATGTTTCATAAATGTTGTGTTCAATTAGATTCAAATTAAATCTAATTTGTAATGGAAGGTTGCAACGGTTATGATATAAGGTTGTACTATTATTATTGCAGGTTGGATTATCCATGGATTTTTTGTTTGGGAAATGAATATGGTATTTAGTTAGCTGTGAACTGTGAATTATTTGGCTAAGCCTCCTCAGAATCTGTAACTTAATGTAAACAACATTTATTATGAAGGCTAAGCCTCCTGAGAATTTGAAACTAAACAGTATTTAATATGAAAACTAAGCCTCCTTAGAATCCGCAACTTAATGTAAACACCATTTAATATGAATTTAATAACTATTTTTTCTTTTTTGCTGGAAACAACTTTTGATTATCTATTCTACACGATAGCGTTTTTGGCTATATCTTGGGTGAGAAAATTTCACCAAAGGATTTTGCTTTATTATAGACTAGCATTTGCCCCGTGCGATGCACGAGATAAAATTTAAGTAATTTTATTATTTGTTTTAAAATAAAAAACGATAAAATCAATCATTTAGCATGAAAATTCATTATGAAATGTAATTTTCTTTAGTAATATTAAATTGGTTGTTATATTTAACATCATAACTTACTATGAGCATATATTATAAAACATTGTGTTATTGGATACCACATTAGATAGTTATGAGCAGATACTACATTGTAACATAGTCGGTAATACTAAAAAAAAAAAAGATATCACATAAAATTTGAAAATTTTACATTTAAATAATTCAAACTATATACAATAAATTAGGATATCAAACTATATACAATAAAAAATTAATGATTATTTATTTTTTATGAGAAAATATAAATGATGTTCCAAAATTAGAAGGGTATGAATACTCATGCCTTTTTGCAACCATTTAATAAAATTGGGTTGTAAGAAAGTTAAAGTTTCTTAAATACAAAAAACATCAATGATTATTATGTGAATATGTGGCATTAAAATATCTACAAAATAACATTTTAAGGTATAAGTTTAGTTTATAATTATTTGGATATTACTTAAAATATAAATATATAAAACATCAATTAAAAATGTATTCTATTTTTATTGTTAACACATTCAAAATATGTTCAAATATTATAACTATTAGTATGACACTTATGTGACAAACATACTAAAAATTTAAAATATTAAATTATACAATGTTATAAAATTATATATATATATATATATATATATATATAAAATAATGAATGTGATATGAGCTTGATTCATTCATATATATATATATATATATATATATATATATATATATATATATATATATATAATTTTATAATTTTATAATTTAATAATTATGAATTTGATATGAATAATTATTAATATAGATATTAAAGGTGTGAAATTGTATATACTTGAGTGTGTATGTATGTATGTTTAAAATAATACCTATAATAAAAAATTTATTTAACATAATATATATAATAATAAATTCATAAAAAAATATACAAACACAACATAACAACACTACAAATATTATATGTGTATATATATTCAAAATTTTGGATAACCATTCAATTAATTCATTTAACCAACAGTTTCGGAACAAAATAATAGTTAACCAAAATTTTACAAATCATTTAACCAATAATCGAACCGATTTAATCAGTTAATCGAACTTTCACCAAAATTTTTACACCTCTATAAACAATAAATAAGAAATCCAGATATAATCAAACCATTCTAACATAATACAAATAATTAAATTCAATATTTATTTAAATTTAAACTATTAAAGATCCTTTAAAAGATAATTTAAACACATTATTTCTAAACAATTATTAATCTAAATTAAATGTATAGAAATAACCTTTATCCTATACACCCAAATACAGCCTAACCCTACCCATCTTCTCTGCCGCCCTCATCCATCGCGTCGCACTGCGTCTCCGCATCTTCGATTCTCCCCCCTCGCCTTCTCCGATTGTCCTCCCTCGGCGTCTCCGCTTCTCCGATTCACCCCCACGGCGTCACCGACTCCGATTCTCCTCCCTCGGCGTCACCGACTCTCTACCTCACCGCACTCATCATCTCTCCCTATCTCGCAGCCTCTCCGGTTCCAGTTCTCCACCCTCAGCGCTTTCGAGTTCAAAGCTCCTCTCTCATCACACCTCTGAGGCAATACATCGAACAGGTGGTGTGTTTAAACCGTTTTATTGTAAAGTACGTGTTTCTATACTCCAAACTGCTTGTACAACTTAGAATTAGGGTTAGGATTTCACATCTCAATTTCTGTTCCATTGCTCTGTTCTCCCTTCATCTAGCGATTCTTCTTCCAGTTTAGCAAATTCCTTTTCCAATGTCAGAAAATAAGTTTAAATTTATACAGCGTTAACAATATCCATATATGTTTTGTTTTGCAGGTTTTCGAGTTAGATATGATAAAAAGGTATAGAATGATTTAACGAGTGGTAGCAAACATTTTTGAAGTGAGGTATGCTCAAAACTGTACCTTTATTTGCATCTATATGCTTCTTCCTCAAGCAGCCATTGGATACTGAACCATTAATCCAAAATTTATGCTCAAAATAGTCAGATGCAGAAATGCAGTTATCCAAAAAAACTAAATATCTTCTCAATCATTTATAGTTGTAGACAATTCCACTTTACCTTTCTCTTGCATGCTTTAAAATTTTTTATCTCATATTCCTCTTGCCTGAAACTGGAATCTGCTATGCATTATTGCAATATTGGACTGTTTTAAAATCATTTTACCTATGTTGATAGGTTTAAGAAAAAATTACTCCTTAATAAATATTTCAATACAGTAGCTTTTGGAACTAACAGTTATTATACTTTTTGCAGGTTTTCATCATACAAAGGTTAAAAAATTTCAATAAGAGGTTGTTACCATTATTGAAGTAAGTACAATGTATTTGTAGAATTAAAGATTATAAGCCAATGATAAGCCTCGTGAGCATCTTCACTATAAGTGGATTATAGATTATTATGATTAAAGAATGGAAACATACCAATGGTTATTTAGGCGTGATTGTTCGAGCTTCCTCTACATTCTACCTTTTTCTGCCTTCTCCTTTCCGTCGCCACGAAAATACACGTATGGTTCTACATCTTGGAGCCATTTTTTCTAATGATGAATTCCGACCGGTAGCTATCTTGCGAATAGTGAGGGCTTATTTATAGTGTTGTGTGGTATTATAGAAGCTTTATGTATATTTAATGTTAGTCTTGAAAATTGTATAAGTCATTTTAAATTTAAATTTATTTTGTATTGATGTCTTGTAATTATGGTTTTAAGTATACGAAGAGGCAACTTGAATGAGATAGTAAATAAAATCTGATATTCAAATAACCTTTCAAATTTCAAGATATTTAAATTTCAATGACATTAATGAAATAGTAAACAAAATTTGATTGCTTTGTTTGTTGCGGTAAATGTGAACACAATAATTCTAGAAATCTATCAAAATGCTTTCACATTTGGGCGGGAATTTTTTGGCTCTCTTTCATTTTGCTTTTATATATATAGAGATAGGATTCTTAAAAATCTTACCTATCAAAACTTGTTCATCAATTCCTTGTTTTGAACTTGATCATGTAACAGTGGGTGCTTGTTTTGTACTTGAAAATTTTGTGATACATATGAAAAATTCCATGAATATATTATTATATTTTGCCACAATGTCCTTAGGTATGTATACATGGATGAACATACCTATATTTAAAACACACAACTAAAATCGGGATTAAATAAGTTGATTTATGATGAACAATAAAGAACATAGAATGCTAGTATATGAATAACTAACCTATTGATTGTGAAATAACACTCCTGACTTCTTATCAATCTTTCTCCCTTGTTTTCACAGACTTATAGCCTTGGTGGTTTGCTGAGGATGAAGCTGCACACCCACAAAAACATCTATAGATTGTGGTATATACTCCTGCAAAATCTTTGTTCTTAACGGTCCTATAAATCTCTGGAACCTGGTTCCTCAAGGATTTCCGTTTCATTCACCTCTCCATAGAATATAGGTAATAGAATAGTTTATACATACGCGGACAACGCTCTTTGTGTGTGTGTATATAGAGCCGGATTGGGAATTGGAAGCCCTAGGATTTCGTTAGAACAGACATGGCAGCTGTATCCAATGGGCCGAAGGAGCGGAAGTGTGAGGGGCATAACATTGCCGGACCGACCAATCCGATGGTGACTCCTCTCCTGACGGACCTCTATCAGTTCACCATGGCCTATGCTTACTGGAAAGCTGGAAAGCACAATGAGCGAGCCGTGTGAGTCGCTAATTTCCATTTTTTTGTTTGTTTGTTATGTTTTCTTTGTGATTTTCTTAATTGCTGTATGCAACATAATGTGTTCGATGCAATGATTACATTAGGCTTTGTTGATTATGGAATATTTGATCTGGAGAGTAGTTTTATTAATGTTAATCCTCGCGGTTTTGCTCATTTCTGTATTCATATGCGCATCTTAAACATCTTGTCAGCTGCTATCATGCATTTATGTATGTACTGAAATGTTTTGCATACCAGGAGACCATTTTCTAAATAATTAAAATTCCCTTCCAGCCTTCCAGGCACAAGTTTATAAAATTTGTCTTATGCAGTTATGCTTACAAGAGCATTTGTACTTGGACTTGTATTGTTAGATAAGAATATCACTCTTCCTAGATCATTGATTCAATGCATTTGCTATGCATGCATTTTTTATTGTACTCTGTATATCAATATAGTTAACTTCATTTGATTATGTTATTTTTATCTTTATTGTATGGCACTAATCTCTTATTAGTAATATCTTGTAGCTTTGACTTGTATTTTCGAAAGAATCCATTTGGTGGTGAATATACAATTTTTGCTGGGTTGGAAGAGTGCATAAAGCTCATCGCTAATTTTAAATTTAGAGAGGATGATATTGCTTTTCTCCGGCAGTCATTGCCATCATCTTGTGAGGTGACTTACCACAGACAAGTGAATATGTATATGTATCATCTTTATTTTTGTTATAAGCATTATCATTATATAAGGCCATCTATGGACAAAATTTAGCTTCTTAGGAAACATTTTAATTGCGTCTAAGAAACTTGTGCCTGCATTCTAGAGATAATTAACATGGCAAAAGTTCCAAGAATGAGTGAAGACAGTTCTATTTATGTCGAATTTATGAGATGAGTTGAGGAGGTGGCTAGGTTATACATTGGCAAATTGTGCTTTAAGTTTGACTATGCTCTTTACTAATATATGCTTCTCAATGGACTCTAGGATGGATTCTTTGAGTACCTACGGAGCATTGACTGTTCTGATGTTGAAATTTATTCCATATCTGAAGGATCTGTTGTCTTTCCTAAGGTACCCTTAATGAGGGTTGAAGGACCAGCTGCTGTGAGTATCTCTTTAAATGGCAGTTCTCATTGTTTAATCTCATTTTTAGTTCTTGTTATAATGTTTTTTTATCCTTTCCAGGTGGCTCAACTGTTGGAAACTCCTTTTGTAAATCTTATAAATTATGCATCATTAGTTACTACCAATGCTGCAAGACATCGCTTTGTTGCTGGGAAGGAAAAATTACTTCTTGAATTTGGACTCCGACGAGCACAGGTTACTTATTTTGTATTAAAAAAAATTCACCTATGTCATTTATACTTAAAGATTCTTGGATCTTTCTTATAATAGGGTCCTGACGGTGGTATAGGGGCGTCAAAGTATTGCTATATGGGAGGATTTGATGCTACAAGGTAAATCCTGTTAGATATTTGTTTAATTTAATGGGCTGTTATGGGTACATATCAATTAAGTGCATTGTCTGGCCCCCTATTGTATTTTTCCTTGATACTTCAACTATTATATAGGTGTTCTTGAAGAATTCTTTCAATATTTCTACCGATACTGCTCCAGTCTTCACAGCATCAAATTTGTGTAATTCGTGTGAATTTGCAGGATATGTCCAAATTCTGCCTAATACCATGTTTACCTTAGAATCAGTTGTACATTCAACTTTGTCACCTCTTTGGCTCTCCTTATACAACTCTAGTGAATCAATCATTTGAAAGCATGTTTGATAATTTTGAAGAATTTAATGAAGAATGAATGAAAACAGATTTTAGTTGATATCATATTTCCTTGTGTTCATATTTGGAATTTAGTTGCACTGATCAATTTCTAATACTCTATTTAAAAAATGTTACAGTAATGTGGCTGCTGGAAAGATATTTGGAATTCCGCTTCGTGGAACACATTCCCATGCCTTTGTTAGCTCATTTATGGTATATGTAACCCCAAACAATATATGCTAGAAGTTGGCCTTGAAGTATCAGTTAGAACTCCCATCACTATCAGAGCCTCGGTTACATTGAGTTTGATGTTGAATATCAATTAGTAATCTCTTAGGATCTACATTGTTATTGTTAGTTGTTTATTCTGTCCGTCTTCTGTAATTTAAGACATTGTTATCACCCATGCCTTTTTTTATGGAGCCCAAGCCACTTTAATATGCCCCAGTATTGAGATGTGTGGATGTACTGTCTTTTCTTGCATGATTTATTATGTATCTTACTTGGTCCAGTGATTGCAGAGCACAGATGAGATAGTTGAGAAGTCACTTAATAGGAGTGATGGTTCCAGTGTCTGCGATGACTTTGTTAGTCTGGTGCAAGCATGGCTTAATAAATTGAAGGTGCTGGCAATTGCACAAACTGCTTGATTTGTTTGTTTTATATTGGATTGGTTGACATACTACATATTTCATTAATTTTTGCATCATTCTCCATTTTCAGATTTACTTGTCATACTATATTCATTGATTAATGAGAGCCATGCTATTATTTTATGGTTCAGCTGTCCCATGTGTTCAGTAATTTCCAAGCATGAGTTCTGATTGACATTTTTGTGCTCTGATCTCTGCATATATGTGAAATGCTTAGTGCTAGTAACTAATTGATACAATACAAGTCTTGACATCTTATCTGGTAAATAACTATGCTTTCCAAACCATTACCACGTGTTTCAACAATGACATACTTTCACCTGGTAGTTCACCCTCTCCGTTTCCTTTATTCCCCATGGCAGTATATTTCATTTCTTTTATATCAACATTTGATTATAGTTCTACAATCAATAGATGAAATGCACATCTGTTTTGCTCCTCCAAATTTGCAAATTGTAATGAAAAGTTGGGTGTTTATCCTTTTATAATTAATACACAGATATATCATTTGTTTGATGAGTCTACTTGATTTTTCAGTGGTCAAACTTACTAGGTGGAATTTTTGGTGAGACAAATCAGAGTGAATTAGCAGCTTTCACATCATATGCACTGGCATTTCCTGGCAGTTTTTTGGCCCTTGTGGACACTTATGATGTAAGTAATATTGAATGTTTAATTGGTCCTAGAATCCACCACCTCCACCCCCCTTCCTCCTCCTCTCCCTTTTCTCTTCCTCCTCTCGTCCAAAGTTGGTCTATTGTTTAACACTTAAAATCTGCTTTACCAGGTTATTAGAAGTGGCGTTCCGAATTTTTGTGCTGTTGCTCTTGCACTTAATGATTTGGGGTGAGTTCAAAATATTCAATTGCTTATTCGCTTTACATTATATGAGAAAATTTATGTGAAAAATGTATTCCCTGCCAGTGAAGATGTAATGAAGTTTGATAAGAACACACACACAAAAATTGTGACATGGGTGTTCAATTAATAAAATTGTGTTCTCCAAATTCACATTGTTTTTTTTTCTTTTGGGTTGAAAGAAAGAAATCAGTTCTTTAATTTGACTTGTCTGGAGTGATAACATCAAACAGGAGGAAACGGAGTGGTGAACCATTCCAAACAACCTGACTTTGTAACAACCTCCTTTGCTAACAAATGGGCTGTTGCGTTTGCAGATTGTTTAGCAAATAAAAAGCTAATATTAGAAAAGTGTTTAGCTATTTCTTGAATATCTCTAATGATTAAATCAAAAGTAGTAGCAGAATTATGGAACAACAGGCTTTGATGGACTTTGAGAGCGTCTATTTCAACTTCCACATAATCCACATCATTTTTTTCGAGCCAACTTAGTGCCTCTCTCATACTGATAGCTTCCCCTTCTGCCGTTGTGAAAACACCTCTGCAAGGAATCTGCATTGCAGTAATAAAGCTCCCATCAGAGTTGCGTAGAATACAACCAAATCCCATCCCACCTTCAGCTTCTTCCAACCCTCAATGTTCTGAGCATTAACCCGGCAGTTGTTAACTGGGCACTCATTAGCTTGTCTCCAATTTTCCAGAAACCTTCTAGCATCGCCCACAATTCACATTGTTTATTAGTGCAGTTTTGTTTCTTGTATTGTTTGCAGGTATAAAGCTATAGGTATTAGACTGGATTCTGGTGATCTTGCATATCAGTCTTGTGAAGCCAGGAAATTCTTTTGTGCTATTGAAGTAGAGTTTGGAGTGCCTGGTTTTGGAAAGATGAGCATTACAGCGAGCAATGACCTTAATGAGGAAACTTTGGATGCTTTGAATAAACAGGTAAAAGCATCAGGAGCATGACAGATATTGCTTGCATTCTTTCTTTATATGGTCACTAAGAAACTAAAGTACATCTAAATTATATTTAGTTATTTATCTATGATGATCTATTCACAGGGTCATGAAATTGATGCATTTGGTATTGGAACCCATTTGGTCACATGCTATGCTCAAGCAGCTCTAGGGGTTGTCTTCAAGTTAGTTGAAATAAATAATCAGCCTCGAATTAAGCTTTCTGAAGATGTTACCAAGGTTTGTTTAAGAAGTGCTCTTTATCTTGTTGCTTTTGTGGTTCCATACAAAGGCTCATTGTGTTTTTGGTTCTAGGTTTCAATTCCTTGCAAAAAACGGTGTTATAGATTGTATGGGAAGGAAGGTTACCCTCTTGTGGACATAATGACAGGGGAAAATGAACTCCCTCCAAGGGTAGGCCATGAAATTATTTTTATCCACACTGTCTGTCTAGCAGCATAACTGCTTGATAATTGATCAGATCTTCTCATCTATGACTTTGGTTTTACAGGTAAGAGAACGTATTCTGTGCCGACATCCATTTAGTGAATCCAAAAGAGCATATGTGGTACCTCAGCGTGTTGAGGAACTTTTAAAGTGTTACTGGCCTGGTTCTTCAGGTGAGCTTAAATTACAGTTGGTATTTTGGAAAGGCTTAAGCTGAAGGTTCAAAAGATGCATTTTATTCCTTCCCCCGCCTACTACAAGAGCATCTCATGATATCTTGCCAAGTTTAAAATGCTTTTTTTCTGGGTATAAATTGCTATACTTCTTATAATGTAAACATTGCAAATGACCTATCAATTTCATTATATATTCCGAGGAGCCCTGTGATTATAATGAAAAATCATGTTCCCCTCCCCTGACAAAATTGACGGTGCTTTTTGATTTTGAAGATAAAACAAGAGAGGTTTTACCACCCCTTAAGCAGATCAGAGAACGTTGCATTGAGCAACTAAGTCAAATGCGCCCTGATCACATGAGATGGCTGAACCCAACACCTTACAAGGTATATATAAATTATGCAAACATGTATACAATGAAATAGAACTATTAGAACATAGTATTACATTGTAAGCTGATTGGACCTTTTCTTTCTAAACTATCAATTGATCAGGTCAGTGTTAGTGCAAAGTTGTATGATTTCATTCATTTCTTGTGGCTCAACGAAGCGCCAGTTGGAGAGTTGCAGTGATCATCAAGGTAGACATGTCAGTGAAGCTAATAAAACATCTAAAGCTCTACATGAGCATTGAAGATTGAATCATGTTTGAGGGTATACTTGTTTTCTTTCAATAATCATGTACATTTTCCTTTTTCCATATTTTTTTCTGCAATCATTCAATAGAT
The DNA here is from genome assembly GCA_002525835.2 of Ipomoea batatas. NCBI lineage: Eukaryota > Viridiplantae > Streptophyta > Magnoliopsida > Solanales > Convolvulaceae > Ipomoea > Ipomoea batatas. The sequence continues at coordinate 27,348,267 of CM008332.1, forward strand.
ACACGAAGCAATTTGTTTTCAGTTTTCAGTCAAGACATTAAAAGGTTTGTTATCCTATTATAGTTCCAAAACTTGCGTACGTGTTGTGGTGTATTCGTCACATTGTTATTGTATAATCTTTTGCCTATTCAGCATGGCTTCTTCTTAGTCACTATCCGAGGGTGTGTACTGAGTAAATTTCACCTTGTGACTCAAGCTGGCAAATGACCACAAGCGAGTAAACCAACCTAGGTTTTGTTGGAAGTCGAACTTATAACCCTTTCATCAAGCCATTAGTTTAATTTCATGTTGCTAACCAAATGCACATTTCATTATTCCAAGGTGGATCCGAGTTTAAAAATACACAATTTATATACTGAATATTTATAATTTATATACTAAGGGTGTGTTTGGTTTGCACATAAGAATCGGAATGGGTATCAAATACTTGATAATAGTAATGAATTTTGGTGAAAGTATTTTGCATGTTTAATAGTAAGGTGGAATGTGAATGAATATTTAATAGTTGGGGAAGAGGAGGAAGGGAAATGAAATTCTTATTTTATTAGGGAATGTGTTTTGCCATTAATGGGATAATCAAAATCAATAGTAGTGTTCTAAAAACCTGTCAATCAAACAATAACAATGACTTTGATACCATTCTTGACAGCTAAACCTGTCAACCAAACACAGCCTAAATGTTCATAATTTACATACTACATACAATTCAATTTGTGAACATTTAATATATAAATTGTAAAAATTTAGTATTTAAATTGTGTATTTTAGACTTAGGTCAACCTTACAAGGTGAACCTGGATTCATGGTATAGGAAGTTGTATCATGTCAAAAACGATGCTTTCATAGTACTACGCAAAGTAATACAAAGAATAACATTATACATTGTAGTGTCTCGGGGGATAGCAATTGATAAACCTCTACAAGTGAACACGAAAAATGGGTTCAAAAAAATATGGTAATAATTAAATCAACCAACCAATGAAGATGGAGTGGTCTACTTATCTTAGAATAGCTGCTAGTGTCTTTGGATGTTTCTTTTACTGCTGTAGGTGTCAATTGTGCCGGTGGTGGAGGTGATAGCTTAGGTACTTCACATTTGGTAGATGAACCATTTATCTGGCAATAAATGAGAAAATAAATGATGCAAATGTATATATAAATTAGAAGGAAAAAGCCCGTGAACAAAGAAAAACATGCCATGAATTCAAGGAGGCATTTAGTAGTGAAATGAACATCGAGAGATTTGGTAGAGCCCCTATTGATTATCTGAATTGAAAGGTACGCTCTGTTTCAACTAAAAACCTAAGGAAACATTAGATCAAACATGGCGGGATAATAGTATTTTTCATGGTTTTTTTCTTATAATGTTTTGGTGTTTCCTGAATTGAATTCACTAATAACACCCGTATGAGAAATTTGACACTCCAAATTTTTTATGGACTTTCGTTGCTTGAGCAAAATGACATTAAATCAAACACGATGGGATACTAGTTCTGTTATACACTAACAATTGTGTGTGTGTGTGTGTGTGTGTGCATTTTATCCGGTTGAAATAGTAATATTGGCAAACCTTGCAATAGGCAATGCTGTCACAATTACAAGTCAAATGGCCATTGGCGTGATCCACAACTTCCGATGCTCCACCAGCATCATTCCTCTGCAACAAGAAGCCGACAACATGAGGCACTAGCCATACAAAACTTCCGAGTTATCCCAAAAGAAAGCAAATCGAAACGAATCAGGAGAAATGGCATACGCTCGGTATCTCTACCTGGTAAAAGTCAACTGCAATGAAATTCGGCCAACGCTTGCCAGACGCTTCGTAGCAAGTATTTGTCATACTAAGCAATGGAGCAGAATTATCTGCATATGCCGCTGTCATGTTGGGATTGTCTGGAAAGTAATTCTGCAGAACCAACGAGATTGTTTTTGTATTCATTGGAGAAGATTCTGAACGACTTGGACAGGAACCGAATTTTAAACCGCCATTTCCATCTGTTAATGCATACAAATATCATATGGAACATTTAGTACCGAGAGGAGCTTAACCTGAATGCTAGGGAAATCATCAAGTACCTTTAAACAAGAAGGATAAATGTAGAATTTTGGATGCAAGAAATGCAAGAATAAGCATATACTTATGAAATGAGAAATTTATCCCTACATGTTCAATTGAATAAATGAAACTCACGCTGGTTTTCCACTATGTATCTCCATTCGTAAGCAATCCCCTCAGAAGCTTCTTTAGATTTTTTAGAGGTAAAGACCACCAGACGCTGATTCTTCTTGATCATATCATCCACTATAGGCCAATCTTCACCATTTTTTGGCATTCGAGAAACTGGAAACCAGTACTTATTAAGGCCAGATGCTTTGAAAACCTTTGTTAATCCTTGCGGAGATGCCACATAATCCTCAATGAAAATGGTGACAATTTCAGAGAGGTTTGCTTCAAGAAATACTTGAATCTCTTTCAATGCATTAATTGCCGGTTGCAAGAAGAAACCAAAGAGGGGGAAAAATAAACCAAAGTTTGCATTCAATCAAATATGATGACAACTACATTTGCTAGGCACTCTTTTGCTAAACAAATGATACAGATAATAGAGATCCATCAACGCACTTACAAATGATGTAAGATTAAAACACTTCCCACCAAAGGAGTGACACAACCAGATATCATTGTTGAAGTCGTACATATCAAGCATGAGCCCTCGAACGCCATTCTATAATAGAGAAATAAAATCCTTTATTCATGGAATTGCATTGCGCTTCAGAATAGGGGAAGCTACATACTAAAAGTTTCATGATAACAAGTAACATAACAGAACTCATTGCCTCACTAATCGGTGATCTAAGCCGATTACTGATCCTCAAATTGTCAGGATTCATTTGTGCCAAACAATGATGATTAAACAAATTGGATTAGTGAGCCTAAAGACGACAGCTTTGAGTTCTAACATCATAATCATACTTTGAAATTTATGTTATGTGTTTTTACAAGTCCATGAATCCAGAGGAGGGATCAGAATAACTTAAAAATATCTCCTTTGGCTCCTAAAGTTGGTCTTAAGTCTTAACTCAGAACTTTAGGACTTGCTTAGTGCCAAAGAATCCATCTTTCATTCTTTCCACACAGAAAAGAAAAAAGATGACAACTGTACTGTGATAAAAGCCAATCTCATGGAGTCCAATTGAAATAACAGCACTACCAAAGATATTATTATTATACTTAAATACTAAATTAAACTTTAAGTGTTTGCTCAGAAAAGGCGAAATTCATCGCCCCACACCCCCGGCTGATTGGATTGTGGAAGAATGAATCACAGTGACATAGCGGCCTAGTAGTACGGAGGAATTAAAATTTAAGCCTGTAATTACAATTTGTTGGACAACAGCAAGTGGATAGAGTGGTTAGGTGAAAGAAAATGCTTACATGTTACTCTGCCAACCAAAATTAGTTGCATTGTCATTTCCACGAACAATACCAAATTACCAATCAATTACTTCAATTTCCAAAAACTGATGATCATGCTAATTAAGGAGAATAAAGAAAAAGAAAATAATAAGTTCAATTCCCTACGAAAGCAGCCTATTAGCTATATTGATTTGAGCTGTTCAGCTATGGACAACCTCTTGTGGGGTTTACCCGTGCACAACTTTGATCATTGCTGTGAGTTTCCCTAGTTAGTCCTCACTAAAAAAAAAAGGTTGGAAGGATTAAAGGACAGACCTTAAGCTGAGCAGTGATGGAATCTTCTTGATTGGTAGGAGCAAAAATATCAGAGCCGGTGGCAGATTTGGAGCCGGAAATAGCGAATGAGTTGTGGGTGGTCAGCCATGAGTATTTGTTGAACGACAATCCTTTGATCTTTTCTCATCCCAGACCAAGAAAATTGAAGTTAATTTCCCAGAAAAATGAAGAAAACTGTACTGTAATTTAAAAAGAAATTCACTAGTTTACTAAATCACCTTAGTGGTAGGAATGGTGGGCTGATGACGAGTGCATCGGGGCCGCGTATTTCCGTTCGCCGGACAAGTGGAACAGAGCAAGCCGGCACCACAGTTATTGCCTGAAGTTGAACACGTTTCTCCAATCTAATCAGATAAGAAATAAACAGAAAACCTTTACCGGATTCGAAGGTAGTTTAACGTAAGAAGTAATAATAGACAGACAAAGATGATAATGAAGAGAGAAAGAGACAGATTGTTAGGGAAGAAAACTGGCAGAAAAGAGAAGCGGCAATGAAGAAGAACAGGAGAAGCTTGAGGGCTCTAGAAATGGCGGTTCCCTGCAAATTCTGAAAGGGGAAAGAAATGGAAGTTTGTGTCATTATAACGCTGAGCAGAAGTTAGATGAATGGGGAAGAAAAGGCGCGAGTTCGCACTGCGCTTCCTTCTTCAATTCTTTCCTGGAAAATGCTACTGGCAACTGGGAATGTGTGATTTCTCTCCTCTCTGTCTTTATAGGAAATATAATAAATAGTTTTTCTTGAAAAATTCTTGCACCAGATTTGGTTCAAGAAATAAATTTTAAGGGACTATAGGAAATATAATAAATAGTTTTTCTTGAAAAATACTTATGTCAGGTTTTGGTTCAAGAAATAAATTTTAAGGGAGCATAGGAAATATAATAAATAAAGAATATAATAGAAACTGTATTCTATTGTTTGATTCGTTGAAGGAAATCAAAGAATAGACTTTAGTGATTGCATTCCAATGTTTGATTGGTTAAAGGAATAAAAATGAAATATGTTTTAAAAGACATAAATACCCTTATAAAAATTTATAATAATAATAATAATAATAATAATAACAACTATGATATTTTTATTAAGAGGTTATCATTAGGTGTACTAATGTTAAAAAGGTAAATTTCTTGCACTATTAAGTGAAAATGGTTTCATTTTTAAGTGATTTTATTTTCATACTTGCACCCATTACTTACACTTTTAACACATGTTAATTACATCAAAGTTTGAATTATTTACGAAAATGTTACCGCGTCTTTTAAAAAAAAAATAAATATATGATCCATTAAATCTGGACACACCGACGACTGCGATTGGTTCTCAGTTCAATTTTGGACATTGGTTCTCACTTGAGCCCCCCTCCCCCCCCCACACACACATATGTGTGTGTATGTGTAAAGAGTAATACAAAAGTTATTCCCGAGAATATGAGAATAGCTTTTGTGAGCGTGTGTGTGAGAGGCAGAGAGAGTTTGACAGAGAGAGATATATAGAATAATAATAATAATAATAATAATAATAATAATAATAATAATAATAATAATAATTTTATCTTTAGTGGACATTATTACTTGTAACGGACATATTTATGTCCCTATTTATGTTTTCCGTTATAGATGTATATTCTAAAAACATAATAAGTGTGAATTAAGGTTATACCCTTCATTTTATGTCAGTTTTTTCTGTTAAGTTTTGTTATACATTACACTATAAAAGTTGTACCTTACAATATATTAGACAAACATACCTCTACCATTATAACTTCTGTTATCTTTTTCATTATTGTTACCATGCATATGCATCCACTATATATTTTCTTATTTTCTTCAATAATAATAATATATACACATTATATATTAGAGTTATGTGTTAGTTATTTTCTAAAATATAAATATAAAATTTATAAAAATATTTTACATTATTATTATTATTATTATTATTATTATTATTATTTACAATAATTTAAATATTTAAAATTTAAATAAATTTAAAATTTTAATATAAAGCATTAACATTGGACATCTATTTTTTTGCGCATCGCGCATAAGAAAAACTAGTATATATTATATACGTGTGAACCTATTTGTAGAAAAGTGGTTGTTTTAATGAAATTATGCCTCTCATTTTATCTATTCTTGTTGTATCTAATTTCTATATCTACTCTCTATTGCATAGCAATTCACCTGTTAGGAGCTAACATGCCAACAGACACAATATACAACTTCTAACATGTTATCAGCACGCTCAACCCCCAACCCCGGTGAACGGTAATTTTATGAGTTTTTTTATCCCTTTTTATTTCAGGATGACTAAAAATTTTGTTTCA
>CM008332.1:27368951-27390242 GCA_002525835.2 Ipomoea batatas
AGTGTGCTCCGATTGGGGATACGACGACGGCTAATGCCGTAGCCGTCGTCGTATCCCCCCGTCGCCGGCGCTACGACGTCGGCTACCGCGTTGCCGACGTCGTAGTGCGCTCCCATTGGAGATACGACGACTGCTAATGCCGTAGCCGTCGTCGTATCCCCCCGTCGCCGGCGCTACGACTTCGGCTACCGCGTTGCCGACATCGTAGTGCGCTCCCATTGGAGATACGACGACGGCTAATGCCGGAGCCGTCGTCGTATCCCCCCGTCGCCGGTGATACGACGTCGGCTACGGCATTAGCCGTCGCCGTATCTCGTTGTAGCATTAAGATGGAACTTTTAACGTCGGTTGTTTCATAATAACCGACGTTAAAGGTTTCAAAGCAAATATAACGTCGGCTAAGTATTTAGCCGATGTTAAATAGCCGACGTTGTATGTGATTTCTGTAGTAGTGTACCTTGACCTTTAAAAATTTTGAAAATTTGAATGCTTGTGTGGTATTCACCTCATATTTTGTAAAGACCTTTGTTAAGGATCTCTCGAAGTGGGAGTGTGCAACCCCTAATTTCAGAAAGATAAGTTAAGCGAAGCCCGGAATTGAATAATCATAGAATAGAACATGGGGCAAAAAGAGAGCTTTCTGTGAGCATTGAGTGAAATATCCATGTTTCCCTAAGTAAAAGGCATGAGGGGTTGTTGTTCGGAGAAATGAGTAGAAAAGGCAAAAAAAAAAGGCCAATCCCCGAGTTAAGATACGAGGAAAGCCATCTCGCTAGGTGGTGAACAACCATAGTCTCCTAAATATACAAATATTATATCTGGAGTCGGTTGTTCACAATAAAATGGCCCTAGGAGATTAGAAAATTGAGATGAGGGAAGCCGCTTCGCTAGGATTCAAGCACCCATTGCACTGCCTTTGAAAAAAAGCATGGAACTCCATGTGAAGTCGGGTTGCTTGACGACGTCACCCTAGGAAGTGAGAAAAATGAGTAACCGCCCAAGCCACTGGCGGAGAGAGGCCCATGGATCTATTTTCACTTACTTTTGCGTTGGGCTTTGGCGATTAGGGAGGCCGATTGATTAGGTTTTGTACATCGTTCCCACTAGGGGATCAGCTTAAGGCCTTTGCGCAATGAGAGGTGAATGAAATTTTTGGACTGCATGAATGATATTGTGAAAACTAATTACTTGTCCAACTTGTGACCGACAGGGGTTTCGCTTTGTTTGAATATTCATAGCAGTGAATGGCACATTTTTATCATTCCTTGAAGATATTGTGAAGGATTTCACATCTCTTGGTAGATTGTGTTTTGAATGAATGTTTATCATTGAGCATATGTTTAGCTTAGATACTTTTGGCATCTAAATGAGAAGGTTTTGAATGAACAATTTGCTCGTGGACGAGCAATCTAAAGTGTGGAAACTTTGATAGACGCCAAAAGTACCTATTTATCTATAACTTATTAAGTTGATTTCTTGCTTAAAATAAGTTTTAGAGAGTGCAATTACGTGTTTACATGCTATTTTACTAACAAATTGCAAATGAGTTCTGTGTGGAGTGTTTTGAAGAATTCCCACAGGAATGAAGGCTAAAATCAACCGAAAAGGAGCATAAACCATTGAAAGGAAGAATCAATCCACATGGGAGCACACGAAGACCAAACCGGAGACAATTCAACAAAAAGGAAACGAAAATGAAGAAACCACGCCCACGAGCCTCACACGCGTGTGAGCTGGCGTGGAAATATTCCAGTAACCGTCCACGCCAGTCCACACGCATGTGGCAGACGTGGCGCGGCACCAGAAAATCTGCGCGATGTTTTAGTATTTAAGGGACATTTCAGCTAGGTTTAGGGAGTCTTTTGTCACATTTTCTATTTTTCATTTTAGGTTAGGTTTAGATAGGATTAGGAGAGAAGGAGGAGCTCCTTGGAGAAGAGAACTAGATCTCTATAGCCTTGAAGATCTTTTGGGTAACTTCTTTCATTAAAGACTTGTTTTCTCTTTGGCTTTCTCTTGCCTTTCCTTTTTCCTTAAAGTTGTTTGCTTTTTATATTGATCTTGTAGATATGCTTTTCTATTTTGATGTTTTAATGTTGTTAAAGCCTATGAGAGGCTAATCTCTAGGATAGGGGCTAGATTGAATGGATGATTGGTGTTCATGATCTAATTTGATTAATGAATTTTGATTTCTTTGGGGAATGTTGAATCTGTGTGTATGTTTTGTATGATCTTGTTGGATCGAGGGCCCCGATCTCTCCAAGAGTATAGGATCATCTCTTTGGCGAGATATCACAAAGAGATGTAGCCCACTACCCACATCTCCCGCTCTCAATCTGAGAAGATGAGATTCGGAGGGAACTTGTAGACAAAGTGTTTGATAAAATTCCCCAACCGACTGAGGATTGGGAGCTTGAGTGTGACGCCACTCAGGACAATGTTCCAAGCTCCTTCAACCGTAACTCAATGGAAATCAATGCTCTACCTTTTACCTTTAACCAATCTCCATGATATCTTAGCCCCATCCGCCTTTATTTCCCTTTGTTTATCTCTTTATTTCATTACCCTTTGCCCTCTTAACAAATCCTTTTTACCAAAATCCACATGATCCCTCTTAACGTTATTCAAACCAACCAAGGTAGCAAAGCCGTATATACTCCAATTTGCCATCCGCGAGAGATACGATACTCGGGGAGTTCATGACTCTTCGTTTTAACACCCTCCATACCTTCACATTCAACACTCACCACATACACACCATGTCATATGCCCAAAATAACCGACGTAAAAATGTATTTTTGTAGTAGTGTACTCTAATTCTTCTTTATTGATTAAGAGAGTAGCTTGAGTTTGAATTCTTATGTGCATTTCCATAATTCCCTTGGTTAATTGTTTTCCCATAATTTTGAGATTGTTAGTGCATCAAGATAGCTATACCTCTAATCTGGACCCATCTTTATTCATAAAGTTTAATCCTTGTTTAATTTGCATTCCTTTATTTCTATTCCTTGATCTTAGTTTGCTTGGATTCTAGTGAATTCCAAGACTTTAGTGCCTAGAATTTTACATATCGTACAAGTATGAAAGAATGACATTTTCACTATCTTTTTACTATCACCACTTATACTCATCAGATGACCAGATTTGGTCGCCAGTTGACTTTTCTGGCTACCGCGCCGACAATTGTTTTTGATTGGAAATTATTCCTGACCTGCTATCACAGGTCACAAACCTGTTTTTGGACCTCATTGCACAAAAATAAGATGTTAAAGGGTTTAATTGCACATTTAAAAAGTTTAGGTACCTAATTAATTTTTCAGGTAAAGTTTGGAGGGCCTTTTTGACCATTTTCTCTAAAAATAAAGGGTTTTTGACTGAAATGGATATTTTGAACAATTAGAAGACAAAAATATGACTTTTTTGGGGATTGGACAAAAATGGGAAATCTACGTTTGGGAAATGAGTTTGGGGATCCCAAACGCATTTCCCAAACGCGAGTTACTTCTTTTATCTGACAACGCCATTCAAGAATGGCAAATGCGTCTAGCGTATTTAATACGTCAGACGCATTTCCCATTCGCGAATGGGATTGTTGACGTCAAGGGAGACACGCATTTGCAAAATGCGCATCTCGTATAATACGAGATCCGCATTTCGCATATGTAGATCTCTCACCGGAGTCCCCCGCGAACATCGGCGACTGGTCAAACGCACACGCATTTTAGAAATACGAGATCCGCATTTCGTATATGCAGATCTCTCATCGGAGTCCCGCGACTCCGTCAAACCCACCAGCGACTGGTCAAACCCACACGCATTTTGGAAATGCGTTTCTTGTATAATACGGGTGACAGAGTAATTAGGTACCCGACCCGAAAATATGAGCAGAACTCGAAGATTGATGAACGGACGTCAAACACAAGCATTATTATGCATTGATGAGGAACCACTCAACGGCTCCCCAGCATTAAGGTCAAACCAGCATTACTGCACATTAATGATGAGGAGCCACTCAACAACTCCCTAGCATTAATACTGCGCAACAAAGATGAAGAAGAGAGTCGTTGCACTGGAGGGATATAAAAGGACGCTCATACCTGTAGAGAAGACACACAACATTTCTATACTAGAATCCTCTATTGTATTGAGCATTTGTACTGCACTATACTGAAACATTGATATTAATAATAAAAGATACTAGTAACACATTATTACTGTCATTGGTGCTTTCATTGAGAACCGAGATCAAATCTTAGGCAAAACTTCACAAAACACAAAACACCCAGCTCATCTAATCACTGTCGATGGCGCAATCCGGATCCAGCAGCTCCCATGGTTCTCGACAGGTGAACAATGGTCACCCCTCGGGTGATCTTTGTGAGCAGCTCAATAGCAACCGCATAGGAGATTGCCGCGAGGGTGATCTTCGTAGCCAAATCAATAACAATCATCATCGAGAAGGTGATCTGTAGCCAACTCAACAACAACCACAGTGGGGGCCGCGCTCACCTCCCAGTGAATGCTGCTCCCATCCAAGCCGTGGACTTCCAAGCATCAACGCAGGTCATCCAACAGGCGGCGGCGATGATGGCCAAACTAGTAGAAGGAATGCAAGGCCAGGCCCTACCACCGCCACCGCCTGCTCCAGAGGTGGAGGTGCAATCTCCAAGACGAGAAAGAACTCAACGACAGGACGGCGGTCCTCAGCCATGGCCAGCGGTTTCCAGATCTGTTCGGGAACGCCCGAAAACTTCCAGATCTGTCCGGGATCGATTGGGGGAACAAGGATCCTCCAATAGAGGCCCACGTCAAAGAAGCTAAGGCAGTAACTAGACGACCACCCGGAGAAGGGGTGCGCGGATTTGGTGAACTGGCTCTGCGTCACTCCACTAGACACAGAACAACGCATGAAGACTTGGTGGAGAAACTCCAAAGGAAGATAGATGACTTAGAGAGGAATGTTGAAGCAAGAGAACACTCACCAGAACCGGAGGTAAGAATGGCTGCCCCATTCTCTCCGGACATAATGGAAGTACATCTCCTAAAGGATTTTTGGTTACCCACCATCAAAGCCTACACCAGGACTTCTAAACGACGTGCCCATATGACCAGATACAAGGCAGCCATGGTAATGATCGGAGCAAGCGACGTCATCACGTGCAGAGCGTTCTTGTCTACTTTGGACGGAACGACGCAGGATTGGTTCAATAAAATCCCGGACGGATCGATCTAGACCTTTGCAGAACTGTCCAAGAATTTCTTAACCTACTTCTCTGGAAATATACAACATAAAAAGCCCCTCTCGCATCTCTGTGGAGTAAACAAGATAGGGGGGAAAGCCTGCGAAACTTTTTAAGCAAATGGAAAAAAGAGGTCAATAATGTGTATGACTTCGATTCGAAGGCAGCAATCCTCATCTTCATTCAAGCATTGAGGTCAGGCAATTTGCACAAACAGCTGAACGCCCACCACCCACGCTCCTATGAGGACCTGATGAAGACAGCCAACCGGTACGCTGAGGCAAAAGAGGCTGACAGGAAAAAGAAAGATGAGGATGAAGGTAGAAGGGGTGGGCAACAAGACAAAGTTGGTCCGTCCAACTAGGCACCACGACCAAACCAACTACCCGCAAAGAAGGGAAAAGGTGAGCGACCTCATCTCATCCCACTACGACATCTGACACCACTAACTCACCCGGTTAGTGTAATCCTAAATCAAGCTGAGGAAATGGGGATCGTGCAATTTCCGCCAGAATGCATGAAAGTCTCTCCAAACGTGGATCAATCCAAGTACAGTCGATTTCATAGGCAGGTGGGCCACGATACTGATGAATGCAACGTGTTAAAGCGCCAGATCGAAGAGCTCATCTAGAGGGGCTATTTCAAACAATTTGTCAAGCGATCTGGCCAGCAACAACCACGCAACCCACCCAAAAACGTCTGGAAGAAGGATGATAGCTCCGAACCATCATCCTCGAATACCAAGAAAAGGGAGCATGACCAGCTGACGGAGTGAGAGGTAGCTGAAAAAGAAGCAGAGGAGCCAAGACAACACAAGAAACAAACCATACACTTCATTTATGGAGGTCCCGCAGGAAGAGACACACAAGCCAAGAGGAAAAAATAGAGCCGTCAGTTATACGCAGGAGAGGTGGTAAGCCTCCCAAGAGGATAAAAGCAGAAGCGGGAAGCCATCACCTTCTCTGATGATGACCTCCCGGAAGGACCATTGCCTCACCGAGACGCATTGGTGATCAAGATGGACATCAATGACATCATCGTACATCGCATACTCGTAGACACCGGAAGCTTAGTCAACGTGATGTATTACGATACCTTCACCAAATTGGGGTTGCCCAGAAATCAGCTCAAATAGGTACGTACTCCACTTTTTGGTTTTACTAGGGATTCAATAGAAATGGAGGGATCTGTGATATTGCAAGTAGAAATAGGCATGAGCCCCAACATCTGCAAGACGAACATGGAGTTCATCGTGGTGAGACTCACATGTGCTCATAACATCATACTGGGGAGGCCGGCTTTGGAGGACCTTAAGGCGATAATTTCGATGGAGCACCTGTGTATGAAATTTCCCACGCCGAACGGGATAGGAGTCGTGAGAGGGGACTAAAGAGCAGCCCGCAGTTGTTACATTAAAGCATGTAAGAAAATTAGACAGAAAGATCTGCAGGTCCACACCATTGCAGAAAAAGTGCTGAAGGAAGAGGATACCCGGCCCCGTGCCGAGCCTGCATCTGAAACAGAAGATGTGGTGATTGATCCCGCACGAGTGGATAGAGTTGTAAAGATTGGCACCGGTTTGGCACCAGAGCTAAAAGCCCAGGTAGTCGAGGTCATCTAACAACTCATAAATAGGCTGTGGATCCCACCAAGAATGCAGGCGCCACTTACACTCGGATGGTAGCCAAATGGTTCAGAAAAGTGATGGGACGGAACATGGAGGCATATGTGGACGACATGATCATCAAAAGCCGCAGAGATGCCTCTCATGTCAAAGACCTTAACGAGGTATTTTCCATTATGAAGAATTTTAATTTACGCTTGAACCCAAAAAAATGCACCTTTGTAGTTAATGGGGGCAAGTTCCTGGGATTTATGGTTACTAGAAATGGAATAGAACCAAACCCAGAAAAGGTGAAAACCATTCTTGACATGGAACCCCCGCGGTCCGTAAAAGAAGTCCAAAGACTCAATGGTCGCCTTGCGGCTTTGGGTAAATTTTTGTCTAGATCGGGCGAATGATCCCTCCCCTTCTTTCAAATACAGAAGAACAGCAAGGGGTTTGAATGGACTCCAGAGTGCAAGTCGGCCTTTGACGAGTTGAAAAAATACTTGTTATCCCCGCCACTACTTGCAAAATCAGAGGCGGGTGAAACCTTACTCTTATACCTGGGTGTGTCACAGGTTGCGATCAGCTCCGTGCTGGTCAAAGAGGAAGGAGGGACTCAGCGTCCCATTTACTATATGAGCAAGGCCCTACATGATGCAAAACTACGGTACACTACCGTGGAGAAAACGGTATTCGCTGCGGTCACCGCTTCAAAAAGGTTGGCCCATTATTTCCAAGCTCATCCTATCCATGTATTCTTGCACCAACCGTTGGGGATTTTTTTACGAAATGCTAACTCTGCTAGGATGGCGAGATGGGCCATGCACCTCAACCAATTCGACATTGAATTCAAGTCGAGGCTCGCCATCAAAGGTCAAGCTCTTCCAGATTTTATAGTGGAGTGCACAACTCGCGAGGTGACGGAGCAGGTCGAAAATGAAGATGGTTGATGGTGGACCTTGCCTACGGATGGCTCGTCCAACAGCAAAGGCTACGGTGGTGGGGTAGTGCTCATCACCCCAGAAGGGTTCCGCGCCTACTATACAATCAGATTCCACTTCAAGTTATCCAACCACGAGGCAGAGTATGAGGCCCTTCTGAACGGGCTACAGTTAGCAGTAGGACTACAAGAAGAGAAGATCCGCATTCGATGTGATTCTAAACTGGTAGTCAGCCATGTCACAGGAAAGTACGAGGCCAACGATGATAGTATGCAAAGATACAGGGACGCAGTGTTGAGAACCTTGCGAGAATTTGAGGGGTATGAAATTCACCAAGTACCCTGCGAGCAGAACGCTGACGCTGACATGCTCTCCAAGCTAAGCATAGGGATCCCCAACCACATTTGCAAGATCGCTCGAGTGGAAGATTTGGAGACCTCAAGCATCGACATCTCATGGTTTTGCCCCGTACAAACTAGAGAACCATGTTGGATTGACCACATCATAAAATACAAAAAGGATGGCACTCTACCTTTGGACGAGCAGAACGCTAAGTTAGCAAAATTACGGGCGCCTAGCTACTTTATTCTGGATGAAAAATTGTATAAGCGGTCTTATAACGGCACACTACTAAAGTGCGTGTACCCTGATGAAGCAGAGCTGATGATGAGAGAAGTCCATGAAGGGGTGTGCTCCGCGCACCAAGGAGCGTACACCATAGCCCGTCGGATGTCAGGCGGTGCCCCAAGTGTCAAGAGTTTCAAACACTACCAGGATGGCCTGCAACTAATTACACTCCTGTGAGTACAACAATTCGCTTTTCAAGATGGGGAATCGATTTGGTGGGGGCCCTTCCTACGGGTTCTGGAAGCCTGAAGTACATCATTGTGGCAATTGAATACTTTACCAAATGGGTGGAAGCTGAACGTCTTGCCAGCATCACAGCGGCGAGATGCAAGAAATTCGCGGAAAAAAATATACTGTGCCAGTTTGGCATCCCCATTCAAGTAATTATGGACAATGGACGCCAATTCGAAGCAAGGGAATTCTCGGAATTTTTGACGGAGTGGGGCATCAAACATAGCCGAGTGGCGGTGTCATACCCCCAAGCCAATAGTCAAGTAGAAAATGCAAATAGAACCATCCTTGACGATTTAAAAAGGAAGCTGGAGGTAGCTGGCGGAGCATGGGTTGAAGAACTGGACAACATTCTTTGGACTTATCGCACAACGCCAAGGAGGGCCATTGGTGAAACTCCCTTCGCTCTCAGTTTCGTGTTCGAAGCTTGAGCTCCAATAGAGGTGATGGTGCCAAGTAGAAGAGTGGAAGAGTACGAGGTAGGCCAAAATGAAGTCCAGCAAGGAGTTGACCTTAACTTAATAGATGAAAAAAGAGATGCTGCATTCTGTAAGATGGAGAACTACAACAGGCAATTGAAATCTTATCACGATGCAAAAGCTCGACCCAGATACTTTCAAGTAAGCGATTGCGTATTGCAAAAGAGAGAAGCCAATCAACCCTTAGAAGGAGGCAAGTTCGCAAAAAAGTGGGAAGGTCCTTACATCATAGACGATGTTATTCGTCTAGGAACTTACAAATTGATGACCGTAGGGGGCAGATTGATCGATAAGATATGGAATTCAGAGCACTTAACGAATTATTATCAGTAAGAAACTCAATCTCCGTCCGTCCAAATTGTTTTAAAATATAGTCATGGTCCGTCGAACTTATTCGAATAAAACTTATTTGAATAAAATTGCAAATTTGCTTGATTACAATTTTGCATGAAAAAAAAAAATTACCAGGTCGCACCTCGGCACAAGGTCGAGGCCGTGCCTCGGCTATGTGCGCCTAGGTCACACCTCAGCACAAGGCCGAGATCGTGCCTCGGCCTTTTGCCGAGGTTGTGCCTCGGCCCGAGGCAGTGTGTGAAAAAAAAATCAAACAAACACTTTTGGCATGAAGTGGCAAGCAACACTACTCATGTATACGAAATAATATGAAGTCTTATGATATAATTCATAAAGTCTTTACTACGAAGTAATGAGCTCAAAAACAAAAGTCAAAATACCGGAAAACAATGCGAATGCTAAATAATCAAAACAAAAAGGAAATATAGTAGCTAGGCACCCTCTGCCCTAGTGGTGGTGCCTTCGGCGAATATGTCATTCATGTTGACTGGGGTGGCACTGGTGTTTACAGGGAGGTCGGAAAGATGGGACATCCTAGAATCAGCAACATCAGCAGCAACAGCATCATCCTCATCAACAACTATATGGCGTTGGGACTCAGGATCAGGATTTTCATATCTTGCTGGCAAGCCCATGGCCAACGAATCAAAGTTGGGATCCTTCTCCCTAAGCACCGGGTACAGCAAAAGGAGGTGGGTGGCATCTAACTTGGGTTCCCCATTTGACAGGAAAAGGAGGTGGAATACCTAGGGAGACAATGATAAACTTTAGATTTCCAATCCTTCTTAAAGGTGGTGCGGTCATCAAAGAGCTTCTTACGGGGTCTGCCAGAAACAACAACGAAACCCTTACCCTCCCCGGACGACCTACAGGCTCTAAATAACGATTGGAAGAGACTCAAGGTAGGTTTCTCCCTCTTCTCTCGACACAGGGAAAGGAAACCTGCAATTGCTTGGTGACCATTCGGCACAAGTTGACCTGGGGTTATTTCATAAAAATTCAAGAATGCTACGAGAAAGCAGTGGATAGCAAACCTAAGCCCTAGCTGAATAGACAAAAGGTGAACCCCGAAGTATAATTCAGGGGGATCCATAATGGTAGCATCCGGCCACGGTACGAGAATGCGAACATTCTCACACATGAGGCCTTGGACATCCTCTATATCGAACTGACTTAGTTGCGGCCGTACAAGCTCTATGAGGGAGCTATCTAAAGGAGAATATAAAGCCTTTTCCCTCTTCCGTTTAGGACGAGTGGTCGAACTAGGCAACTGTGGGTCAAGATTATTTGGAGGTGTGGCGACATTCTTTGAAGGAGAGGAAGTGTCATCCTCGTCATATGAAGAGTCCTCCTCACCATCATAAGGTAAAGATTCATCATCAAGAGATTCGTCAACTAATAAGTTTACATCCACTACAAAATTGAACACAACTAACCTGGTCAGTAAGCACGAACACCAACCTGCCAACACAACAAAGGAGCCCTGAGCACTAGAGTACAAAAAAAACAAAACCGCTTCGGCACAGCTTCGAGGCATGACCTCGGCACACTGTGCCGAGGCTTTGCCTCGACCCTGTGTCGAGGCCACGCCGTCCACTAGGGTTTTGAAAAAAAAAGTACGAAGAAAAAGAAGGAAAATTAGGAGCTTACCAAGAGAAGTTGGGAAGCAAAGGTGAAGGACGATAAAAAATAAAGGAAGAGGAAAAGAGCTTTTATACAAAAACCTAGGTATTTTCACAAGGAAATACCAATTGTGGTGGGAAGGGGAAATCATTCCTAAAATCAATAGGATTTCCTAATCAAATCCTGCCAAATATTTTCAAAATTACAAGGATTTCCTAGTCAAATCCTGCCATAATTGTTCATGTCCTAGTTTTACTCCGAGTAATTATGGGGCTGACGCAAAAAAAAAAAAGGGTGACAAGCATGTAACAAAACCATATTTTATTTCTAAAAAAAAATCGCGATGGAACGTACAAATAACACCTCTCTTGTTTAAACCAAGACTACTACACTCAGAACTACAAGACTGCACTCAGACTCTTGCAGACTTCGGATCCTCATATGCCAAAAGAAGCTCATCCTCAACGGCAGGAACCATAGCCAGGTTCTCCTCCTCTTCGTCAGAAACCAGTTCTTGCTTTGTTTCATAGGGCACGACGGCCCATCCCTCGTCTACAGGTGCGATTTCTTGCTTCGGTGCACGAAGCACAATAGATACATCTTCTTTCAACACAGTCTCCTGTTTCGGTTCGTAAGGGACGATAACCCCTTCCTCCCCGTCAGAAAGAATGGTCACGGGGTCCTCAACAGTATCCCCAACCTCGTGACCACCTAGCATTGCTTTCCTCTGCCTTAGCATTTCAAGTCTAGCCAGCTCCAACAAACGTGGCGAACGACGTCGCCCCATCTCTAAGCCTGCTCTCTTTAGACCCATAAAGAAAGAAAAAAGTGTTGATGGAAGACACAACCTAGTCCGAGCCAGTTCTTATACACAACTGGGAGGCCCATAAAAGGAAGGAAAATCACAGCAAATACTTTGAAGATTAGGAAATATTTCACAAATCAAGAGAGTTTCCTTCCGGATCCCATACAATAGATTTTTTGCCCAATACCAAGCTATTACTCCCAAGCTACCTCGGCCACTCTCACTAGCTAGGGAGTGGGGAGCTGGTGACAGGGTAATTAGGTATCCGACCCGAAAATATGAGCAGGACCCGAAGACAGATGAACAGACGTCAAACACAAGCATTATTACGCATTGATGAGGAACCGCTCAACAACTCCCCAGCATTAAGGTCAAACCAGCATTACTGCACATTAATGATGAGGAGCCACTCAACAGCTCCCCAGCATTAATACTGCGCAATAAAGGTGAAGAAGAGAGTCGTTGCACTAGAGGGATATAAAAGGACGCTCATACCTGTATAGAAGACACGCAACATTTCTATACTAGAATCCTCTATTGTACTGAGCATTTGTACTGCTCTATACTCAAACATTGATATTAATAATAAAAGATACCGGTAACACATTATTACCGTCAACGGGAAACACATTTCCCAAATGTATATTATCACCTGGAGTCCGGATCACAAATGACAACTGTGTTTTTCATCCGCTACCTCCGCATTTCCCCAACGCGACTCCATACTTTTTTTTTCTAAACACCCAAGTGATTTGACTGGTTGGAAACGAAATTTTTCTGAATTGCCACGTGACTGTGGTGCACACTAGATTCAATTTCATTTTTTGTTGTTTGATATTACTTCACGTAGTGTAATTAACAATAAGAAAATAAATAGTTTTCAAGTACACTTTCATTTCCGTAAATTACGAATCCTACTACATGAAACATAATTGGTGCAGAACAAGTATACTTTCAATTCGTAAATTACAAATCTTATAAAATAAATCGTATTTGCTACAAAATAAGTAAATCGAATACAACTATATACAATTGAATTTCTATTTATGACAATTTCAAAACGAAAGGAGAAGAGAATATTGAAATATGGGGGCCCCGAATTGTTGTGCGTCTTTTTATTCTTACATAACGGGTGTCTTCGAGCTCGAAATCGAATTTTGATACGGAATAAACGATGCGCCGTAATACAAACTTCCGTTAGTAAA
Source organism: Ipomoea batatas (assembly GCA_002525835.2). Taxonomy (NCBI): domain Eukaryota; kingdom Viridiplantae; phylum Streptophyta; class Magnoliopsida; order Solanales; family Convolvulaceae; genus Ipomoea; species Ipomoea batatas. The sequence goes on from CM008332.1 coordinate 27,382,066, forward strand.
ATACAAAGTCTGTAGGATCAGACTTTCTAACATAAACATCAAGGAAGCTCAGTTGACTGCATCTTACCCTTAATTTCGAAATCGTGAGTTTTAACTGAAATTCGTCCACCTTTTGTTGTAATTTTTTTTTCGACAGAGTATGGGAGCAAGTAAGAACATGAATGAAAAATTCGGAAAGATTATACAAACTCTCCATAGCAACGAAGACAACTATTGTGTAGACAGAGGAAGAAAAGAATTTTTCCATTGCAATACTATTCGTTACCAAACTGACCTGATGTATTTATAGCAACTACGAAATTAAAATGTACAATTCTCACATGGACTGTCAGCACCGAGTTGACAGCCCATGTGGGAAGCAGTATCGTGGACTGCACTATTTGGGCTGTCAACCGAGATGGGTGTCTCAGCTGACAACCCTTGTGGGCAGTCCGACTGACAACCCATGTGGGGGTTAGCTTCCGGCTGACAGCACATGTGGGCTAAATGCCCACTTGAAAAGTTTGAACACATATTTTTTTTAAGAAAATACATAGTATACTCCCATTTTATACTCTCAATTTTTACTCCCTTTCACATTTTTTTATAGTACAACTCATTTTTTTGTTGTTCCGATAAATTACATTTTCGTGAGAAAAAAGTTATAAAATTTACTAATTTTGAATTTGTTTCATTTTTAATGACAAAAAGAAATTTGATTATAGACAAACATATATTCCGTATAAAAATAAATTAAACTATACTGTGTAAATTAGAAAAAAGTTGTACATATATTTTTTAAAAATGATCACCCGTACTTGTACTTGTTCAACTCTACAAGAAGGTGAATTGAAGAAAAAATAATAAATGTTGATCCATTGCTTCTACTATTTAATCAAATATATAAAAATAAATTATAAATTCAACTATGATGTGTACACTTGAAAAAATAATATGTACAAATTTTGTAAACAAAGATCTCCCTCTACCTCTGCCAGATGGTGCATTGAATGGAAAATAATAGAACTCATCCATTGCTGAGACTTTTGGATCACATTTACCAACTAATACACCAACTCCATTTCGCGGGTTTTAACTGAAAATCATTAAGCTTGTCTTTCACAGAAAAAATATGGTGAAAGGAGCACCACCATATGCTCGAATGATGTTGAACGACAAAGAAGCAAAATAGCCATCAAAGCGTTTCAAGTAGTGCAAAATGAAAGGGATGCGAGGAGTCGAAATGTTTCGTCGAAAGTCGGAACTTATATGACCTATTTATACACGGATATGTCAAATATAAACGACCAGCATTGATAATAAAAAAAAAATGATCTGAATAAAAAATTAACACTTATTGTTCAAAAAAATACTTATTTAAAAAATATAAAATATTTTAGATTATTTTTTATAGAAAACACGTGTAATTGAACTGATTGAAGGAGGAGGGGACCAGTCAATAAGTGAACAGTGACGTCACTCCAGGACGTGACCCGCCACTTAATGACCGGTCACGTCACTTAATGATGACCTTCCCTGGCCAGGCCGCGTCAGTGCGCATGTGTACTGACGCGGCTCGGCCCGAGGCGAGGCGCTATCAGTCCGCGTTTTTAGCCGGACTAATTAGTCAAATCAGTCCGGCATTTATGGAAATTTTATTTTATTTTTTATTAGAAAAATTCCAAAAACTATTTTGTACAACTCTCGGTGTTGGCTATAAATTGGGTATGATTTGTGCAACAATTTCTATAAGTAGCAACAATGATCAAATGTATACTGAGTTATAGTTTAAAAATGTTGAAACATTCCAAATATTTTGTACACACACATATGATGTTTATATTTCGACCTAAAATGGGGAAGAACAAGAAAAAACGGTAAGTGTAAATTGTATACGTATATTTGTGCAATAAATGTATATTTATAGATACAACTTCAATTGGTGTTGATAGTTTTTAGTATAGATATGTAGTAATTTTGTTGTTTTCAATTGTTTGTTTTACAGGTATAAAGTATGTGGTACTACATTCATTAATTGGGTTTCAGTTAATACTCGCGAGTTCAAGTGGGGTTTCAGTTAAAACCCGCGACATATTTTATTTTATTTTTATTTTAAAAATATGTCGTGTTTTTTCTGAATAAACCTTTATAAGTTTCAAGTAGGTGAGTTGAATTGGCGAAGTATACTACCTTCGCCACCTTCATTCCAACTCCCTTTCACCTAATGGACTTGAAACTATAATTAATAAATAAAGGTCAAAGATTACTGAAATAGTTGCACACGTGAAGTATGCTGCAGTACATTTCAGTAATCGTGACACTAGATACATGGTTGTTGTTTAAAGCTTCGCTTTGTGTAGATAGCCACATCATTTAGGCATATATTAATTTTTTGTAATTTAAATGTTCGACTATATATGTATATACAACAAATGTAACAACTGTACAGTTCATATATGAATACAATAACACTGTTATTTTGATTTATAGTGATGTCATATTTTGTATACTTTTTTAAAAGATTCGTAATGTTCATTTATGAATGCAATAACATAACAAACACACTATTGTACCGATATGAAAAATCAAATTGTATAACTACATCCGTATTTGGAAATAAAAAATGTAAAGTGCGTTTTTCGAAACACACAATTAATAGACTGACGTGACTGTCAGTCAGTCCTATACTTAGACTGACGTGACCAGCGGCTTCAAAAAGTAGCCGGTCACATCAGTGTTTATCAGATAACCCCCACCTCGCTCGTTGCATGTATAAGCCAAGGGTGCAAACAAATTATTATTGCAAACAACTATAAATATGACGTTGGACCATATGTTGGATTGGAAAAAAAATTGGTGTAAGTTTTTAGACTCCAAAATATCAGTGTTGCAAAAAATTGTTGTGGGGTAGTGGCATATGTTGAGTGAACAATTTAGAAAAAATGAGCCGCAATTATTTTCATCATGGGCCGTTGGACTCAAGTTTACTAACATACCAAGTTCAGCACTGATCTGAATCTGTTTGGGCAAATCGCGAGTACAAAGTACAATTGTCATGTGTGCATTATGCGCGAAATGCATTTAGAAATTTTCGTACGAATAATCACGTACAACATTTGTTATGCCAAGCAGGTTTTAATACAGTAAATTTCTTATGAGATATGAGACGTGATCATCATCTCATTACTGCATTAGTCGAACGGTGGAGGCCAAAGGTACTTGCATTTCATATGCCTTTTGGTGAGGTAATTATTACTTTACAAGACGTTGAAGTGTTCTTAGCGCTAAAAATTGATGGTAGGCCCTTAATCGGTAAAATTGAAAAACAAAAAGGCGACCGTTTACTTCAAATTCAAAATTATTTAGGCTTTACTCCGCGATCTGATTCGTATTCGAAAACGATGCTAAATATTTGCGTGTTACAAGCACATGTCGCGGCTGTGAATCCCGACACGGCCGATGACGAATAAATTGACCAATATGTGTGGGGTATAATTTTATTGTTTTTGGGCGGGTTATTCTTTGCCGACACAACGCGGAATATGGTGAAATTATGTCTCTTAGATTTTCTTGAGGATTTATCAAATGCTGGACAATATAGTTGGGGTTCTGCAGTGCTATATCATTTGTATAGAGCCTTATGTTGAGCTGCACATTATGAGCAATCCATAGTTTTATAGTACAAATTTAATTTAATAATATATATGTATGACGTATATATTTTTATATAATAGCATTATATAAAATGAAATGAAAATATATGCAGTTCGTTTGGATGCCATACAACGTTGACGCATTGCTTGTGTGTTGTCGGGCGAGTCAAGGTGTGTGGATGGCAAGGGTTCCTTTACTCTCTTTTTTCGTCGTGGAATGGCACTATCCGGACCGTGTTTTGCGGAAATTCGGTGGATACCAAGACATTCCCTCATATGTTGAGTTCGATCATAATCTCCACAAATTAGATGGTCGTACTTGGAATGAAGATTTGGATGTTTTCCACCATGCATATGTTGCACTATGGGAAGATCGAGAGCAGTACGTGGTTCCATTTGGGCCACATGCACCGTTAGGCCCATACGTAAGTCTCGCGTATGAACATTTGTTTTACAGGATTGGACGACGCTTAATTGAGAATCCAGATCATTGTCAAGCAGTGGGGTATTTGCAAACAGCGCCACCATTCATCGCAACGGTTTACCTCTGAACTTATAGTACTCATTGAAATTAATTAAGTTAGATGTTATGTGTTTATTGCTTTATTTGTTTTATCGGAACTGAAATTTTTAATTTAGGTGGAAGCGCTGCGGCATATTAATATTCACGGCGAAATTGCTGTTGGGCACGGTCAAAACAACAACTTTACAAATGTAATGCCGCAAATCGCTAGGGACGAACTTGTTAGGCTTAACTACGGTTATGTTCTTGAATTACCAAGGAATAACAACGAATTTATGTATGAGCCTATTCATCAAGTTCGAATCGCAGGTCGCCGGTGTGATGGAAGCAGACGTGGGCGTGCAGCTCAAGGCGGCCGAAGACATGTGCATTTTCCACAGTTTAACCTAAATGATGAGGTGCCCATTGAGCCACATGATGATCCACCTCATGCTCCACTACCAAGCCAAGAGGACTTTGACAGAGAAGATGAAATGGGAGATATCACTCAACAAGATGTGGCCCAACTAGTAATGCTTCATTCATCGTTTGCGTCACAAGATGATGCAGCAAGTGATGTCACATTCACCGTTCATAACCCCATATGTCAACCAATTACATGGAGTCATTTCCATTTTTGGTCCTATTGTTATTGGGGCATTGCCAATTTTAGTCCACTTCATTAATTTTTGACACATTGCGACCAATCTTATTTAGTCATTGCCACTTTTAGTCCACCGTTAAAATTTTCGACAAATAACCGTCCAAAAAAGAGGTATTTTGATATTTTCATGCTTTGATCATCTTCTTTACCCTTTGTAGTGGTTTTCCTTACAGATTTTCATCCAATAAAGAGGTCCGGCGAAAGCCATAGCTTTGTAATGTGGCTCACATGGCTTTTGTCAGACCTCTTCAATTGACAAAAATTTTAACGGTGGAATAAAAGTAGCAATGACTAAATAAGACTGGTCACAATGTGGCAAAAATTAACGAAGTGGACTAAAATTGGCAATGCTCCAATAACAGTAGGACCAAAAATGGAAATGACTCCAATTACATGTGTATGAGGAGGGTTCATCATCGCAAATGCCGTCACATGTCGGACATCCAATTCGTACCCCTTCGAATCATATGACAAACGATCCATTTCAATATCCTATTCAACATTACATGACCGAGGAGGATACAACAATTAACGAATCTCAGGTCGTAAACCCTACGCAACCCCAAGCTGCACAAGGTGACATAATATATCAGCGTCGTCGTCCAGTTCGTAATAGAAGATGACCCCCTTGTGGGACCGAATAATTTGTTGCGCATATTAGTTGTTTTTTTTTTTAAATCTGGGTTGTTGTTATTTATTTTGTCTTGTTTGTTCTTAATCTATTTCGTTGCTTTGTTCTTAAGCTATTTCGTTGCTTTGTTATACGTTTTTTTTTATTTGTTAATTTTAATTTGATGGATTTCAGGTTTCAAAAAACAAATACATAAAAAAAAATTGAATTGATAACAAAGAGATAAATACAAATAAAACTGAAAGCTCGAGATTTAACACACACATGGGTTGTCCGCCACCGACACTGACAGCCCATATGCGCGTCATATCCACTTCGGCTGACAGCCCACATGGGTTGTCAGCCAAAGTCCCACCAGGCATGGGCTGTCAGCCAAAGTCCCACCAGGCTGTCAACAATGGTTGATAACCCATTGACAGCCACATGGGCTGTCACCGCCTGACAACCCATGTGGCCGTCTGACGGCTGTCAGCCGATGTCCCACCAAGGGCTGTCAACAATTGTTGACAGCCCATTTCAATAATACCGAGTATGTTGTAAAAAGTAATAAAAATGTTTTTGTAAATATTATTTGTTACATAATTTTTTTGTTATGCTTTGTCCGTATATAAGATATTCGCTATAAAAGGCCATTCCATATCACATGTCAAAACATAATATTTGCAAAATAATATGGCAATTTTTATTTTCTCCTTCTTAGAGTTGGTTCTTCTTGCATTTTATCATATGGAATCTTTATTCCCCATGATTTTTTCGTTGAAAATTTTGAAGATCTTGTCACCGTGGTATGGAAGTGAAAGGAATGCTTAATGAATTTCAATTAAAACACGCGAATCCTCGACAACCCAAGAGACGGAAGTGCGTAATCATCACCAATAACAACCGGCCATGATTGTGTCAGAGGGTATTCCTTGCACACGAACTTGTTTGTCATAAATGTGACGCGACCCATCACTACTTATGAAGCGCCGCCGTCACTAGGCCTTACGCGGCGCGTCACTAGGCCTGACGCAGCGCGTCGCGTCAGAAGCATAGGACAACACGCCTCCCACCTCCACAAATTCCATATTCAAACAATATTTATACTGATAGAGATAGTCCAATACGCAAATATCACATTTTGTTAGTATTTCTTTGGAGGTGTTTGATCAACCAATATGTCAGGTAATATTACTAATTCGTTGTTGTTTAAACATTATGGATATTTTGTTTAACGCCAAATAATGCATTACAATATGCGCTTTGTAGGTGACCAAATCGTAGTTCTCATATGCACTACGCCGCCTAATGTTGGGAGTGGAAAAATTGATTTTAATATTGCTCCGCAAAATGCACTGTTTGTTACAAGCGGATGGTCGTTTGAGGAACTGAAGAATGGGATAAAAAAACACTCTTAATGTTGGTGAGGGTGGAGATATTTTGATGTGGGGAAAATATCATCCAAATTCATCACAAAATGGAGATTGTATTATCCCTTTTTCAATCACCAACAATCAAACTTGGTCATTTTTTAAAATGCAATGTCCACATTTGGCCCGTTAGTGATTTCTGTTGAACGACAACTGTCAATTTCGTTGAATTGCAACAAAATTGAAGGTGGTAGGACATTTGACCATATTCCCGTTTCATTTGAACAACAAAGATGTGAAAATGGTGGTCCATCTCAACACAGACGGAGTGCAGAGCCAACGCCCATAGAGGAATAAAGAGGAGACCCAAATTTGTATGATGCATATGATTTTTGGTTACGAAGCAATGATTCGGAAGAATATGTCCCTTCTAATGATTCAGAAGAAGATGCCCATTCCGATGATTCGAAAGAATATGACCCACCTGTTCAAGATAATACGTCAGCGCGGCAAATGCTCCAAGCGCAAGTTGAGGTGCAACCCGATAATGCATCATGGTACGATGATGTTGAACATCCCAGGCAACCTTCTCAGTATGGGAGTTTGTTCTTGCAAATTGGAGCTTTGTTCGGAAGTTACCAGAAATTAAAAAAAATTGGTAACGCAACACAATCTTGCCATTTATAGGCAATTCACGACACTATATAAGAAGCCAATGTATTGGAAGGCTACGTGTTTGTATTCCCAACACTGTCCATGGATGATTATTGCTACGCCGGTTGACAATTGCAGGAAACAGTCACTACAAGAAAAATCACGAATCGCGACGGAATCAACTTTCGTTGCAAATTAACGACGGAATTCGCGACAGAAATAAATTCCATTGCGAATTTTAGCACAAATAAAAAATTATACCCGTGAAATCTTGGTGGCAAAAAATTGCGACCGATTTTAGTTCCGTCGCGAAATGGCGATGGAAAAGACGACGAATTTAATTTCCATTGCGAAATGGCGATGAAAATGGCGACGAAATTTATTTCGTTGCTAAAAGTAACAACTTATTTGAAGATGAATAAATATCGTGACGGAATAAACGACGAAATTTATTCTGTCGCAATGTCGTTTTTATTTATGCTACGAAAAAGACGTCGTTCTTGTTTTTTTTTTTTTTTCATAAAATCACAGCATGTTATTTACTAAGTAAAAATAAAAGGTTGAAATGTTGGCCCTAATTGAAGTTTCAATACTTTAGCCGAAGCCCGTCTGCCACCATCGCCAAACATAGCCGAACGCCATCGCCGACCATCGCCCAGTCGCCGACCATCGCCGTCGACCAGAGGTAGGGGTGGGAATAGGCCAGGCCCCTTCATAGGGGCCTACGGCCTGGCCTACTTAGGGC
>CM008332.1:27398339-27412529 GCA_002525835.2 Ipomoea batatas
TAAATAACATGTTTTTCCTATTCTGTACTTATTTTCAAGGGTATACCAAAAAAAATAAAAAAGGTGTGAATTGTTGCAGAAAGAATATTACTATTTGTGTGACCTTAATTATTACGGAGTACCTTTTAAGTAGTTCATGTTTTCCTAATTCTGTAGTTCAACTTATTGTCAAGGGAAAATAAAAAATAATTGTGAATTGTTTCAGACAGAATAGTATTATTTCTGTCACCTAAATATGTTTCCTTTTTGGGTTGGACATGTAGATAAACCACCCATTGAAGAGCTTTATCAATTTTTGGAGTTTCAACTCCCAAGGCAATGGGCTCCAGTATTTGGTGAACTTCCGCTTGGTCCAGACCGGAAGCAGCATAGTGGTGCATCTTTGCAGTTCAGTTTAATGGGTCCTAAACTCTATGTTAATACAAATCCGGTAACGCTTTAACTGGAATGTTGGACTTCATTTATTTCTACTCATTGCCAATTAGGTTACCAAGTTGATTTTCTAGCAGATGCATGATATAATCTCTCCGGACTGCAAAACTTATATAAGGTCTATCTTATATCTCAACCAATTATAGGTTTCTGTGAGATCTTGACATGCAAGGCAGTGGTGAAAAAATAAATAATCAATAACCAGTTAACTAGTTAAACAACAAAGGCCAAAGGGACATTAAGATATCTAGAAAAGGAATGTAGCCACAGATCCAAAATATGTTTTTAATCATCATGAATAGCATCATCAGCACCTATCAATAAATATATTAGTGGCATTATCAGTTCCACTTTATTGTGTAATGTTTTAGTATCCTTATAAGCATTGAGCTTTATGACACAATGTGTCTCATAATGTGATTAACAGTAGCAAGGCCACTGATTTTCTTTAACTGCCAAAATTTCCAAGCCATACATGTATTTGAGCCCTAACTGGGGAGCATTTTCTTCTAGTGTCTTCTCTCAATAAGCAGTGGTTGATTATGTTTCAATAGTTGACTGTTTAATGTGGGCCTTTTGCAAAATTTTTGATAGGTTGATGTTGGTGATAAACCAGTGACTGGGCTTCGACTGTATTTGGAGGGGAAAAGAAGCAATTGCTTAGCAATTCACTTGCAGCACCTTTCTTCCTTACCCAAGAGCTTTCAGCTTCAAGATGAATTGCATGGTGATTCCAGCAATTCGAATGATCGCAGATATTATGAGAAAGTTCAGTGGAAGAGCTTCTCCCATGTGTGCACTGCCCCTGTTGAATCTGAGGACGACTACTCCATAGTTACTGGTGCCCATTTTGAAGTTAGTGAATCTGGCATGAAGAATGTTCTGTTTTTACGCCTCCATTTTTCCAAAGTCATTGGTGCCACCATCGTGAAGAAACCTGAGTGGGATGGTTCCCCCGCCCTCTCTCAAAAGTCTGGAATTATCTCAACAATCAGCTCACGCTTTTCCTCAGCAGAGAAACCTCCTCCGCGGCCATCAGATGTTCACATAAACTCTGCACTGTATCCAGAAGGCCCTCCAGCATCTGCTCAAACACGCAAGCTTTTGAGGTTTGTTGACACCACAGAGATGACAAGAGGACCGCAGGACCAACCTGGCTACTGGGTGGTTTCTGGGGCAAGACTTGTAGTCGACAAAGGTAAGGTCTCTCTCCGCGTTAAGTATTCCCTCTTAGCTGTGATACCGACAGACGAAGAGGCCTCATTCCAAGAGTAGCTTGGCATAAACAGCCCAATGACTACCCCCAAATTTGGTCACAGTAACAAAGAGGATTTATATTTGTTGGTGATGCATTTTTATGTGAGTGCTTGTTTTTGGTTTGCAACTTCTGAATGATCTTCTGTTTGGGAGCTATGATGTTGTAGTGCTAAGTAGGATTTTCTCAACTAGATTATGTTTCTTGTATATAGACCCTCCTCAAAGATAACTTTTTTCTTTATTATTTATTTATTTATTTATTTATTTAACAAGAATAGTAGAACTGTTGAATGGGGTTTCTTTGAGCTTTTTTTTTTTCTTATATATATATATATATAATAAATACTCCATCTGTCCCATTTTATCTGTCATATTTACTATTCATTGGTCAAATGAACAATTTCTTCTTTGTTTATTTTCTCTAATATTTTTCACTTATTTTTATATTTGATTTTTTGTGTTTAATAGTACTTTTAATGTAGTTTCTAAATATATAAATTTTGCATACTAATATTAAATTTAATATTATGAAAAATTAAATTAAAAATAATTTCAGTCGAGCCTCGTTAATCGAACCAGGCACATAAAATGTGACGGAGGGAGTATATATTAAAAATTATTTATCATAAAACTCTTATTTAAATTGTGTATCTAAATTGATGCTTAGTCCGTTATAATCTGTGCTTATTGAAAATTGCCTCTAGTAAACACCCCTGAAACCAAAAATAAATTGACAGGAAAAATAAAATCAAATGTCTCCCCACTGAAATTATTATCAGAATCTCCATTTATTAAGAGCATGCTTAATGGTAGTTTTTCTGGACATTTTTTTTGGAAGAAAGAGAGGGGAGTGACAAACAGGAGAGAGAAGATAAAAAAGGTCTTGAGGTAAGAATCAAATTTTTTGGTGTAAGAACATCCTTATCAGCACATGGTTTTTAGAGGATTATGTCATGCCATGTAGGAAAGAAAGAAAAAAAAAAAAAGCAGCAGACAAGAAGTTCAAAAAAGAGAACCAAAAAAAAAATATATAAAAGCTTCAATTTACGCGTCTAGCGGAGCGTGGATTCCACGCACCAGCTAGGCGCGCGGCAGGTGCGCAAAACACGCACCTGCGTGTGTAATGCAATATATTCTTGTCAGTTGTGGGGCCACAATAAACCCATGTTTGCAGGAATTCAAAATCAAATAACAACCACCTCCCACACTATATAGAAGCTCATTTATGATTTTTTGATCTGGCATTATCCTCTAAAAAACTACTAGTGGTAATGCTCTAAAGAGCAACATACAAGCTGATCAGTAGGCGCATATATCTGGACAATTGGAGTGGTTGTCAACCTGACAACCGCTCTAATTTTTATCCCTTTTCTAGATCATTTTTTTAAAGTTAATTTATTAGGAGAAATAAAAACAAAAAGAAAAAGCATTAATAGCCGTATTTTCTATATTGAGAAATAAAAACAAAAAATATGCATTAATAGCCGTATTTTCTAAATTGAGGGTAGGAACAATTAGTTTAGTACTCCGTAATATTTTGTCTATCAATACTTTTTTTTTTTTTTTTACTACATTCTAGTGTAAAACTCAAACTTGAAATATTAATTTAAAAAATCAGGGATAATGGCCAAATAGACTCTCAAGGCTCAAACTGAATTGAAATGTGCTATTAAGCCTTTGAACTTTAAAAAATTTTAATTAGATTCTTGGACTCGGAAAATCAAGCAATTTATCCCCTTTTTACCTTTTTTTTCACATTATTTATAAGTTAATGTCATTTCACATTTTTATATGTTTGTTTATGTTTTTGTTTCTCGTTTTCATTATTCAAAATATTTTAACATCATAAATAATCTTTTACCTTTTTGTCGCTATTGCCGCCGTCGGCCTACTATCATGGCCGCCTTCTTCCAAATCTAGAAGAAGGTAGCAACAACCTTCTCCCAGACTTGGAAGAAGGCCGCAACGCCTTCTTCCAAATCTGGAAGGTTGTGACCTTCTTCTCAGGGGAATCGTGAAGGCAATGAAAGTTGGCGGTGATGGCAAATGGCAACAGTTTGTGGTGAAGATAAGTGGTAGACAGTTGACAGTGACAGATAGATGGTGAATAGTCCATGGACGACCAACAAAATTTAGAAAAATATTTTTTTTAATTTATTATTATTTTAATACTAATTAAAAACAAAATGTAATATAATATACAGAGTATCATTTTCAAAAATATTTAGAAGCCACATAACTTGTATTCGTTTGAGTTCTTTGACAAGGCAGACGTTAGGCGGGTTCTAGATGCTCGGCCATGAGCATTTGAGAATAGTTTTATGGTTTTCAAGTTATTGGAGGCTAGGGAGGTGCTAGTACAGGTTGTCTTGGACATGCTGAATTTTTGGCTTCATGTTTATGATATACCCCTTGGGTATATAGGGGAACCGGTGCTAGAACAAATAGGGAATTTCTTTGGGTCTTTCGTTGAGATTGATAAGTCGAACGGAGAAGGGATTTGTAAAAAAGCTTTTATCGAATTAGGGAAGGGATGGATGTAACCAAACCCCTAAAAAGGCGTATGAAACTATTCATGAGAAATGGGTCGTGGACGTGGGTGAACTTCAAGTATGAATTTACAAAACTTCTGCTTCTTCTGTGGAATTTTGGGCCCTACTGATGGCTTCTATTTAGGGGTTAGGAGGGCAGTAGTGAAACGGGAGGATTACTGTAACACACCCATTTTCATAACCAATTTCACCTTAAATTTTTCTTTCTTAATTGAAATTTTACTAATACAATAGCGGAAGCATTTACATTTAACCAAAAGAAAATGGGTGTTACCACCACGCTTAGATATTTCTCCTATACCTAAACGTTAAGGCTAAAAATTACAACATGCAATATTCTCCAATTTCCAACTTAATACAAGATTAAATAATATACAACCAATAATTCTTCAAATATCAAATCTTCACAAATGTCTATTTCTTAAATAGACTAATCCAAGTCCTCATCTCGAATCCGTATTCATGTTCACCTGTAAAAATCATTTCACATAAAAATGGGGTTTATCTCAAAATTAACATAAGCTAAGTAAGTTCCATTTCACCCCGTAAAATATAGGCTTGGGTTTTATGTTTTCAAAACTCATATTCTTTTCCAAAATCGTATATCTATAATTTATTTTATAATCTTACATAATAATGTATTTTTTTTCCAAAATACATGTGGAGATATCATTTTCTTAAAAAAAAAAAAACATATTTGTCAATGAGGATTAAATACCGAATTGAGAGTCTTTAAGCTCTCAACATAACTACCAAGAGGCATCATAAGCCAAGTCAAAAATCAATAGGCACTACAGGCCAAACTCAAATTTCATAAATCATAATCTAATATGCAGAATCTCAGTCCACACCAATACCAATCAATCAATTTTTTCATAATGACCACAATTCCAATGGTAAGTTGTGAGATTTCCGGCTCACACCGGCACCAAATATTATTATCCTCTAAGACTAAATATGTATATATAATTTTCAAAATATTTCATTTCTCCAAAAATAGATTTTCTCCAAATATTTTCTCATATAATATATTTCTCCACATATAATTTCACAAAATATTTGTATTCCATAATATAATGGCAATACTATCACCATATGGATATATACATAACACCAAAATTTTCAAGCCACACATTTACACAACACACGGGTTTGACCCGTCAAAATCTATTATCGATAATTCGAGAATCAACACACATAATATTCAATGTACTTGTGATCACATGGACATTATAATGCACTTAATTTGCAAAATACATAATTTTGATATGTATATAAACACTCAGAAATACATCATATTGATAGAACTAAATGTCCCGTATCAGTTGTGTGTATAACGATAGATGCATGGTATAAAAATTGATCCCAAAATTTAACCCAAAATCACCCTTTTATTCATTGCTCTAGAATAGTTTAGAGAGAAGAGAGAGCATTGTATCTTGGGAGCTTTAGAGAGAAGAAGAGAAGGGAGAAAAAAAACCCTTAACTTGAAGGGCTAGGGCCCTTTATATAGGCACCTAGATCCGTACCTGATACCGTATAAATGTCTAAAATACGTATAGCGGTAATCCCAAGGTATTTTTATTCCATATCCCAGGGTATAAAAATGGTGTGTTTTAGGACAGTAACACCTAAAACCTTTCTGGAGGCGAGAATTTCCAAGAAAAACATACTTTATTGCCTTAGCATCAAGTTTATCACGCCTTTGAGAAGTATCATGAACAAAGCAAGTACAGCCAAAGATTCGCAATGGGATCTTATGGAGAAGTTCCTGTGGGCGCAAGATATGGAGAGGAATTTGTCCTTGCAAAACGGAAGAAGGCATCCGATTTATGAGATAGCAAGACTAAGTATAGCCTGCCCCGAAAAATTCTTAGGAACCTTATTATGAATAAGCAATGTACGAGCTGTTTCAACAAGATGACGAATTTTCGGTTCAGCAACTCCATTTTGTTGAGGAGTTCTAGCACATGAAGTATTCCATGTGTGGAAAAGAAAGAAGTGAAAAGGGTCAAGAAAAATACTCTCTCGCATTATCACTACATAAGATTTTGAGAGATACCCTAAATTGATTCACAATTTCATTGTAGAATTTTTGACACACATCAAATAATTCAAAACGGTTCTTCATTAAAAAGATCCATGTACACCGAGAGAAATCATCAATAAAGACAACAAAATATGAGAAACCCAGAGTGGATGAAACTCGACATGGTCCCCAAACATAGGAGTGAACTTAAGAAAATGGGGTATTTTCCCTCCTATTCATTCTACTAGGATATGAGGCTCTTGAGTGTTTCCCAAGTTGACACGATTTACACTCTATGGCCTTTAAATTTGACAAACCAGGAACAAGTTGTCTTAATTTATTAAGATTGGGATGTCCTAACCAACAATGCTCAAGAAGATGTGAAACAGTAACAGTGCAAGCTACTTTGGTATTGGTGGAACATGAAAAATGGTAAAGACCTCCTAATTCATATCCTGCACCAATTGTTTTCTTTGTCTGACGGTCTTGAATAACCACAGAATTAGAAGAAAATGTAACAAGGCAATTGAGGGAGTGAGTACGTTGATTAATTGAAATCAAATTGAATGGACAACCAAGAATGTAAAGGACATTGGATAAAGATAAAGAATGAAGTGTAGCTTTTCCAATTCATTTAGCCTTTCCTTTTGATCCATCACCAAATGTGACGGCAGGAAGTGAGTCTGAGACGTCAATTTGAGAGAAAAATGAAGGATTACCAGTGATATGATCACTAGCTCCAGAATCCAAGACCCAAACAGAATCTAATTTTAATGCAAGAGCAGTAGAAGAAATGGTGGTCCTAGCAACTTTTAGTACACTATTTAAAATTTCATGGTCTGCCATAATCATCGGAAAATTATGAGAAAAATACCGTAGGGCAGCAGACAAAAGATGGACTAATCTTGAAAATATCTCTGAAAATTGTCACCGGAGATGGGCTCACGCGTCGGCGCGTGGAGGAGCGTGGCGTTAGTGACGATGGCGCGTGAGATTCACGCGCAGGCTGGAATGCCACCGGAACTTCCAATCTCTGTCGCTGGACGCCTGCGAACCTTTCTGGGTAGATGGTGATGACTGTGGAGCAAGGGGGGAGAAGAAAGAAAATTTTCTTCTTGGCCGTGAAGAAAATAGTTTTTCTACAGTGAAGAAATCTTCTGTAGTGAAAAAGAGGAAGTTGGAACTTCAAGAAGAGCTTCTCATGGCTCTGATACCATGTTGAAAACTGAGTTGGAAACTAATTATATGTTAAGAAGAATATTACTTCATCTTATTCAATGCTTCAGATTACAACTCAATATATTTAGGCTAAAAAAGAGCCTTGAAAGAGACATGTTATCTCCTACAAGAGATGAAGAGTCATGGAGATGAAAAGGCATAGGAAAGATGAAATTGCATACATAGGAAAGATAAAAAGGCATAGGAGATATTTTCAACAATTGGCTTGCATGGTATAACTTTGTACTCCTCAAGCTACTGGAGGGATAGGGTTTAAGCAACTTCAGGCCTTTAATATGACTTTGATAGGAAAGCAAGGCTGGTGATTTTCAACAATCCCTCAGTCGTTGTTACCCAGGTTTTAAAAGCTAGACATTTCCCTAAATATAATTTCCTTGAGGCAAGTTTAGGTTCTAATCCGAGTAACTGTTGGCGTAGCATTTGACATATTCAGGATCTTCAGTTAAATGGATATCGGCGTAGGAATAGGATTGGCAACCAGAAGAATACTATGATTTGGCGACATTCATGGTTAGCCATCTAGGATTCAAACTTCGCTAGTACTTGAGCTCAGTAATGCATTCCACTTATATCCCCACGTTCAGACCAAAAATATGTTAAGAGATTGAAGGTGCAAGAATTGAAGGCAGTAATGAATAAATGTCTGCTCCTTTCAATTTTATCACTGTGATTATTTTTTTGTAATTATCACTATAATTATAAAGAGTATAGTTGCAACATCCCAGAGAAGAGCCAGTGATAGATTAGGAGAACCGGAATTGGGAATAAGGGCAGAAACGACATCCCAAGCAAGGGGAGTTAAAATCGTTACCCATTGTGATCCAACAGCGTCGTTTTGAAGAGGGCAGTTAAGGCGGTTGGGAAGGAGTCTCGGACGACGTCGTTTTGTGCAAGCCCAAGCAATTCCTTTTTTAATGCATTTTCTGTATTACATTCTACTGTTTATTTTCTGTTATTGAACCGAGAATTCTAGGAGCTGTTGAGCTGAATATATTCCCTTGGAATGCAGGGAGAAGGTCATGCCTTGAATGAAATATACAATTTCTGATTTCCTTATCCTTCTCTCTCAATTTCCCAACCCTAGATTCTATTTTCTATTCTTTGCCCTAATTTGTGAGCCAAGCTCGTTGCAAGTGATATTAGAGCCCGAGCTCCATGGACGACCGCGTGAAGCAGCTAGAAGCCACCGTGACTGAGCTAAGCACACAAGCACAGACAACCTAGGAGTCGGTTGCAACCTTGACAACACAGGTTACCAACCTCTCCACCCAATTCGGGAGCTTGAGGGACGAGCTGATGCAGCTGTTAAGGCTTAATCGCCCAGTTCCTCCAATCCTTGGTAGCTCACCAGGGCAATCGTCTGTTCAGGGCCAATTTCCGGGAGGGCCTAGCACCATCCCAGAGCGCGCAGGGGGAAAACCAGATAAGGCTCCCATGCCTGATCCGGTCCTTGTAGACGATGATGAGCAGGAGATGGAGACCCCAGGGGAATGGATCGGCCAGAGAGGATGACTGCAGATTGGGCTCCTAAAAGGGGAGGTCTGGATGGTGTGAGACAAAATGCTAGTCACGTTCAGGACTTCACCCCAAGGTACAAAGCTGAATTTCCTGCATTCGATTATGAACACCCTAGACAATGGGTCCTTAGGTGTGAGAAGTTCCTTGTGCTTTCCCACGTTCCTAGGCACGAAATTATGAACCTCTTATATGTGAATCTGACGGGGAAAGTTGGGCTGTGGTATGAGGGGTATGTTCGTGGGTTGAGAGAAAAGTTTCAGTGGCCTCGATTTGCAGAAGCCTTATGTAAGAGGTTTGGAGAGACTGGGAGTCATTGATAGAGGATTTTACTGCTTTTAAGCAATGGTCTGGGGTAGATGAATTTACAGATGGCTATGAAGGGTTCAAAAGTCTGCTGTTGCAAGCACAACCCTATCTACCTGAACAATATTTCTTGGATAATTATGTTGCAAGGCTCAAGCAGAATTTGAGATGTTTTGCTAGGACTGCCAGACCAAGGAATTTGGAAGATGCCATTTGGTTTGCAAGGCAGTTTGAGAAAGGTCTGAAGTCTAATGAAGGACCTAGAGCTCCATCTTGGAGTACCAAACCTCTACAACCCACCAAGTCTCCCAGTTCCAATTCCAATCACCAAAATTTTCGAACCCCCACAACCAGCCGTAACCAAAAACCTAGACCTTCCACACAAACCACTGCATCCAAAGCTCCAGATATAAACCAATTTAAGAACCAGTTAAGGGAGCAAAGGAGGTGCTTCAAGTGTTTCAATCCCTGGCAACCAGGCCATAAGTGCAATGGCCGTACCTTTAACATTATTGTGCTGAATTATTAGAGCGGGGGGGGGGGGAGAAACAGAGACTGATGGGGCTAAGGTATCTCTTTGTGCTGTAGTAGGTGGTGAAGGTTTAAAACCCCATTAAACTGTTGGGATCTGTCCAAAGGCAACATGTGGTAATTCTTGTTGACAGTGGGAGCACACATAGCCTTTTAGACCCTAAGTTATTGACTCAGTTAAGGAAGGAGCCTGAGAAATCCACACCCTTGATGGTGACATTAGCTAATGGGGAGAAGGTGAGTAGTGATTCCATTTATAAGGATTTCAGTTGGCAGATTCAACAGGAACACTTCACTATAGACTATTGAGATTGGGAGGATGTGACATGGTTCTTGGGATGGATTGGGTGGATCTGTTTGCCCCCATTCAAGTACACACAAGGCCCCCTGGGATTTCCTATCATAAGGATGGTAGAAAGGTTTTGTTAAAAGCCCTAACAAAGCAGATTTTGTTGAAACCATCCACTAAGAAACAAGTGAAAAAGTGGCACAAAGCAGGTGTGCAAGGCTTCCTTGTCCAGTGCAATGCTATGCCAGAACCTGAGCTGGGAACTGAATTTAACCTTACAACCACACAACCCTTAGACCCTGAACTTGCCCTTCTGCTGCAAGAGTTTCAGGATCTATTCTAGGAACATACTACCCTACCCCCAAAAAGAACCCTAGACCACTCCATACCTTTGATCCCTGGTGCAAAACCTATAAATATTGCTCCTTACAGATACTCCTTTGCCCAGAAAAATACTATTGAAGCCATGTTAATAAGAAAATGTTGGTTGCTGGTGTTATCACTCCTAGCACTTCATGTTTTGCATCCCCAATCTTGCTTGTACCCAAGAAGGATAACTCTTGGAGATTCTGCATTGATTACAGAGCCCTCAACAACATCACAGTCAAGAACAAATTTCCCATCCCATTAGTGGAAGATCTATTCTCAGAACTGGCTAGAGCAGTCTGCCTCTCTAAATTAGACCTAAGATCTGGATATCATCAAGTTAGAATGAGGGAGGGTGAGGAGTTCAAAACAGCCTTTAGAACCCACCAAGGCTTGTATGAGTTCAAAGTGATGCCATTTGGCCTCACCAGTGCCCCTGCCACTTTCCAAGCACTAATGAATCAAGTATTTCAACCCCTGCTTAGGAAGTATGTACTTGTGTTCTTTGATGACATTCTGATATATAGTGCAAGCTGGGAGGACCATTGGAAGCAGTTGAGGGAGGTACTGTGGATTATGAGGCAGCATAAACTCCTAGCAAAGTTAAGCAAATGCTCCTTTGGTCAGACACAGGTGGAATACCTAAGGCACATAATTTCTAAAGAAGGGTTACAAACTGACCCTGCTAAGCTAGAGGTTGTTGCTGCATGGCCTAAACCTGTAAATGTCAAGACTTTGAGGGGATTCCTGGGGCTTGCAGGCTATTATAGGAGGTTTATCAAAGGGTATGGGATCATAAGCAAACCACTGACTGAAATGTTGAGAAATGATGCCTTTCAATGGAATGAAGCTGCAGTACAAGCCTTTGAGCAATTGAAGTTGGCATTGTGTAGTTCTCCTGTCCTTGCTTTGCCTAACTTTCAGAAAGACTTTGTGGTAGAGGCTGATGCTAGTTATAAGGGCATGGGAGGATTGGGAGCAGTCCTACTGCAGGAAGGCAGGCCTATTGCTTTCTTTAGCAAAGCCTTTGGGGAAAAGCACCTGGGAATGTCCATATATGAAAAGGAGTACCTCTCATTATCAATGCAGTAGATAAATGGAGGCCCTACTTACTTGGGAGACACTTCACAATTAAAACAGATCATCACAGTCTCCAATTCCTATTAGAACAAAAGATTACACCATCCTTTGCTGACTAAGTTGTTGGGTCTGGACTACTCTATGCAGTATAAGAGAGGGTCAGAGAATGGTATTTGCTGATGCTCTGTCTAGAAGGGAATGTGATGTGGACTCTAGCTTAAATGCCATTTCATCTGCACAACCACAGTGGATGGAAGAAGTCTTTAAAAGCTATGAGGGAGATAACTGGGCCAAGGAACATCTCACTGCTGCATTAGTTGGCTCGCCTGTGAATCCTAGCACTTCAGTGACTAATGGACTCCTGAGGTATAAGAACAGGCTCTACATTGGGCCTACAGGGAATCTGAGTAGGGAACTTATTCTAAAACTGCATGAATCTACTGTAGGGGGACATTCTAGGCAAATGGGAACCTACCAAAGGGTCAAGTCATTATTCTATTGGAAGGGGCTGAAATGTGATGTGGTGGAGATGGTAAAGGCTTGTGATGTCTGTCAAAGATGCAAACATGAGAATGTAGTAAGTCCTAGACTTCTACAACCTCTAAACATCACTAAGGAGGCTTGGCAGTGTATCTCAATGAACTTCATAGAAGGTTTGCCCAAGTCTAAAAATAAAGATGTCATCCTAGTGGTAGTAGACAGGTTGACTAAATATGCACACTTCATGGCACTCACCCACCCCTACAATGCTGAATCTGTAGCTGAACTGTTCATGGAAGGGGTTTATAGACTTCATGGATTGCCAAGGTGCATTGTGTCTGACAGAGACAGGGTATTAACAAGCAAGTTCTGGCAGGCCTTGTTCAGAAACATGCAAGTTAAGTTAAATCTTTCCACTGCCTACCATCCACAGACAGATGACCAAACTGAAAGAGTTAACAAATGTTTGGAAAGCTATTTGAGATGCATGATATTTCAGAAACCTAAGGGTTGAGTGAAATGGTTATACCTAGCAGAGTGGTGGTATAACACCAACTACCACTCATCCTTGCAGAGCACCCCCTTCCAGGCCTTATATGGCTACACACCCCCACTGCTGGTCTCTACCTCAATCCCTAAATATGAAAGCTTCAACTGGTTAGCAGAAAGGGATGTTGTACTAGCAGCATTAAAGTATAACCTCACTCAAGCTCAAAGTGAGAGTACTCTTGCCATAGGGGATTGGGTGTACCTCAAAATCCAACCTTATGGGCGGGTCTCTCTTGCTATCCGAACTAATCTCAAACTGGCAGCTAAGTACTACGGACCTTATCAAGTAATGGAAAGGATAGGGGAGGTGGCATACAGGCTTCTGCTACCTTCAGGCTCTCTATTACACCCAGTTTTCCATGGTTCGCAGCTCAAAAAGAGAATTGGTGAAGGGGTGGTGGCACAAGTTAACCCGCCTACTGTTGGCCAAGAGGGCCAAATTCATACTGAACCTATTGCAATATTGAATAAGCGTATGGTAAAGAGGAACAACAGGGCAATCACCCAGTTGTTAGTGCAATGGGCAAACCTGCCAATTGAAGAAGCAACTTGAGAAAATTATTATCACCTCAAGAGTCGGTTCCCTTCTTTTGATCCTTGGAGACAAGGATCGTGTCGAAAGGAGGGTGGTGAACATCCCAAAGAAGAGCCAGTGATAGATCAAGAAAACCGGAATTGAGAATGAGGGCAGAAACGACATCGCAAGCAAGGGGAGTTAAAACTGTTACCCATTGGGATCCAACGGCATCGTTTTGAAGAGGGCAATGAAAGCGGTTGGGAAGGAGTCTCGGACGACGTCGTTTTGTGCAAGCCCAAGCAATTCCTTTTTTAATGCATTTTCTGTATTACATTCTACTGTTTATTTTCTGTTATTGAACCGAGAATTCTAGGAGTTGTTGAGCTGAATATATTCCCTTGGAATGCAGGGAGAAGGTAATGCCTTGAATGAAATATACAATTTCTAATTTCCTTATCCTTCTCTCTCATTTCCCAACCCTAGATTATATTTTCTATTCTTTGCCCTAATCTGTGAGCCAAGCTCGTTGCAATAGTACATTAAAAATAAAAAATAATAATAATAATAATAATTAAAATTTAAAAAAAAAAAAAAAAAAAAAAACCATTTCATTCAATTAGCATCTGAAATTGCCAAACGAACACGAAAATAAGATAAAAAGAAATATGAAATTTATACCCCAGAATCAAGTCTAAAGAATAGCAATATCTTGAATATAAGTGCAATCAAGCGTAATAATATAAGAATTGCATTCCAATCTCACTCTTGCAACCTGAAAACAACCAGAAATGGCAGCATTCATTCTTTGATGTTATGTGCATGAGAAGTCTATGCACCACTGCTCTTAAGCTGGATTTGTTTTCTTTCTCATCGTCCAAAAGGCAGTGTAGTATCGATTCTGCAGTTACAAGAACTAACTTCAGGAAAGCTTAAGAGAGTACAACCCATTACAATCTTTGGAGCACAACAGAAATTTACAGAATTAGCTCAGTCGATGACAAGAAAATGTTCAGATACACAACTCATGATTATGTTATCCTAGGCCCTG
>CM008332.1:27426315-27453190 GCA_002525835.2 Ipomoea batatas
GGTCACTATTGTGACTAGCCTCTGGCAGCTAACTCAAGACTAACAGTAATTTAATAGGCTTGTCACTACCAAAGCAACCATCCCATTCTTGAGAACTTGTGAAGAAGATTGATTTAATAGTTTTTGAATGAAATAAACTTTAGTTCCTTAAGTATGAAAAAACAGTATCACCTTTAATATAAAATAAGACAAATATATTTACCATCTAAGTTTCTGAAACTTCAAAGGGAGATGAGATAGGATAACCTGTAAAATAACATACGTTAATCAGAAAAATCTAGATTTAGAAAACAAAATTGAAACAAATAACATGGACATCAAACTTCAAAGAAACATGCAGGAAAAATTATTGTAGGAAAACTAAGAGTTTAAGAGTCAACATCACTTAATCATCAAGTGTGGTCAAACAAAGAGTTATGAATCTAAGCTCTATTATGTACCTTTCTTTGCCTATAAATACTAGGCTCTTGTAAACTATCCAATCAAGTAATCAAGCAATCCTTTAAATCTTCTATTATAATATTTTATCTGTCAATCTCTAGTTATTGCCATATGTTCTTTAATTGCAGCTTCCACATTTCTGGCAGGTGGCAGATCTTTGCCAACTGTTGACCTCTGAACTCATTAATTCTTATCATGGTATCACAGCCACATTTCAGGCTTCTTTCTGGCATGTTTCAGGTGAGATTACTGTCCAAATAAATGATTGCAAGTAGTCAGTATATATCTGCCTCTAATGCAAGCTATAAACAGTCTTCTCCTGTACGCTTGAATTCCACCTATCTTATTAAAAATATTGCTCATAATGGTCATCGTTCTATAATTTAAATAATATACAGTATTACTACTCCTAAGAACTCCATTAATTTATATTGAAGGCTTCATTAAAATGGCTTGCTAGGCAAGGAAGTAGCTGAACTAGTAATAACACCTGAAACTATGGTTCATCTCTCATGCCAAATCCACCTCAACCCCACAGCATGAAGAAGAGAATTGAAAATTGAAAAGAAGAGGAAAGTACAATAATTAATAGGAATCAAAAAGGTGCAATTTTCTAGAGCACCACTTTCTGTAATTCTTTGAGGGATGATATGAAACTCTATAGCCAATACTCAGTATAACAAAAGTGGTAAGTTGCTAAACAGGTCATGGCGGGTATCAGATTAACTACAAGTTGTGGGCTTAGTTGGTTTGGAAAGAGAGGAGATGAGTGAATTTCACTACGCACTGAATATTCATTCAGTTGATCAGGAGAACACAAACTCTACATGCAAAATAATAAAAATGTATATAAAAAGGAAAACACAAACAACCAGCACTAATGGAAAAAGAAAAGCAGTCTACCCATTTAAACGTCTTGGGTGCCAAGACTTTAAGTTACTTTTTAACCTGACACCAGTAAGCTAAAAACTAAAACATCAAGCATGAAGCATGCATTCTACTTAATGTGAAAAAGCAGAATTAATTTGCCAAACATACATTTTAGTTTGTAAAGCTAATGGACAGGTGATCATGAAAGCATTACATGCAAAAAGACTTAAACAATATGAAATTTACAGGGTGCAATACAGTACCTTGTGTGCTTGTGGTAACTTTCTGAAAGATCTTTCATATCTTTTTATATCTTCTTCCGAAGCTTCAGGATAGCTACAAAGCAATTTGTTCAAGACGTTAACAGGTAAAAGTACCAAAACTGTAGACTTTAACATGCAATTGCCAATGGCACAGAGCACCATGATTACTAGAGTAAATAGACCAGAGAAAACTATCTAGAACACGAATATTCAATGTACTGACATTCCCACAAAAAAATTAAAAAAAAAAAAATTAATAACAACAGACCAACTACTGAACAGAAGAACAAGGTTTAAACAGAAGAACAAGGTTTAATCCTTAAACCCCTGGGTATAGGTAATTGATGAGGCATCGAGATGTTAATCCTATTACTATCAAACGCAAAATACTTGAGAATTATTTTTGATTTTTTATTCACATTTAAAACGTGCATATACAGTATATATACGTGAGTACATACTTGATGAATGCGCTAATGATGCGCCTTAGGGCTTTAACTTCTAAGGCTTCTTCGAGTTTCCTCCGACGCTCCACTTCTTCGGCTTCGGCTTCGGTGTTCAACATTTCCGACGACCCCTCTCCGACTGTATCTCCGACAGAGTATGCTGCTACCGTTCAACCTGTTGATTGGAAATCCCCTTCAATCTTCAGGCTAGCAAATATGCTCCCCTACCTAATAAATAACAATTCACTCTGAAATCTGAATATTAAAAAAAAAAAAAATTGAATTGAATTTTTTCCACTCGATATTTCATAAATACCCTTTCGTTTTTCTAGGGTGCTTTCTGCTTTGGTTCCCAGAAAAGAAGGTGGCAAACTGCCAAACTGGCAATTTTTTTAGCTAATTAAATAATAAGGCAAAGACCTCGTGGTCAAGTGACATCCAGTGTCCCAATTAACACTCCCACATAGATGATGGGAGTGGGTTCGAGTCTCAGTGGAGGCAATTCTTGACTCGTTGTGCTTCATTAGGTTGAGAAAGTAGCTATGAACAGATTGGGTTCGAGCCTCAGTGGAGGCAACTCTTGACTCGTTGTGCTTCAGTCAACAGATACTACATTGTAACAGAGTCACGTTGTGCTTCAGTAGGTTGAGAAAGTAGCTATGAACAGATACTACATTGTAACAGAGTCAGTAGTACTAAAAAAAAAAAAAAAAAGTTCATAATGGAAAAAGGTAGCGGAATGGTAAAAATACGATTCTCTTATTTGAAAGTTATTACAAAATCTATATCTATATATTAAAATAAAAGTGTCATTTTCCCGCTTATTTAAAAAAAAAAATTAGTTTGAAATTTAAAATCAGTTAACATAAGATTAGAATACTTAACAAAATTAAATCATATTTAAGTTAATACCTTAAATTCGGTATATATATATATATATAGAAACTTGATTTTAGATTTTACTGTCACTGATGAAAGAATGCTGAGCTCAATCAACCAGATTTTCTGTAGGTTGGATGAAAGGTGCATTTCTTTCGCTCAAGCAACCAGATTTTCTGCAGGTTGGATGAAAGGTGCATTTCTTTCGCTCAAGCAACCAGATTTTCTGCAGGTTGGATGAAAGGTGCATTTCATGAAAGAAGGAAATGCAGGAATCAATACATGAGAGCCTTAATTACATTCTCAGCACAGCTCCAATGTGGGACATGTTGGTTGTTTGATGTTTGTTCAGTTGCATCTTTTATTATTCTTCATCCTTGATTTTTCTGTAATTAGATCCCTCCTTCCTTTATCTATTATGTAACTGGATGGAAAAGTGTAAGTGTTTGAAGAATCCTTGAATTTTCATTTCATTTGTGTTTGGTAGCAAATCTACATGTTCAAGTGCTTTTGAAATCCCCCCTTCCTTTGTTGATTTATTTGCCCAACCGGAGTAACCAAAAGCAGCCTGATTCAACCTTGTTCTGTTCGAATTCATTTTTATGCCGATTTACTAACCACACCATTTCGATGAGTTTGGGTCAACCTAGAAATGTTGGGCTTCCGCTTTTGAATCTTGTGAAGCTAAAAGGAGTGCCCATTTTGCAGCAACTGCACCTTGAGGAACGGCTGCTACGAACTTCATCCGATAATTGGTGCATCATTAATGATGGAACAAACACACCCACCATTGTTATGGGTATCTCTGGGTAAGCTTTACTCACCGAGATTTCTATTGCATTCGAAAAT
This sequence comes from Ipomoea batatas, assembly GCA_002525835.2. Taxonomy (NCBI): domain Eukaryota; kingdom Viridiplantae; phylum Streptophyta; class Magnoliopsida; order Solanales; family Convolvulaceae; genus Ipomoea; species Ipomoea batatas. The sequence continues at coordinate 27,430,064 of CM008332.1, forward strand.
GAAGTTGATTACTTAATGCTAACAACCGATCGTGTTGAACATGATAAGGTTATGTGTATGAATGATTTAAGCTACAAATTTTTTTTTAAGTGGATACAATATTGGGCTTGCTAAATTTATGAGGAGGAATGGTTATGTATATCATCTGGCTTGAATATTTGATAATTGTGATGCCAATATGTCATGGATCTGTCTGTCTCTACATGAAGGATATGATGATAGAGTTCCAAAGCTTTTACCTTTAGCTAATTACTTTTGGCATTGCAATTAGTTTGAAGTTTGATTGCTTTTCATTAAGTGTTTTCTGTATGTTTTCATCAAAGATTTCTTTTTGTAAGCTTTTTTATTTTTTTACAGCAATCCCACTGAACTTCTTGAAATCAATTATGTTTTACGAGACAAGATACTAGTTATCAAAAGGTTTACTGGTGGAGGTACTGTAATAGTTGATCATGGGACAATATTTGCAACTTTTATATGTAATAAGGATGATGTTCCCAGTGTACAACCGTATCCCCGACCTATCATGTCACGGAGCAGCTTATTATACAGTAAGGTATTCCAAGGAGTTGGGGATTTCTACCTTCGTGAAAATGGTAAGTTCATTCTAAGTTCCTTTCGTTTTAAGATCGTAATTCCTTATCATAAATTTCACTTGTTTCTCAAATGCTTGGTCTAATCTAGAACCTCCCTAGCTAGCTTTTGTTTGTTGGCTAGCTACATGTTAATCTATTGTGTGAGCTAAGTACTAAGGACCCTGTGAAGAATATCTTTGATAAATGCATTACAATAGGGTTTTAGAAGTCTATTACTTAAGGTGGAAATTTAATTTCTTTTTGTTACATGCAGGAACTATTCTTGAAACTGTGGAGCATCTTGTAGAAGAGCAAAGCTTGGATCCACTCTCTTGTGAGAAGTAGGCTTCTTGAGATTTTAAGAATACATTACATTGTTACCTTAACTCACAAATAGTAGCTAATAGTTTAATTTTGATCATAGTATTGTTTTTTGATGATAGGACTGTGTTCAAGTGTGATGATTTAAAGTATTGTGTTAGTATAAAGTTTGATAATAATTTAATTTTGTGATGATATAAAGTTTGGTGTTAGTTTGATAGTATTAGGTAGTCTTAATGATAATATTGTGTTAGATATAGTGCGTTGATATGGATTTTAAATTGTAGCAGTTACATGAATTAAAAAAATTAGGGGTTTTAATTAAAATAAATAAAATATTTTTTAAAAAAAAAAATACGAATCCTCTTAGGAACGGTAGTGGATGATTTTTTTTATTTTTTATTTTATAGATCATCCGCTACCGTTCTTAGCTAGGAACGGTAGCGGATGACCAAATAATCAAATATTAAAAAAAAAATAGTAATCCGCTACATTCTAGTGAAGAACGGTAGCGGATGATAAGACTTTCCGCTACCATTCCAGAAAGTCAACGACATTCAGTGACTCTCCTATCTGCTACTGTTGTACAATAGCAGCGAAAAGTCTTTTACAACAGTAGCGGATCTGCAGTTTTGTACTAGTGTATGGAAGAACAATATCCCATAATGGGAACATTCCAAAAAATTACCATGCATTTGTAAACTGGACTCAAACATTAAGTGTGCACACTCCAACATGAGGATTCCAAGCCCCAATGAGTAGTTAAAAGCCCAAGTAGGCAGGATACGTTTCTACTGACTACCTCTCAAAACAAGGTATATAACCCTAGTGGTAAATTCATATAACCACTCCTTAACCAATAGGACACAAGGCCCTAGTACCCGGGATACGTTCATGCCAAGTACTTCACAAAACAGGGCATAACCCTAGTACTCGGTAAACACCCTGATAATGACGTTTTTCACGCATCCATCAAGCATCAAATTACAGTATATGGTTAAGATATCGTTCAACTGAAGATGACTCTTGTAATGTTAGGAATTGATGTTATGTGGAGTTAAACACAAGCTAAAACTACTCTTTTAGAAGCTAGACCTATCGTTAATGAGTTTGGTTGATATGGTTTAGCAAATAACAAATTAGATAAGTAAAAACAAAGGATCGCACTACTACAGAAAAAGTATACTACATCGCCTAACTAACGTCAGTTTTTGACAAACCGATGTTATATGTCAATAAAATAAAAAAATAGTATATATTATTTACGACGTCAGTTCTTGGCAAAAACCGACGTCGTATGTTTTTAATATATATATATTTTTTAAATTAAAGACATACGGCGTCGGTTCTCTCTAGAACCGACACCGTATGTTCTAAATAAAATTTAAAAAAAAAAACGTAAAGACATACGACGTCGGTTCTCCCTAGAACCGACGTCGTATGTTATAAATAATTTATTTAAAAAAGTTAAAGACTTAACGCCATATGTTCTGAATAAAATTTAAAAAAAAAAAAGAAGAAGAAAAACATAAAGACTTGCGATTGTTTTTAATATAACATAGATCAGATCGTAAATGTAAATGCACACTCTTTCACTCTTCTTCGTTCCACGTACAAGAGCAGCAGTAGCAGCAAGTCTTCGTTCCACGTACAGCAGCAAGTCGACGGCCTCCACAACGACTTCATAGCAGGTACGGCGACGACCAGAAATGGAAGGCAACGAGAGTGAGAAGATCTTCCTGCAAGTCGACGGCCTCCACAACCTTCGACGGCGATTCCTTAGTTGACTAAGCCTTTGATTTCTTCCAGCAGAAGATCTTCCTGCAAGTCTCTCTCCCTCTCTATTTGTATATATTCCTTCCAACAGTATGAGAAGCTATTTTTTTGAAATTGTTTTTATGTAGTTGAGGCAGCAGCTATTCTGAAAACGTGGCTGAGGAGCAGTTAGCGACTTTGTATATATTCCTTCCAGCAAGCTGATCGATCTTCTCCAGGTGGTTGAGGAGCAGTTAGGCAGGTCGAAGACGAAGAGGAGGAGGAAAACGTAGGCAGGTTAGCATAACCTTTACTCCAACTAATCTAACCCTCTATAACCTTTACTCCAACAGTTTTCATCGCCTACAGATCTCACAAACTGATCTAACCATCCACCGTCCATGATCTAACATCAACAAGAGGCAATAACGTTGAGTAGAAGAAGAACTGATACGGGGTGCGACTAGGCGGCAAAAAGCCGGACAGAAAATATTATATAGTTTTTTGGAAAAACCAACGTCGTATCTCTATTTTAAAAAAATGACATACGACGTCGATTTTTTGTCGTATGTGCTTATTTTAAAAATTTAAAAAATATACGACGTCGGTTTTTAAAAAACCGACGTCGTATAATTTATTTATAAAGTTTGCTAGAACTACGTCGGAAAATAATCAACGTTGTATGCCCAAAATAACTGACGTAAAAATGTATTTTTGTAGTAGTGTCGGGACTTGGTTGATTCAAGCTAAGATGTCATATTCTACTAAGGATTATGGGATTAAAACAAGGCATAGGGTAAGTGAGATGCACAAAAGTGTCCAAATACCACTGTTGTAGCTATTTGGACCTGCAACCTCACCTTGAACTCCACTCTCGTGGCAATCCAACCTAAAGTTACCCACACAAGAACACAAAGCATAAATTCTCCTTAATACCCGAAATAATCTCGTACTAGCATCAAGTGTGTGAATGTGTGGCTAGTGTACAAGCTCTATTCTCGTAGCAACACTTGGCGAGCTTGTCCTAGTATCTCTTCACCGACCTCTGATACTCGGTCATTCTACGCCAAGCTACATCTCTTCTTCCTCTAGGAAGTTCTTCTCTATCAGCAAACTTTCCTCATTCACCTCATCAGTGTACTGCAAGACTCGACTTCTAGGTTCAAGCACTTCGATAAGCACTTTAGCCTCAAACACATTTGTTAAGGAGAAGGGTGTTTCATTAGTTGCCCTTCGCGGACTCGTGCTGTAGGCCTACACCACTCGTTCTAGTTCACTCACCCAACTTCCTCCAAGGTTGCTTAGCTTCTTTCGTATTCCATCCATGATGGTCCAATTAACATTCTCTACCTGACCATTCGCCTAAGGGTAAGCCACGGACACTTTGGTGTGTCGTATTCCAAACTGTTCACAGAACTCAACAAAGGGCCGACAATCAAACTGCCGACCGTTGTCACTTATCAGATGTTCAAGAATACCAAACCGACAAATCACGTTTTTCCAAAGAAACTTTCTACGCTAAAACTCGGTTATAGTGACAAATGGCTCAGCTTCTACCCACTTGGTGAAATAGTCCATGGTGATTATGCAAAACTTGTGTCGCCCTGGCGCGACTGGTAGTGGACCCAACAGATCTACCACATCTTGCAAAGGGGATGTCAGTGGTAACCGGCGTATAGAAGGAAGCTGGTCTTGTTTCTTTCCGAGCGAAGGCTTGACAAACGGGACACTTTGCCACCTTCCGGATGCAGTCTCTGACCATGGTCAGCCAATAATATCTTTGCAACACTAACTTTCGTGCCAAGGTATGAGCGCCTTGATGTGCCGAGCAAATACCTGAGTGCACTTCTTCCATCACTTTCTTGGCATCGGCCGGGAACAAACATAACTGGAGGAGTCCCCCGAAAGACCTCTTGTACAACCTTCGGTCCTGCATAACATAGGATGGTGTCATTCTCTTGATTCTAGATGCTTCTGTCGGGTCATCAGGAAGCTCGGCCTTTTCTTTGTACAAGATAAGGTCAGCCAAAAACTGGGCCTCTGGAGTAATTTCCTCTTCCTCATCACTTTCCCCTTGGTTCCAGTCCTACCGATTTATTACATTGACTTTCTCCGCACTCTCATCCCGAGCTTCTATACTTGGTCACTCCACCATTTCTTTCCGACAAATGCTCACTAAGTAATCTGGTATTCCACCTAACTTTATCTTAGACAGAACATCGGCCCCCTAGTTTTCAGCTCTTGGAACATGATCAATCTCATAGGCTTGGAACTCCTTTAGGAGTCCCTCAGTCGTTTCCTTGTACCGCCTCATTCTTTCCCCTTTAGTCTCATCAGACCCTTTCACCTGCCCGACCGCCAGACGTGAGTCGGTTCAAATGCGAAATTTCTTGGCTCCCAAGGCTTTAGCTACTCGCAGCCCGGCAAGGACGACCTCATACTCAGCTTCATTATTAGAAGTTTTGAATTGGTATTCCAAAGCATAGTACAGTCAGAAGCCTTCTGGGTAGTTAGCATTACTCCCCCCCCCCAATGGTGATTTTGGCTTAAAGCACCATCAGCATGCATTTCCCACCATCCATCGGACTCGGGAATGGGCACAAAGTCGTCCTTTGATTCTTGAGCCGTGCATTCAACTATAAAGTCGGCCAACACTTGAGCCTTGATCGTTGGTCGTGGCTGGTATTCGATTCTATACTGAGTAAGCTCTACGACCCACTTGACTAACCGGCCAGAAGAGGTCGGGTTTTTGAGTACTCCAACTAACGGTTGATTTGTCAACACCCGAATGGGGTGAGCTTGAAAATAACAGACTAGCTTCCTGGACGTGATTACCAACACATATACCAGTTTTTCAAGTGATGAATAGTGAACTTTAAAAGCATTCAAGGCCCTGCTCACATAGTATATTGGATGCTGAACTTTATCATCTTCCCGGATAAGCACCGAGCTAACGACCTGCTAAGAGGCGGCTAAATAGAGAAATAATACCTCGCCCTCCACCGGTTTGGACAATAGTAGAGGATAAAGCAGATATGCTTTGAGACCTTCAAAGGCGGTTTGGCACTCAATAGTCCACACAAATCTTTCCCTTGCTTTCAAAGCATCAAAGAAAGGTAGGGAAAGGTCGGTCGATTTAGAAAGGAATCGGCTCAGTGCTGCTAGTCGACCTGTGAGACGCTTCAACTCTTTAACGGTCTTAGGCAGATGCATATCAATAATGACCCTAAACTTTTCAGGACCTTTCACCACCAGCATATCATCAACATAAGCAGCCATGGACTTGCCCTACAAATCTTTGAACAACTGAGACACCATTCTGGTATAGGTCGCACCAGAATTCTTTAGGCCGAAGGGCATGACTCGGTAACAATATACTCCGTCCAGAGTCACGAAGGCGGTATTTTCTTCATCAACCACATGCATAAAAATCTGGTGATAACCCCTAAAGGCATCCGTGAAACTCAGTAAAGCACATCCAGTTGTCTCGTCTACCATCTTGTTGATCCTTGGGAGCGGAAATGGATCTTTAGGACGAGCTTTGTTTAGATCGGTGTAATCAACACACATCCTCCATGTAGGCGGCTTTGGGAACAATACCACATTGGCCAACCATTTAGGATACTTAACCTCCCAAATGTGCCCAGCAATGAGCAATGCATCAATCTCCTTCTTCACAAACTCCCAACGATATGTAGAAATGTGCCTTTTCTTTTGAACGACAGGTCGGTAGGTCAGATCTACATCTAATCGACGAGTGATTATTGATCGGTCTACCACTGGCATATCTTCTGGTCCCCATGCAAAGATTTTCATGTATTTTCTCAATACTTGTACAACTGATTCCTTGACATCCTCTAAAAAGCTCTTCCCGATCCTCACCCGACTTTCAAGGTGGGTCGGATCAAGCTCGGCTTTCCTCTAGCTCAACAGCTGGCTCAAGTCGTTCCAAGGTACGCTCCATCAAGTCTTCCTTCTTAGTGATGGTATGAATGCGAAGGTTCGACCTTCCCATCTTACGACAGGATTGCAAGTAACAATCACGAGCTACTTTCTAATCACTCCGCACGACCCCGACTCCAGTGGGTGTCCGAAACTTCATACACAAGTGTTGCAAAGATATCAAAGCTCCCAAATCTTCTAGCCCCGGTCTCCCCATGATCACGTTGTGAGAACATTCTAGCTGAACAACCACAAACTCCATCTCTATGGTTTTAATATTTGGGTAAGTGCCTAGTTCGACCAACAGCTTTATGGAGCCCTCCTGTGATACACCGGATTAAATTCAAGCCTTAAACTCCGGTAATTATTCCTACCGTGTGATTAATTTTATTAATTGGGTTCTGTTTCATTAAATAGAGATGTATTCTATACTCTAGTTTATTTATTTAATCAAAGGGCCCAATTCCTTGATTTAATCTTGTAAGGGATTTTCCATTTGGATCTTTTATTCTTTATATTAAATTAAATATCTAATGGCCCAATCTTTGAAGGACCATGTTTTATATTCATTAAATCAATATTTAATGTGGATAACCCATTCCTTATTAATGAGCCCATACTCTATCCTAACACCCTAATGATATATACACACTATGTATGTAATGATTTCCAAAGTTCATATAAAAGCCTTATAACAATAATTCCTAGCTTTTTCCTTCTCTTGCAAAAGATTTCCCATCACCCCTTTCATTTCCAAAGAACCCTAAACACACACTATCCTTCATCTTAACAAGACTTCAAGAAATGTTACTCTTTTAGGAATCATGGTGCTTGGGTAAGCATTAATCTTTAAGTAGATTGCATTTCTTCTCATGATTTCTTAGTCTTTTTATAAGTTTTTATTATTTCTTCCTTGGGGTTTCTTGGGGTAAAGATGATCAAGGAGGTGAAGGTGACTTGAGGGATTGAGCATAGAAGTGGTGATTGCTTTTGGATTGATAAGCTTCAAGAGGTAATCTTCCATGTTACACTAAAACCTACTTTCACTCATGAATCTATGAATATTATTTAGTGTTGTGGAATTTCTTGGTGTTTTAGCCTTTGATTTGTTGGATTGTGAGCCTATATTGTGGATCTATGGACTTGTGCTCATTATCCTTTCATCTTGATGAGTATGAGTATTTATTGTTATGGATTCCATGTATTATTTGGCTTCTGAGATGTGAAATCTGTGTGTTCTGAACATATTTCTTATTCTGGATTGGATTATCGTGTATTCTGTTCTAAGTATGGATTCTGTGCGTTGAAGTTGTCCCTGCAGTGCGTTTCAATGGTATAATGTGTCACGTTGGAATGTTCCGTAAGAACACTAATGGAGTGGTTTGGCGGAATGTGGTGTTCCGTGGGTTTGTTCCATGAGTGCTTGAGGAGTGGTTCGGCTGAATGAGGTGTTCCGTGAGGGGGTTCCGTCAGTATTGGTGGTGTGGTTCGGCGGAATGTGTGTAAACCTATTTACAAACCATACTATACTATGTATTTCTCATGAGTGTGAGTGGTTGATTACTTAGCATTTCTTTGCTAATGTTTTCCTAACTGTTTTCCAGGTATGGAGTAGATTGAGCCGAAAGTGCGCTAGAGATAGATCTACTTCGTTCTATGCTTAGTCTAGTGGACTGTTTAGATGTTTTTCAGGCCTGTGTGCCTTAGACTATGTTTTATGTATCGACTATTTCAGTTGTTTTATCTTATGGATTAGTATTGTGGATTCTTAGCCTGTGCATCTAGGTTCAGATTTGCCTGGATGTGGCATGACACCCGTTTGAGTATTAGTATGCTTCTGCTTTATTCTGTTGTTAGTTCTGAGATTTTCTAGCTTTTATGTTAAGTTTATGCTTATCTCATCGTGAAATTTTAGGGGTGTCACACCTCCGCCTCAATTGAGTCGCCCATGAACCCCGCAAGGGAGTCATGACCGGTCTAAGAACATCTCTATCCAGCCCCAACTTATTGAAGGTGTCTAAATACAGTACATTGACACTGCTACCCGTGTCCAGTAACCCGCCTCACGACGGTGCCGACTATGTCCATAGCTATAACCAAAGCATCTCGATGAGGACCGGCTCCTAAGGGTAGGTCTTCATTTGTGAAAGTAATGAGTTCGCAACATACCTTCTTCACGTTGACTTCTCGTCCATACACGGCTCCGACATAGAGCTGCCGAGCCCAAGCTTTCCTCGACCCGGCCGAGTTACCTCCTTCAGGTCCTCCGACAATCATATTAATGATGTTCTTATGCTTCCAATTTGCTTCCTCGTCCCCTGAAGCAGGTTGCTTTCCTTTGTCACGATTGCCCTCCCCAGACTGGCTTGGGTTTCTGTGCTGCCATGGTAGACCTTGACGCATCTGGTTAGGAGAAGCCGTCGCACTTCTTTGGATAATAGCCTCCATTTCCCTCCTAATGAAAGTGCACTCTTCTGTTGAATGAGTGGTCGAGCGATGCAGCTAACAATACTTGCCGTTTCCCGAACTTTGGCCCACGGTCTCGGGCTTATCACTCGGTCACACCTTGGGTGGCGAAGGTAGGGCATGAACTTCTTGGACCACGACCGATTGCTGGCGAAACGGCGGCACACCCGATCTTTCAGGGTTTCGGCCAGTCTCTTGGCAACCTAGCCGACTCTTATCGAACTTTCCCGTACGTTGTTCCTCTACACAAGGCTTTTTGGGTCAAGACGATCGTCCTTCTTGGATTTTTTCTGCTTGATCGCGTCCTTCACGTCAGCATGCCGGTTGGCTCTTTGGATGGCATGAGCATACGAGGTCGGCCACTCAGTATGGAGGTTGGTATACAACTTACCCAACCTCAAGTTCCAGGTCGCCGACCGCTTGAACCTCCTTTCGCCATCTAGCCAGGAACGACATAAGTGGCTCGTTAGGGTTCTGCTTAATTCTAGACAGATACATGAAGTTTTTCTTAGGTCGCAAATTAGCGGCGTAATAGGTTAAGAAAAGCTCAGCCAACTGCTCGAAATTACTCACTAAATGCTCGGGCAACTTCATGCACCACCTTTGTGCTGCGCCGATTAAAGTAGTTAGGAAGGCCTTACACATCTAAAGAACTTCATCTCCGTGGATTTGCATCTGAGCCTGGAAACTGATCAGATGCTCCTTGGGATCACCCGTTCCATCATAAGTCAAATTCTCAGGTAATTTGAACTTCACCGGGGTCCTATAAGCCATGATCTACTGAGAGAATGGACATGCCCTTAGGAAAGACCGAGCATTGTCTGTCCTTCTGTTCACTTGATCATGTACATCCTGAACCTGCCTAGCTAACGCGACGACCTCATCCAGCCTTCGTCCTCGACCAGCCGGGGATTCTCCACTACTCTCATGAACTGAGTGCTCATCGACCTGTCTTTGAACATCTTCGTACCTCCGCTCGCGCCTATTTCTACGCTCGTTAGGAGCGACCTCCCTTGGTACCTCATGTGCATTCAGATTTCTGTCGCTCGGCACATCCTGATTTCCCAACCTATCTAAGGTGGATTGACGCGGGCCTCTCGACCCAGCTCTAACTGGAGATCGGCGCGAAGCGGCCGACCTTTCTTGCTCCACCGATCGAACAGACCGAGACTACTGTTGCTGAACCCTCTGAGGCGCACTCCTCTCACGAATGAAAAACTCTCGCTCGTACAAGTCTGCCATTCTCGTGAGTGCTTCGAGAATTCCAGGTCTTTCTGGCGCGGGTGGCTGAGGTGGAGGCACCTCTTCAGCTCGGACCTCCTCAACGACGAGGGCCTCCACTCGCACTTGCTCACTTTGAGCACAAGAATTATGGCGACTAAGCTGCTCTCACAAATCACCAGCACGGGGTCAGGATAACTGCTCTCGTAGGTCCCTCCCCTGAAAAATAGTTTGCCCTACAATACCATTCGCTTGTACCTGAGGTTGCATTCTACCTTGACCCTGACCTTGACAACTCCTGGTGGTCACCATTGCTACGTACTTTCCACCTTCTCAGTCAGTTAGATCCACACAACTTTTTGTATCGATCCCCACAAACAGCGCCAATGTTGGTTTTATCAACCACGAATGGTCGAACAGCATGCCAACACTACCGAAAAATCGACTAAGTGTATTTGGGATGAAAGTAGAGCAGCGTTTCAGCCCTCTTTGTATAATGAATTCTTAACCTCTCTCAAGGCCTTAAACCCCTATTTATACAAGTTAAGAGGGATTTCTGCCTTTGGTAACCCTAAGCTACCATATACAAGTTGAGACTTCTTTCCTTATTACATTTAGATACTTCCTTAATCTATTTCAACCTTCTTTCCATATCTTCCACCTGATTCCCGCTCCCAACCGCCTTTGCCTTTAGGAAACCTTCTAAAACGCCTTTAGGAAACCCCATAACCGCCTTCCACAGGCCGCATTTCCTACCTCGGCCACAGCCTCTGGGTCAACCAGACCGACTCATCACTCGAGAGTCCACTAAGCATATTCTTTTCATTCTCAAACTCGTCCTTGAACGTGTTCCACAAAATTGTCCTCAACATGCCATCACCCTTTCTTCCGCCTTTCCTATCGTTCCCTTCGATCGTCTCTTTCTCCCTTCCGAGCAAGGGAGCTCCAAGTGTCGAGCCTCTAACCCATTCCCCATCATATGGAAATTGTGATTGAGCTAAGTATTTATCTTTTAGGGAATTGGATTAGAACTTGTTATGGTACTTCTATGATTATAATTGCAAGTGTTAATTGCAAGGAATTGGGACTATATTATAGCCTTCCTCCACAACCATATAGGCAAGGTGTTCGCACATATTGTACTTCCTATCTAATCCACAACCAAATGAAGCACAGAAAGCCAATATCGCCTCCACTGAGGCTCAAACCCACCCCCTCCCATGTGGGGGTGCAACCGGATGCCACTAGACCACAAAGTCTTTGGCTCCCACTTTCATTTCATTGAACTCTTAGTTGATTGTTTTACTACTTGTTCTCTAGTTTACTTTGCTACTTACTCTCTTGATTGCCTTGTTACTTGTGATACTCTATTGCTCTTGCACACATTTGTACCTAGCTTCTTGTAGGTTCGTGTTCACTTGTACTCAACCGCGCATTATCCACTCCAATTTGTCATCCTTGAGATACATCCCGAGGAATCTTCATTCCTCAACTTGCTTTCCATTCCACGCATACTTCAATCTTTGTCAGTTTCCATGTTTGTCTAGAATGGCTTGTGATACATTGTGTATTTCGATCACTATAGTTGTTAGTGAAAGCTCACTTAGTATTAGTTCTCGAGTTTTGACTAAGTATAGATCCTCCCTCCTCTTGAAAAATGTTGAAGCACACATTTTGCTGATCGTCTGAAATGTAAGCACCATGTAAAAATTAAAAATTCCTATAGTATTAGTCATACAACAAAGCATTGATAGAACTTTTCGAAACTAATTTGAAGCCAAATGGATTGAAGTTATTACACCCTAAAAAGCAAAAACATCACATTACTAACGTACTTGTGTGGATTACTGCCTATTTTATTCTAAACCACAGATAAGTTCTACACTTTTACTAAACAGATACATAACCTCAAGCTCAAGAGCTCAACAATAAGAAAATAAAAAACTGTAGCAATTGATGCAGAAACCTAATCCATAATGGTTTTGTTTGACAAGTACAAAATAAATACTAGCAGATATTGTACAACTGGGTTAAAAATGAACCGAGACTAGAGAGGGCAATCACAAGAAGAGCCTGGGAAATTTACTCAACTAAACCAAACTTAGAAAGGAATTTCTTGTCATTACAGTCCAGCATCTCACTCAGGCTACAGTCTATGTTCTTCTGTGTCAAAACTTTTTGTCTCAATTCTAATGTTTTCTTCAAGCCATGCCTAAAGTAGTCTGGATAATCTGCAACCTCATCGATTCGTCTGCCCATCACATCTACCAAAAACCTAATCCGCGGTTGTAGAGAATTGTTGATACTCTTAATCAGAACAGGGGGATAATGGGTCACTAAAGCTGCAATCTGACTGGCTTCAAATCCGCATGATCTCAAGTATGAGATATTGGGCTTCAAGATCTTATTCACATCTCGGCACAAAATTGCAGGGAAGTTAATAACCACTCTTTGCAGATCATGTTCTGTTAGACCCAACGACTTCAAGAAGTCAGAAGTGGGACGCAGCCTCTTATCGACACTATAACCCATTATAGATGGGTGCTTCACCAGTACTTTTCCAACCATCCCTTCCTTGGATAGGCCCAGATTGGAAAGAAAATCCACAATTTGTGAAATCTTGGATTCAATGCTGTAGCTGATAATTCTGGGGTTTATCAGTATCATCTTGCCGATTTGCTTCTCAGTAATACCAAGAGCTTCAAAGAAAGCAAGCAGTGGGCAGAGTTTCTCTTCAACACTGTGAGAGAGTATGTGAGGAAATTTAGTTATGGCAGAAGCTACCTCATCAGGTTTTGTTCCCAATGTTGCAAGACACTGCACCATTGGAACCAGTTTCTCATGCAAGCCCAGAGTAAGGATCTTGGGGCACTTTCGAATAAGGGAAGGAAGTTTCCTCTCCTTGATGCCTATACTTTTCAAGTAATCCCAATTTTCCGAGGCATTTTCTCTCTGCATGCCCTCAAGACGCCTGCACTTCTGGAACATTTCATTAATACTTTTATCATCAAAACCTCTATCTTTGAAGAACCACATAATGCCAGAACTGTGGCTGCTTGTAGTTTCCATATTTCCTGAAAATAATTCAGACAAGTTTAGGAAACCAAATTACGAAATAGAGGAAATTGTGGCGATAATAAGGAAACATTTTTTCACAAGTAAAATTTATTGATAAGTGCCAGAAGATGCAACCTAATAAAAAACTGGTCTAGAACATCTATCCGGCAAAGATGCAATGTACAGATATCAACCTATCTAGTATCAAAACAGAACAAGAAAACATACACAAATCCTCCAAATGGTGTAACCAAACAGCATCTAGTGATTAGAGTTGACGTCTAAAACAGAGTCTTACTCTAAACAAGAGCCATTTACTTACGTAATGACAATATCAACCACAAAAATTCTATGCTACTTGAAATATCATCACTAAAAGGGAGCAACTATTTTTAGATCTTCTCAAATCCCAACATCTCTATGAGAACTCTGTGAAACAATGCAATGGCTTTAAATGCTATACAATTCCTATTATCTAGCAACAAAAATCTATGGGTGGAAATGAGCTGAGCCAAACTTGAACCTAGGCTAGCTCAAGCTCAAGCTCGAAATATTTATAGTGGCACAAGTTTGAGTTAGAGCTGATCAAGCTTTAAAATTTTGGCTCAAGTTCAGCTCGCTAATTTTTATAATGCTCAAGCTCGATTCAGTTGACTCAAATTGAGCTCGAATTTGAACTGTAGCTTCATAAATTTGCTATTAAATTATAAACTGATGTATTCAAGCATAAATAGTAAAAACTAAAAAACTTTTAAAGTCCAAAATAAAATATAAAACAACTGTTCAAACCATCCAAAATCCAAATTTCAAATAGTTCAAAGCAATAAACTGTTTGAACCATTCAAAATCCAAATTTCAAGGGGACAGCTTAAAATGGATAGTGAGTTTTGAAAGTTATTACACTTGATGATTTATTTATTTTTGTACAAAAGCATTAGAATAAGAGCTGTAAAAAGATGCAGTCTTCGTCAATGAGAACAATTCATTCACTTTGTTAGAAGTATCATGGTGGGCACATGAATGTTCTCTACTTCTTTGTGTGAAGTTGAGTCTGCGCAGCCATCATTAGGCTCCCCAAACCATTAAACTGAGAGTTTACCCAGTATTAAGGTGATTAATTAATTATTAACTATAACTATGCCGAAATTTCAAAACTAGAAGGTTGCTTGTTAGAATGAAGTTTGGATATTACAATTGCAACCACGCCTAGAAGCATAAACAAAGTAAAGTATAAGCAGAAACAGCAAAGAAAAAATGGTAATTTTTCGATTCTGAGAAAAACCAGAGACGCAACAAGCAATGAGATGAGGGGAAAACCAGAGACGCAGAGTGCGGTGCCGCTGTGGCAACGACGGTCTTGTTGCAGTGGAGCGGTGCCACCGTGGAAGCCCGTGCTGCCGTAATGCTGCTATGGAAACGCCAGTGGCCGAGAGTGGAGATTTAGAAGTGCAAGACAGCCAAGACTACAGGTGCCCGCTCTTCTCTTCTGCCTGCTCTTCGATTTTCACTATCGTTATCCTCTATACTCCTCTGCCACTTTCTTTGCTAATCTTGTCGATTTGTCCCACTCTCCAATTCAACGGGCCACTTAATTGGGCCAAATGGGGTCCGGCCCGTAACGATATACAGTGTTTGTGCCTGCACTCTTTTGGGCAATTTATATTGTGGACCCTGATCCACAATACAACGTTGTTTCATTGCTATTGCTTAACCTTTTTTTTTTTTTTTGAGTCATTTCCATTTTTGGTCCAATTGTTATTGGGGCATTATCAATTTTAGTCAACTTCATTAATTTTTGTCACATTGCGGCCAGTCTTATTTAGTCATTGCCACTTTCAGTCCACCATTAAAATTTTCGTCAAATAATCATCCAAAATAGGGGTATTTTGATCTTTTCATGCTTTGATCATCTCATTTACCATTTGTAGTGGTTTTCCTTACAGATTTTCATCCAATGAAGAGGTCCGGTAAAAGCCATGGCTTTGTAATGTGGCTCACATAGCTTTCGTCGGACCTCTCTAATGGATGAAAATGTGTAAGGAAAACCACTGCAAAAGGTCAAGGAGATGACCAAAGCATGAAAAGACCAAGAAAACCCCTATTTTGGGTGGTAATTTGACGAAAATTTTAACGGTGGACTAAAAGTGACAAGGACTAAATAAGACTGGCCGCAATGTGACAAAAATTAATGAAGTGGACTAAAATTGGCAATGCCCCAATAACAGTAGGACCAAAAATGGAAATGACTCTTTTTTTTTTTTGGTAATTCAGTTTTTCATTTCTTGCCGTTCATATGTTTACTTCTAACAAAGATAGCAGTTTCCTTCGTGCTTTGTTCAAATTGGCGATCTTTTCTCTCGATATGATATTCGCGATTTGCTCTCTCTTTCATATCTCGTGAATTTTCCGACATTGCGATATGGATGGGGTGATTGCGCAGTAAGAATTGACGGCGACAGACGATGGTAATGCTCCGATTGGATTGGTAGTGACAGACGATTCTATTCCAGGTTTTTATTTTATTGATTTTCGCTTGTTTTTGTTTTCATTGTTGATGCAAGTAGTTGAATTCGTATGTGATATTCGTTGATTCAATTATTTGAGAACAGTTCTATGATTGTTGTTGAAAATTTAGTGTTATTGTGTTTGTATTATATTGGAGGTTCTATGTATTTGTGATTAGAGTTGTTGTATTCGTGTGATAAGTTTCTGTATTTCGTATTATCATTTTATGTACGTTATGGTGATGAATTATTTATGTTAATCACTGGAGTAGTGTAAGATGAGTTATGTGTTTCTTGTGATGAGTTTCTGTATCTGCTGTTATCATTTTATGTACATTATGGTCATGCATTCTGTACATTATGGTCATGAATTCTGTGGCAATATACAGTGATTGTGCTTGCACTCTTCTGAGAAAAATTTTATTGTAGACCATGGTCAAAACGGTGTCGTTTCCACTCGTTCTGCGTAATTAGTTATGCTTGCATAACATATTCAGTTTCATTTTATATACATTGTAATTTCATTTCAGCACAACTACAACTTCATTTTGTTTCAACTACAATTTCATTCGACATTATAAACATACAATCAAGGTTTAAAAAGACGTTAAGCGCCCGATTTATATTTTTTTTAATAATTTTTTAATATTTTTTTTTATTATTTCTATGATTGCTTTCCCTTCACTCCTTCAGACTCACGTGTCATGATCACTCACCACCTCACATCTCCCATTTCCTAAGCAAGCATTCTCTCCAAAAGTTAAAAAGCAAAAGTGCAAACTGTAAAAGCATTCTGCATTCTCTTATTTCTCTCCAAAAGTAAAAAGAGAAACTGCAAAAGCATTCTCCCATCCTCACGACCTCACATGCATCTCTCAACAGAGAACCAAATCGGCGTGGCGGAGGCAGAGGCAGAGGCGACCGGTAGTGGCAGAGGAGAAGGAGATCGGCGATGGCGGAGGCGACCGGTGATGGAGGAGGAGGAGGTGACCGACGATGGCAGATGAGGAGGTGACCGGCGGAGGGTTTGAGACCTGAGACTGCTTTGGAGGCGGAGATCTTATGGCTTTTGGAGAATTATATATACATTAGTACATCACTACTAAGTTCGCGAAAAGGAGAAGGAAAAAGGGGGGAGGGTGAGATGGGGCGCTGACTAGGCGGTCTAGGCGCCGTCTAAACCGCCCATGCCGCCTAGGCGGCCAGCCTCGAAGGAGGTCGATTTTGGCCTTCCTCGCGGCGGCGGCCGGCCGCCTAGCACCTAGGCGCAATTTTTGCAACCTTGTGTACAATAGTCTTATTATAGTGAGACATGTTATTGAATTTCAATTTATAGACACTTTAGTCTATTCACAACACCACTAAATTATAATTCTAATTCAACTACGGTTTCAATGGACAATATACACTCAAATATGTGAAACTGTTATTCAGTTTCATTTTATATACATTATAGTTTCATTACAACATAACTGTAGTATCATTTCGATATAATTACAGTTTCATTTGACAATATGCACTCAATATGTGAGACATGTTATTTAATTTCTTTTTATTCATACTGTAGTTTCATATCAACAAAAATAAAGTATCATTTCTATTAAACTACACTTCTATTTGACAATATACACTCAATATGTGAGGCATTTTATTCAGTTTCATTTTATACATACTGCAGTTTCATTTCAACACAACTAAAATATCCTTTCAATTCAATTACAGTTTCATTTGATAATATAAACACAATATGCAACACTGTTTCATTTTAGATACACTGTAGTTTTATTTTGTCATGAACACACAAAAATACAAGATTTGTTAAAATGTAACGGTTTCCGTTTCTTTACTTAAAGAAACGACGTCGTTTTCGGACCATGGTCCATAGTATAACAACCGCTCTTCTGTGCTACCTCCTAAATAATTTGTTTATGTTGTAAGTTTAGCCTGTTTTAGTTCTGACCGGCAAATTTTTGCAAATTATTGTGTAGACCACGGTCCAAAACGACATCACTGAATTTTTTGAGTTAGAATAATGTACATTATATATTAGAATAATGTACATTATGTGTTCAAAATAATGAAACTGCTGAGTTAAGATATGTATATTATGTGTTAGAATAATGTATTTTGTGTCAGAATAATGTACATTATGAGTTATAATAATAAACTTCTAGGTTAGATAATGTACATTATGTTTTTGAATAATATACTTTATGTGTTAGATTAATGTACATTATGAGTTATAAAAATGTATATTTGATCGTGGTCCACACAACTATGTGGACCACGATCCACACAATAACTATTGGCAAATTTTACTATAGAGGATCCAAAACGGTATCATTTCTTTTAATTAAAAGAAACGGCACCCGTTCCGTGTAATTAGTTCTATTTGTATAATATATTCAGTTTCATTTTGTATACATTGTAGTTTTATTTCAGCATAACTAAAGTTTCATTTTATTTCAACTACAATTTCATTTGACATTATACATACAATAGTCTTGTTATAGTAAGACCTATTATTGAATTTCATTTTATACACATTATAGTCTTATTACGACACCACTAAATTATAATTATAATTTAACTACGGTTTCATTGGACAATATACACTAAAATATGTCAAACTGTTATTCGGTTTCATTTTATATACATTGTTGTTTCATTACAACACAACTAAAGTATCATTTTGATATAACTACAGTTTCATTTGACAATATACACTCAATATGTGAGACATGTTATTCAATTTCTTTTTATACATACTATAGTTTCATTTCAGCAAAACTAAAGTATCATTTCAATTCGACTACAGTTTTATTTGACAATATACACCCAATATGTGGGACATATTATTCAGTTTCCATTTATACATACTGCAGTGTCATTTCAACACAACTAAACTATCATTTTAATTCAATTACAGTTTCATTTGATAATATAAACACAATATGCTAGACAAATTATATCCAGTTTCATTTTAGATAAACTGTAGTCTCATTTTGTTTCGAACACACAAAAAATACGAGATTTGTTAAAATTTAACGGTTGTCGTTTCTTTACTTAAAAAAAATGAGGCTGTTTTTGGACCATGGTCCATAGTATAACAATTGAGTTTTGACCTCTGAGAAGATAATGCTATTATTGCAAAGATTCAGACCAAAGTAATACTGAGAAAGAGATAAAAGTAAAGTAGAGAGAGACTGGAGAAAAATGTAAGTCTCGACTTTTCATTGGTAACTCTGTGTGTGTGTGTGTGTGTGTGTGTGTGTGCGCGTGTATCAGAGTATAACTATATATAAGAAACACCAAATAAGGGATAGTGGGACACCAAATAAGGGGTAGTTGGATATTGGCCATTATTAGGAACAAGTGTTCAGATTTTGATGATATCAAAAGGCTTACAAAATTTTAGTCCCCAATTCGTTTTATTTTCTTAGACATATAGGAACTTTGTTCACTCTATTTGAATAGTCCGAATTGTAACTCGAATAGTTACATCTCGGATAGTCAGATAGTCTACAAGAGGAAGGATCGAAGAGTTCAAGGATCGAAAAGTCAAGAATCGAAGAATAGAAGATTGGAAGGTAACAAAGGTCAAAGAATGGAAGGACCTACCTACCGAATGTAAGGGACTTAGAATAATACTCGAATAGTAAGGACAACCATTCACGTATGAAAGGTTACATAAGGTTAATGTTCAAAGAACTAACTCGAAAGGTAAGAGTTAACCATTCAGAACTTTTCGAGACTTTCTCTAAGCAAACAATTTGAAACTTTCAAAGTTCAAATGCCAGCAACTTTATGCGAAATGTTACCAAAGCAAAAGTAGTCCTAAGTACACATTCCAAGGCAGATTTTCCTTAAAAGCTTAGACAAAAGGTGCAGAGCAAAAAGTAAAGTGTAGCAGGTATAGGCATGTCAACGACTGGAAAATCTAACACAAAAAGTAATCTTTCGAATTGTCCACTAGTTGTTGGTCCCGATAGATTGCTAAGTGAGTCTACAGGGGGGAGGGGGGGGTGAGAATAGACTCACTTGGGTTTTTTGAAAATTTCTTCACAAGTAAATACTCTTTCGAATGCAACGGAAAATATATGATATCCAAATTTTAATTTTAACCTTGCACAGTTTTGATGGCGTAATAAAATGTTAGGCTTGATCAAATGATATGCAGTGCACAAATGATAATAAGCGTAAGTAAAAGAGATAGAGACTAAGTCTACTCCACTCTTCTTCACAACTTGTGAAGGATTGCACTAATATCTCCCTTTTTAGTACAACGACTCCTCAACGTGTTCCCTTGATCACAAAGTTGGGCAGTCACGCTCTTTAGTTTTTTCAACTTCTCCGAGTTTACTCCGCCTCTTTTTACTTCTACACCAAGTAGAGATTGTTGTTGTTGATTTTGAAACTTGTTTCCAGCAACTTGAAACCTTGGCCTTGATGTTATTGGATCAACACTTTGAGCTGCACAAGATTTCTTTGAAACTAGATAAGAGTTTTAAGGTTTTGAATATTTGCATGCTTAGATCGCTTGAGAGTATTGAGCGTATGAATTGCAATATCACTTATGGACTAGCTAACCCAAATGAATGAGTGTGAGGGTATTTATAGGTATGAATTTTGTGTCTGTTGGAGGGAAGACAAAAGTTCAAAACCTATTGTCTAGTGTGCAATATCCGCCAGGTATATGAGCCATGTGGATGTCAGTACTATTTAGCTGTTTGTCTACTAAAGTGTACAGACAATTTGTCTCTGTGTCTTACACTAAAGGACATGTTATTAAATGCTCATTGGATAGAGGGAAGCTCATAGAATGTCTTCTAGCTTGTCCCTATGAATGATTAATGACTCGTGCCTTAAATGCTCATAAGAATGATTGACTTTATCATTCTCCCAAAATTCTCCTCGAATGATTTTCCTTAACCATTCGGCCTTCTTGTTCATCAAGAGATGAATCCTTCCATGATTCGGCCTTAACGTCCTCTTGGTCTTCGTTCAGCTTTGCCATGTCTTCGGCCTTAACGTCGTTTATTTTTTTTAAAAAAATTAAAAATAGCATACGATGTCGGTTAAATGCTATTAACCGACGGCGTATGGTTTTATTTTTTATTTTTAAATTAAACGACGTCGGTTAATAGCATTTAACCGACGTCGTATATTATTTTAAAAAATAAAAAAATACCATATGACGTCGGTTAAATGCTATTAACCGACATCGTTTATTTTTTAAAAAAATAATAAAAATCATACAACGTCGATTTTTAGTATTTAACCGACATCATATGCTATTTTTTTTTAAATTTTTTAAAACTATACAACGTCGGTTAAATGCTAAAAATAAACATACGTTGTAGATATTATACGATGTTGGTTCTATAATCGACGTCGTTTCTTTGATGTACTACGTTTGGAATAACTATGTCGAAATAAAATCTACGTTAAAATTGTCAGAAAATTGACGTTAAAAGCCTTGTAGTAGTGTATGTATTTAAATTGATTTGTTAATGTGATTAATAAATTAATTATTTGATGGGTAAGTTTGGGCCTTAAAGGCTTAGTGTGTATGCATGCACCCATATTTTCTCTGACAATAAACATATATTGTTAAATTAGTATTATAACATTGATGTTGGAGTGATTTAAAACTTGAAAAGTTTGAATAATTGAGGTAATTATTAGTCATTGGTATCGAAATGATTAAAATTTTGTTGTTGGCAATTAATGGATTTATTTTTGGGGTTATTTCATTCATGCATCAATCA
Organism: Ipomoea batatas; assembly: GCA_002525835.2. NCBI lineage: Eukaryota > Viridiplantae > Streptophyta > Magnoliopsida > Solanales > Convolvulaceae > Ipomoea > Ipomoea batatas. Next base: position 27,451,676 of record CM008332.1, read on the forward strand.
AGGCTGTCCAAAAACATAAAAGACGATGGAATTCTTTCAAAAGGCGGAGAAGGTCCGGCTCCGTGGGCGGGGAGACAAGCACCTAATAGCCGCGGACGACGAAGAAACCGTGATACAATGCCGGAATGGGTCCGCTGAAAACGCGGTTTGGAGGGTGGAAGTGGTGGAAGGGAAAGACGTGGTGCGCCTGAAGAGTTGTCACGGGAAATACCTGACGGCCTCTTGCGTTCCGTTCATTCCGGGAGTCACCGGGAAAAAGGTCCTCCAAACAGTGCCGGACGAAAACGAAGCAGCGTCAACGGAATGGGAGCCCATCAGGGATGGGTTCCAGGTGCGGTTAAAGACGTTCCAGGGAAATTATCTGCGCCCCAATCGCGGATTGCCGCCGTGGAGAAACTCGATCACCCACGATCCGCCAAACCGGAACCGGACGTATGAGAAGGCGCTGTGGGACGTGGAGGCGGTGGAGGAAGAGGAGCAGGCGGAGAAGGGTGGACAGGAACACCGGCGGACGAAGTCGGAGGACACGTTTGCCAGGACGGACGACGACTCGGAATTCACTTGATCGTTCGTTAAGCGGATCAGATCAGAGTTTTTTAGTTAGTTGGTTGGTTAATTGGTTTTTAAATGAAAATTAAAATTAAAATGCATAGCTTGGCTTCGATCGATCGAATTGGATCATCAGTTCATGGATTATATATATTCATGCATGGTAGCTGCTTCCACTGTACATTACATTTATTTATTTCTTAGCTACGATTTAATTTGTACTGTGCGTGATTCATATTCTATATTACGGAGTACTTAGCTTTTTGAGGGATCACTGCTTTAAATAAGTAGATTTAACATCATTTGGATAAAAATGTGTCAATTAAAAACCCTAGACATATACATATATATATGTAAAGTACCAATCTCATTACCTTCTTTTCAAAACCTTATTTGAAAAGAAGGTAATGGGAATTCACAAGTTAAGAAGAAGGCAATAGCATTACCTTCTTTACTACTTTATATAATTAATTAGAGATACAAGCACCATTAATTTGTATAATAAATAATGATAATAATAATAATAATAATAATAATAATAATAATAATAACAACAACAACTACTACCACCACAATACTTGAAATAAATAATAATAATTATCTATATCTATACTATATATAAAAACATTATCCTCCTCTAGAATTTTAACAACTACTACCACCACAATACTTGAAATAAATAATAATAATAATAATCTATATCTATACTATATATAAAAACATTATCCTCCTCTAGAATTTCCCGCCCAAATGTAGGGGTATTTTAGTAATATGGTAATTATAATAATAATAATAATAATAAATATTAATAATATTAATTATTATTATAGAATAATATTAATGATAGAATAATATTAATTATAATTGGTTATAATAGGTTATTAGTAATTATGGTAATTATTATGATAGAATAATATTAATGAGATAAGAATGTGGTTTTGATTGTTACAATTTTTTGTAATATTT
>CM008332.1:27454513-27465795 GCA_002525835.2 Ipomoea batatas
TTGGTAAAAAAATTAATAAAATTTAATTGGTAACAAAATTTTATTTACCAAATTCTGAGAATAATTAAACCATTATAATTGTGAGAATAATGGAAACAAATTATGCAATAATAAATATATAAGAAAATTCCTTGAAATTATGAGTAATTTTATAAGAAAAAATAATTTACTAATTATTATTTACACAAATAATAATATTTCGAATACTTATCTATACTTCTATATCTATACTACTATTAATAAAAATAAAATCATCCTTTGTAAAATTTCCGCCCAGACAATAGTAAAGATAAAATGGAAAAGAAAACTTATTTTACTACTTGATTGAAAATATAAAAAGATCCTAATAGAAAAGGAAACGGAAATTAGGCAAATTGGAAAAGTAAAAGAATATTACTAATTAAATGAAAATTGATTGAAAATTATTTTAAAACTTTAAAAAAAATTAATTACACTTTCCTTTCGAAAACTTTAAGTTATTTAAACTTTAAAAAATTAATTAAACATGGGTTGTTATAATTTTTATAATAATTAAAATTAATTCATTCAAATATGGAGGATGAAGAAAAACTAAATGCGATACGGTTAAAATGAATATACTTAAGGTATAAAAGTATAATTGCACATATATTAGTGTAATTGACTAATAATAATTGTCTAATAATTATTATGGTAATTAAGCTAAGCATTGGTCATATTACATAATATAATATAATTAAATTATTTTTCATTTTTCTCATATTTATTTTAGTAATAATATAATTACATCAATCATATTACATATTGATATTTTATGATAATTTTAAAGAAACAAGTCATATATTATTCAATTAATTGTATAATACTTTTGCACTAATCTTATAATCTAATAAATGTACAAGTTCAATATTAGATTTTTTTTAATAATTTCATCTTTATTTTTAATATCTAAATATATAATAAAAAATAAATTGCGCTATATAATATTCGATGTCACCGCACGGATAATTGGACAATTATTTGCTCTAATTCAAGCTAGGAAAACATCAAAAAATATAATCAATTCAACCAATTTCATTAATTGCGCTATATAATATTCGATGTTACAATTTATATAATTGTATATTGATCCAAATATTCTTAAAATATTATAACAAATCCATTCCGTGCAACGCACGGGCAAAAATACTAGTAATAATAATAATAATAATAACAACATGCAACAACTAGACTACAATATTGGTTACGTTAAATAATAATAATAATAATAATAATAATAATAATAATAACCATATTGTAGTTTTTCATGACATTCATATTAATAAAGGAGCAATGGATTACATAAAGGGTATATCGTAATTAACGACGGTGACTACCAAAGTCCATTTCATTAGGAAATCGACTTCTACGTTGTTGACCTCTATGAGCTTTTCGGCGGGCACCAGAGGGTGGCAGGCACGTGACCATTGTGGTCAGTTGAACTTCGTCATCCGGCAATGGATTCAAGTATCCTGCGTAACTCCCTATGTAATACTCTAACGAGAAGACTTTTGGCACAAAGGAGTCCGGGACAGTCCCTCTATAATGGCATGCGGCAATGACATGAGCACAAGGTAAGCCATCTACAGCCCAACGACCGCAGCTACATGTCTAGTCAGTCAAATTTACCTTAACATAACGTGGTTGGCCGAGAGAACTGGAAGTTGATTCAAGTGCTACCTCGTATATCCCTCTTTGGTTGTTATATGCGTGAATAGATGCATTGTACTTGAACCTTTCCCGATCGGACATCTGCTTATCAATATTGGTTGGCCAACGCAATCCAGCTTGTTGCATTAACTCACCAGTGGAACGCCTGTTTTGAAACATAGCCACTAATTTATGGAAAGTTAGTTTGGCGATAGCAGTGACAGGTAACATTCGACAACCCTTCAGTGTATTGTTGAAAGATTTAGAACTGTTGGTTGTCAAAATGCCAAACCTGTGTCCACCGTCATGAGACAATGCCTAGTATTTTGGTGGGATTTCTCCCAAGTACTGATATGCATCTGGAAATATCTCTTGTATCGTCTTCATTTCCAAGTCAAAGTCTCTTTGTTTTACAGAACTACCTGCCTCCCAAACCAATGACTTCAGCCTCTTGTTCCGGAACTGTGTCATCACGTTACTTCGTAGATAGCGAAGGCAACATCGACGATGCACGTGTTGCAACTCTGGTAGATTGTTGAATGCCGCGTCAATGCCTCGATGTCTATCTGAAATTATGCACATACACTCGCCATTGGCAAAGAAGGTTGTCGCAAGCAAACGCAGGAACCAGGACCAGCTGTTGGAGTTTTCAGAGTCCACTACTGAGTATGCGAGGGGGAAAATCTCTTTGTTAGCATTCATAGACACAGCCAGTAGTAGATGCCCTTTGTATTTACCATATAAGTGTGTCCCATCTATGGTAATAATAGGAAGGCAATAATGAAAACCGTCAATGGCTGGCTTAAATGCCCAAAATGCGTACTCAAACTCGCAGTAGTGATCACCCTCCGTAGAGGGCTTAATTTGAAGGTCAATCACGGTGCCTGGGTTGCTTTGACGGACAAAATGCAAAAATTTAGGAAGATCATTGTAGGATTGATCCCACTTGCCATAAAGGCTCTCAATACCTTTTAGGCATCCGTACCAAGCTTTTTTGTACTTAATATCGATCCCGTACCTCTGTTTAACATCTAGTATGATGTGCTTGATTTTGTACCCGGGATCAATTGTCAATTTGTCTTTAACCAGGTCACCTATTAATGTGCTGGTGCAGTTGAAATCTTGACCACCTTGATTGTAATCAATCCGGCATGTGTGTTTACTGCAATACTTTTTAATAACCCATTCCCCTCGTGCTCCCTTCATTTGGCTGGCAGATAACGACCAAAAACATTTTTGGTCACCACCATTTGAGTACAGACATTTGGCCTTCCAATAATTGAATCTCTTGGACTGAGATTTAAATTGTTTCCTTTGACTCATATTGACTAAGGTCACTGATTTTAACAACTCATCATAGTCATCGAATATCATCCCAACTTCTAAAATATTTTTAGTTGGGCTATACCGAGGAGTAAATTCTTCATGCTCGTAGTAGCTATAGAGATAGTAAGTGAATGATTTATTATGGGAAAGAAGACAGCTTAAATAGCCTGCATACAACAGCTTCTAAGCTAATAATATGGAGACTAATTCTAACAAAGTCAGACAAATTAAAGCCTAACCACACAAATAAAACTAAACAACTTGAACTAATCTACATTACTCCTTTACACGCCCCCGCAAGATGGTGGATCCATCGGACACACCCAGCTTGGAACGAAAACCTTCAAATGACTGGCGCGGCAAGGATTTGGTAAACATATCAGCAATTTGATCTTGCGTGCGAATATAGTTAACTAACAAGGTACCATTACTAACAAGATCACGCACAAAGAAATAATCCAAGGCTAGATGCTTCATTCTGGAATGATACACAGGGTTTTTGCAGACATAAGTGGCCCCAGCATTGTCACAGTGCAACACCGGTGGCGTGGTGAACGGTACCCCAAGATCGAGCAGTAAATTCTTTAACCACACAACTTCAGCCGCAACATTGGCAAGGGCTCTATATTCTGCTTCAGTGGAGGAACGAGCCACGACCTTCTGTCGAACAGACCGCCAAGAGATAACATTTGAACCCAAGTATACAACATAGCCCGTAGTTGACCGACCACCATCATGGACAGCACCCCAGCTTGCATCCGAGAAGGCTGTTAGGTGTAGCTTGACACCACGACGTAAAAATAAACCATGACACAACGTACCTTTGAGATAACGGAGCACCCGTTTCACCCCTTGCCAGTGTAGCAATGACCGGGAATTCAAAAACTGAGATAACCGGTTAACAACAAAATTGACATCTGGGCGAGTAATGGCCAGATATTGTAAACGTCCAACCACGCGACGATACAAGGTGCTATCAGCCGGTGCTGCGCCGTCAGCACTATGTAGTTCAACCGCAGACCCAGGTGTAGAAACTGGCTTGGCATCTTGCATATTAAACTCTTTTAGAATATTTGTAATATATTGAGCTTGAGAAAGGAAAATACCCGCCTTAGAGGATATCACCTCCACACCAAGGAAGTGATGCAACAACCCTAAGTCCTTGAGTGCAAACCGCGCCATTAGAGAAGTGACAAACCGGTCTAAAAAACTTTGTGAATTCCCTGTGAGAACCACATCATCCACATACACCATAAAGTATGCCAGAACATCATCACATTGATATATAAATAAAGAGTAATCAGCTTTCGATTTTCTAAAACCAAAAGAAATAAGAAAGGACGACAACTCCATATACCACGCCCGGGGAGCCTGCTTCAAGCCATATAACGCCTTTTTCAAACGACACACATGCTTTGGGTGTTCTGGATCACAAAAACCCGGTGGTTGTTTCATGTATACCTCTTCTGATAGAGTCCCGTGCAAGAACGCGTTGTTAACATCCAATTGTCGCAACGGCCAGTTAGAGGCTAACGCCAGTGTCAGAATAATCCGTATTGTAGCCGGTTTTGTAACCTGACTAAATGTATCAAAGTAGTCTTTACCTGGCTCTTGTAAGTACCCCTTAGCCACCAGCCGGGCTTTATACCGTTCAATAGACCCATCTGGTTTTCGTTTGACGCGGAAAATCCATTTACACCCAATCGGAGTGTGAGACGATGGTGGTACCAACTCCCACGTGCTATTTCGTAGCAACGCCTGATATTCCTCATTCATCGCGTTACACCAGTTTGGAGACTTGCGAGCTTGGGCTACAAAGGTCGGCTCGAGTAAAGAAGGCAAGTCGTGTTTTGTTGTCAAATTAACAAAGTGAGAGTTAAAATACTTGGGATTCTGTCGTCTAACACGCATTGACCGCCGAGGTGGCTGAGTTTGAGTGGTTTCTGTATGTCTGTCACTTGGAGGTAGCGAGTCAGATGTGTGCACTGAGCCACTAGTGTCAGATGGTAAGGACGAAGCCGGTTCAATGTGAGCACTACTAGTTGGCAGATTTTGAGTGCTAGATGGTGAAGAAGGAGTCAGCTGGCCTTCTGCAGACATCTCATACACAGGTGGTGGATCTAAGTCGGCAAAACTACTACACGCCTCACCCTAAGTATTGTCGATAGGGAGAGTTCGTCCACTAGCAAGTGAGGCTGTGTTTTACTGCCGACTGGAACCCGATATATTAGTAGCAGGTTGGTGATGGCTCGGAGAGGAATGGGTGGATGGCGGATGAGATTGTGTGGGGCTGTGGGATTGCGTGATAACAGGGAGAGTAGCAGCTGTGTGTATGGGTAAGGTTGGGTTATGGGATTGCATTATAACAGGTGTAGCATTCTGGGTTTGGGAGGTTTGAGTTGTGTTTATGGGTAAGGGTGGTGTAGTAGAGAAGATAGGATGAGGAATCAGTCTTTCACCTTTGGTGCCAGCCACGCCTGCCGGGGAACTCCATGACTGTGATAATGCCTGAAACGGAAAATTGAACGGGACAAAACGAACATGACGGGATAAATAGACACGTCCTGTCACATGATCTAGGCACTTGTATGCAGACTGAGATGTAGAATAACCTATGAATATACAAGGTTTAGACCGGGGTTGGATTTTTGAGCTAGTGTAAGGTCTGAGCCAGGGATAGCACAAACACCCAAATGGTTGTAACTTAGAATAGTTTGGTGTAGTGCCAAACAAAGCGTGAAAGGGAGATTTATTTTTAAGGACAGGTGTTGGCATTCGATTAATGAGGTATACTGCTGTCTGAAAAGCATACGACCAATAGGTTAGTGACATAGATGCATGATGGAGCAATGATAACCCAGTGTCGACAATATGTCTATGCCGACGTTCAGAAACCCCATTATGCTCAGGTGTGTGCGGTGGGCTAGTGAAGTGAGATATACCACATGAGCTTAACAGAGGTTTTAATTTTTGGAATTCACCACCATTATCTGAAAACAAGGTGTGTATCATGTGATTAAATTTGTTCTCAACTAGCTTTTTGAATTGTGAGAAGACAACATACACGTCAGATTTTCTAACTAAAGGAAATAACCATATATATCTAGTAAAATGGTCTACAAAAATCACATAGTACCTGAACCCATCAACAGACTGCTGATTTATACTCCAAACATCTGAGTACAATAATTCGAGAGGTCTTGAGCTTGTCATTGAGGTTTTATGGAACGGTAACTTATGACTTTTATTGCTTAGACATGACTTACATTGAAAACCCAAAACAGACCGGAATGAAATGTTGGCAGTTCTTAACATGTGAGCCAGTGTTCTACTGGACAGGTGACCGAGGATTGCCAAAGGAAAACCCAGTATGATAATAGCTAATGTCTGCATCTCGCATTGGTTTCTTGCCTCTCCGTTGTGGTTGGTCATCATGCATTTCATGAATTTGTTCAAAATTGAAATGCATAGGCTGAATTTCACGTTTAGAACTCGCAGTACTTGGAGCATCTTCCTCTTCGCTTTCAGAATCGATACTACGACTCGACTGTACAGGCATTTCGGTATACTTGTAAATAATAATAATAATAATAATAATAATAATAATAACAAGACTACCGTACTGGTTATATATAATAATAATAATAACAATAATAATAACAATAATAATAATAATAATAATAATAATAATAATAATAAAAACTAGACTACTGTACTGGTTATATATAATAATAATAATAATAATAATAACAACAACAATAACTACTGTGGTGCAGAGATGGTAATATATAATAATAATAATAATAATAATAATAATAATAATAATAATAATAACTATGATGCACAGATGGTAATAATAATAATAATAATAATAATAACTAGACTACCGTACTGGTTATATATAATAATAATAATAACAATAATAATAATAATAATAATAATAATAATAATAATAAAAACTAGACTACTGTACTGGTTATATATAATAATAATAATAATAATAATAATAGCAACAACATGCAACAACTACGTACTGGTTATATAATAATAATAATAATAATAATAATAATAATAATAATAATAATAATAATAATAATAATAATAATAATACCTCGAGTAGTTTGTGTATATTTGTTGTCCTTCCGTTCTAATGTTGTGGGGCACATTTTCACCATCTGGTGCGTCAACGTGTTGCATTATTTCTGACTGTAACCCCATGAACCCCGTATTTGTTGATTGTGGTTGTGCAGTTATCACATATATATGTAGTTCCCCAAAGCGTGAAGAGTGGTTAACAAAATATTGCCAAGACTCATCACTTACTATAGGAAACGGTATAACTGTGAATGTTGTATTATCCGTGGATACGGGTAACCTCCCTGTTAAGACCAATGACGATTGCCATTCGTCCATTGAACTCTGGATGACATTTACAATGTCTGATAAAGAAGATTGGCGATGTATGCAAATGCCATGTGAGGGTGGTAGTGTGTATTGAAGCTCAAATGGGGTTTGATTAATCGCAATACCCCAATAAAGTTGTAAAACCACATTGATGGATAATACACTAGACTTGGGCTACATGGACCGGCCCAAGAGAGCAAGTATACTTTCTAGAGACTTCGTATCCACAAAGTCTCAAGAAAGTGGGGGACTAGATGATGGATAATACACTAGGCCTGAACTACATGGACCGAAGAGTTCGATAAGGATTGGACTTAGCACTTGTAATATTAGCAAAATTAGGGCTTATTAGTTGTAATATAACACGGACTCCCAATATGAGGCAGTCCAGGATTCTTATTCCTTGTAGGGCTTTAGGCCTAAAGTATGTATAAATAGACCCTCCATACACGGGGGGAGGGGGGAGCAATTCTGAACAATACAATACCTATATTCTCTCCATATATTTTTCCTACATATTTTCTATATTCTCGCTATTCTAACAGGTAGTGTTGGCCTGCCTTTGACTACCCAAAAGTTATAAAACCAACATTGGCGCCGTCCGTGGGGATCGATACGAAAAGTTTACGTTCGTTCCTCAAATTTAAAAATGCACATTCGAAACCCTAATCATGGTGCTCACAATTCGGACCATTCGGACTTACGATTACGTCTCAGGCCGAATCGTTATCATAGCGTATTATCAGCGTGATCGGTTTGAAGAGGCACGAAAAATTTGGACATACAAAGAACCAAACTCTATATGACAGGCTTCACAAATCACAGGTAGCTTTATCTCAAAGTCCTGTATAGGGTCAGGTTTATCTCTGAAGCCGGCACAATCCTCGACGGTAGCTCTTACAAATTATCATGCAAGCTCGTTGTCACATGGAGACTTGGGGTATTCAAAAAATGGCTGTGCAAAGTCACCAACTTGTAAATGTGACAAACACAGCATGCATGCATTAAGTACGTGTAAAGCTTGGAGGAAAGGTGAAAGTCATGGGAAATTTTAATACATGAGGTCACAATTCCAATTTAAAGACATTTGTATACATGGAAAGATTCTACACCTGGAAAGAGAAATTTATAAACAACAAAGGAAAAAGATGAAGGCTTGCAGGAGGAACACTAGTACATTCCTGGGAAAATTCCCCTCAAACGATCGACTTTTGTAAACAATACTCTGCATTATATTCTAAATGACCAATCCTCAATTCAAACCTACACTGGAGTTCTTCTTATTGGGCAACAACTTTTTCTGGTTTGGCGGTAATTTCCATTGGCGGAGGTTGAATTTATCTCCTCGGCATCAAGGTTCTATCGGCAGCGAATAATCTCTAACAGAGCAATTCAGAGTTTTAGTGGCGGTAGTTTTAATCAAGGCTGCTACAATTTGTTCAGCAACTTCAATTTTCTTTCTAGTTTGACAGCATCAAAATTAGGGAGGCAACAACATATTTGTTTTCTTGAGAATTGGAGCGAATTAAAACCTCATCCTCCTTATTATTCTTCATCTAACTACATCACGGTAGTGGAGGAAACTACAAAAATAAGTTGCACCATAATTTATACGGCCAACCCCGAGCTACAACGAAGCAGCTAAGGCGATAAAGCAATCTGAACTCCGATCGACGCTAAACCAGCCAAGGCGACATCAACATTCTTTACCAAAGAATTTTCTTAGGGAGCGAAGATTATTAGATGATAAGACTCTGAGATACCCTTATTTCAGGCACATTTTAGGGTGTTTTATCGCGTCTATAGCATCCTTATTTGGTAAATTATGTGCGTAAATGCTTGAAAATCACTAACTGATGCACGGAAGCCACTTTTAGCTTAAAAGAAGTAAAACAGGAGCCCCGGGAGCAAATAGGACCAAAAGTTGAGCTTAAAGAGCAAACCAGGCAAGAGCGGAGACCCGGAGGACCAAACTAGAAGGCCACACGCGTGTGAGCAAGCATGAAAACTTTCCAGAAGCTTCCCACGCACGCTCACACGCGTGTGAGAGGCGTGGAGACGGTGATGCGCGAATTTCAGCTAGGGTTACGTTGTCATTTCGGAGACTATTTAAACCCCTTTGATGAATTTTCAGAGGTGGATTCCAGAATTTTAGTTTTCCCTTTTCTTAGTTTTTCCTTTGGAGAGCTTTCTCCATTTTTCTTAGTTTTTAGATTAGACCAATCTCCATTGTAGAAGACAACAAGCTTGGATTGAAGATCTTCTTCTCTCTAGGTGATCTCTATTTCATTTCTATAATTTTAGCTATCTTGTTCTTGGATTAAATTAGCTTTTGCTTGCATTTCATATCATGAGTAGCTAATTTAGTCTAGGGATTTGGATTGTGTGATTGAATATTGTTTGTGTGATGATCTTATCTCTATATCTTGGATCTATGAGTTTGTGTTGATGGATTATCTATTCTTGTCTTTTGATTGTTGTTTTGATGAGATCTTGTTTGGATTTGGCCAATCTAGATGAGAGATTGAGCTCTTGACTCTTTCATGTCTTTGATTAGAGTTAGGATTTGAAGCTTTACACAATGAAAGTTCCTATGGACTTCTTAAGAATAGTAGGATATTGTGTAGCTTAAGTGTTTGATAAAATTCATCTTAGAACTTTGGATGCTTGAAGGCACTCCTAAGTCAAAGAAGCCTTAGTACACAAGGTGGAAAAGGACTAAGACAACACACTCTTGAATAGACAATATCCTAGCAATCCTAATCCATGACCTTAGATACTCCACTATACAATATTCATGAACACTATCCAATCCCTACCTCTTTTACATATTTACAAAATCACTTTTACTTTACTACTCTCTTGCACTCAAACCAATCAATGAACTACTCTCACTCACAAATCATCCTTCACCACACTCGAGTCCTATGCATGATCCAATCAAGTAAACTCCCGAACGTTTGACACACCTCCACGTCCCTCCTTCGAGACCGACACTCGGGGAGTCACAGACTTTCCGCTTTAACATAAACATCTTTTGACGAATCAACCCTTACGCAATATTGCTTCTTCATTAGATTTTGGTTCGGCGGTCCTTTTCCCGTTGACGGCTGAAAATTCCGACATCTCTATGAGTCCTTATTTTACTGAATCTTCAGGCCGGCATGGAATAATGAAAAAAAAAATTTACCCATTAGCTAGTGGTAGACTCGTATACCCACCACCGTGTGGAAGAAACGCATACTCACTAGGCAACGGAAGAAAAAAAATATACCCATTAGCCAGTGGCAGACTCGTATTCCCACCACCGTGTGGAAGAAACGCATACTCACTAGGCAATGGAAGAAAAAAATATATACCCATTAGCCAGTGGCAGACTCGTATTCCACCACCGTGTGGAAGAAACGCATACTCACTAGGCAATGGAAGAAAAACAAAGTATACCCATTAGCCAGTGGCAGACTCGTATTCCCACCACCGTGTGGAAGAAACACATACTCACTAGGCAATGGAAGACTTATACCCACCATCGTGTGGAAGACATATATACCCATTAGCCAGTGGCAGACTCGTATTCCCACCACCGCGTGGAAGAAACGCATACTCACTAGGCAATGGAAGATTCATATTCACACTAGACACATAAGGAAGCCCAACTTGTAACGCAGTGGTTGACTTATGTATATTCTTGATATTTACGTAATCTTATAATGATTTCTTTAAATATTCTTCTATATGTCTGTATATACTTATTGTTGAATTTGTGCAAAATTTTTATATTTGTTCACCACTCTCTTTTATTATTGTTGTTGTATTTGTGTGAAATTGTTGTATTTGCATAATGCTACGTGGTCGGTATAAGTCTTCCATTGCCTAGTGAGTAT
>CM008332.1:27471854-27483107 GCA_002525835.2 Ipomoea batatas
ACCCCTAAACTGCAGGCAAAATTGATCGGGGTAGTGAAACTCTATAACATAAAAAAATACTAGTGGCACCCTGTGAAGTCCACATTCCAGCTCCATCGCGACAATAATAAGGAAGATATGGCAAGATGTCATCATACGGCCTAAATTCAAACTGTCAACATTACAAACAAAAAAATTCAAAATTAATTAAGTATTTTGTTATATACAATTACAAAAATAAATAAATAAAATACGAACAATATCACATACTTTTCTCTTTGTACAGTGATCAAATTGGTCTCTGTATGCACGGATTACGTGTGTCGTCACTATCGGCCATTCATGCGGACAAAACCACCTACATTCCAAATAACTATGATAAGTAATAAAGAACACTTATAAATCAAAAGTGCAAAATTTAACATAATATAACTAACCTCGCCCTATATGGCAAATCACCGAGGTTGTTCAAAGGCAATATTCCTTGGGGCCTCACCATAGGCAGTCTTTCCCATGCCCATATTTGTAATAATATGAGGCACCCGCAAGCTGTGGATGACTCAAAGTCGGCTTCACCACACATTGCCCTATACAAATAGGCTAAAACCGCAGACCCCCAACTATACTGACCGCAGCCTTCAAAGGTGTTTAAAAAATTTAAAAAAAATAACTTCACCTTATTCTTCGTTGTGTCAGGAAATAGAAAACCTCCTAACAAGTGAAGAATAAGGATCCGGGTAGCTTGCTGTACTTCCTCATCAGTATGCCACCCATTCAGAACAAGCACTGGTGGTAACGCGGTAGCATATATTTTGCTCATCGTAACGACTTCAATGGGAGGCCGAAAACCCAACAACCTGTCACATTCCTCAACCCATTCATTACATGGACGCTTGTCTTTGCCCGTGACTGCAAGTCAATCAACCTTCAAACCGAATAACACTTCAACGTCTTGAAGTGTTATGCCCACCTCACCAAATGGAAAATGAAAGGCATGCACCTCTGGCCGCCATCTCTCTACGAGTGTTGCGATTAGGCTGCGATCGATATTAATACGTTGACCTAAATGTGCAACACCGTAAAACCCAGTGACCCTTAAATATGCAATCATTCGAGGCTCTCGAGGTTCATCAGTATACATTTGACCGTCATATCTAGATACACTAAGATGGAGATCATAATTTGGGTCGTCCCAAATAGATGTGCATCGATGCCTTGGTTGAAATTCTAGCATAGACGGGTCAGCAGGTCCAAGGTGAAATGGTCTCGCATCCATAACTGTTAACCTGAATAATAATAATAATAATAATAATAATAATAATAATAATAATACAAATAACATGCCATGCATTGCGTACTCCTAATAATAATAATAATTATAATAATAATAATAATAATAATAATAATAATAATAATAATAATAATAATAATTACATGCCATGTACTGCCGTACTCCTAATAATAATAATAATAATAATAATAATAATGATAATAATAATAATAATGATAATAATTTTTTAATAAATTTTAAACAACTTTTTAAAAAATATATATATATTTATTTAATTTTTTTAAATAAATTTTAAATAAAAAACTTAACCCAAAAAAAAAAAAAAACCAGGCAACCCGCCCCTCTGTCGGAAGCTTTTATTTTTTATTTTTTTTTTAATTTTTATTAAATAAAATTAGTAAATTATTTGTTTTAAACAAACAACAATAACCATTTTTTGAAAAACAACAATAACCATTTAATGCATTAGCTAATCATTTCAGTTTTTATATTTTTATAACTTGGCCCTTTTTTTTTTCTTATGAAAGTTAACCAAATGAATTAATTAGTAAATTATTTTTTTAAACAAACAACAATAAACATTTAATGCATTAGCTAATCATTCCAGTTTTTATATTTTTAAAAAATTGTCCTTTATTTTTCTTATGAAAGTTAACCTAATGAATTAACCTAAATAATAATAATAATAAACAAGCCGTACTACTAATAACAATAATAATAATAATAATAATAACTTCTGTTCATGCATGCACACAAACAGAAACATAATTCCCAAAACAACCTAAAAATTTCTAATTTACTCGGTAAAATATTTTATTTTAACTAAACCCAAAACATTAAATAAATAATTAATAATACATTGACAAAAATTTAATTAATAATTATGATGATGACAAAGTTACAATAATATTACCGTTTTTTCACAGGTTCACCAGAAAACAACTACACCAATTTTTTCTGCCGTTCGTCGGTCACCGGTCACCGTCACCCGCTTCTAATTTTCGTTGTTGATTCTTGTTGAAACTCACTTGGGAAAGGAAAATAGATTAGGAGGTTGAAAGTGAATTTTAGAAAAACACTGTTATTGAAGGTAAAAAAAAAATTGAAGAAAGAAGAGAGGATTTATGAAGGATGAGGAGTGATTTATTTTTTGTTACACCATTTATGAAGAACGGTGAGAAAATCTGAGAGTAAATATTTGAGAGAGAAGCTAAGTAGATGGGGGTTGGGGTGATAAATTAATTTTGGATTTTGGGTAAAGGAAAAAGAGTGAATGCCGTGACGCCGTGTAGTTTTGGGTAGGCAGAGGGTGAATTAATTCTTCAATGCTTTTGGGGAGGGAGAGTGAATTAATGATCGTGTGGTGTGGCAATGTGGGCAGGCAGAGAGTTAAAGGCTGAATGAGTGAATTAATGGGGTAGGAAATTGAAAGGCTGAGAGTGAGTTAAAGCTGTAGAAATTGAGGAGAGAGAAACGGTGATTGGAGTGACGTTTTCTCTTTCCTCATTACTCCAAAATTCAGCATCTCTCACCTAGCTCATAAAACGGTGATAGGAAAACCTACTTACAATCAACCCTAAACATAAAACGGTAATGAGTACTTTACACAATATTATCCAACCCTACCTGACATGCACAATATTGTCTCTCCCCTCTCTCATCTACGTATTACAGTCAACATCCCGCTTTTTGAGTTTGATTAGCACTGGGTAAATATATAAGTGATAAGCTCCCAAGATACCCATTATTTGAATATAAATTAGGGTGCTTTATAGCGTTTTCAGTATACTTAAATGATAATTCTATGAGAATTTGTGCTTTAAATTCGTTAACTGCACACAAAGCTACCTTAGGCATGAATTGAGACAGTGCAAAGGTCCCAAGAGCTATTAGGAACAAAGAACGAGCTTAAGAAGCAAACCGAGCAAGTCTGGAGCCCCGAAGGACCCGGAATGAAGCCCATACGCGTGTTGAGTGGCGTGGCAGCATTCCAGTAGCCAACCACGCACGCAACCACGCGTGTGGGAGGCGTGGATGGAACACTGCACGGGAATATTTTCTAGGGCAAAATTTCGGAGACTATTTAAGGCCCCTTGATAGAATTTCAGGGGAGTTCCTCCTTCTTTCATTTTGAGAAAATCCCCTTTTCATTTCTTAGTTTTTAGGATAGTTTAGTCTTGCAATTTCTCCTTGTAAGAAAGACAACAAGCTTGGATTGAAGAAACATTTCATTACTAGGTGATCTCTATTACATCTTAATCTATTTTATTTTCATTATTTTGTTCTTAGATTGAATTAGCTATTGTCTTTGAATTCTTGATTATGAGTGGCTAGTTTAATCTAGGGTTTGGATTGTGTGAAGATATGTTGCTAGTGTGATGATCTTATGTCTTATTTTGGATCTAATTGCTTGGATTGTTGGAATTTCTATTCTTGTCTATTGATTGTTGTTTTGATGATATCTTGTTTGGATTTGGCCAATCTAGATGAGAGATTGAGCTCTTGACTCTTTCATGTCTTTGATTAGAGTTGAGATTGAAAGCTTTGTAACAATCATAGATCCTATGGACTTCTTAAGAATAGTAGGAAAATGTGTAGCTAAAGTGTTTGATAAAATGTCTCTTAGAACTTTGGTTGCTTAAAGGCACTCCTAACTCCAAGAAGCCCTAGTACACAGAGGTGGAAGAGGACTAAGAAGACATACTCCTGAATAGCCAACATCTTTGCTACGTTTATCCATTGCTTTAGACACACTAGGATGCAACATAGATGAGCACTATCCAATCTCTCACTTTCTTACATTTATTTACTCATATTTGTTTTACCTTCACTTTACACAACTTTATGAACCTCTGCACCTTCAAATCTCGATTCACCATGACCACAACCACACTCAAATCTATCTCATGACTCAATCATTTGAACACACAAACACTTGACGCACCTCCACGTCCTTCCTTCGAGACCGACACTTGGGGAGTCACAGACTTTCCGTTTTATCACATTCACATTTTTTTTGACACCTCACCCCTACACAAAACTGCTTCTTCAATAAGAAAAATTAAATTTATTACATTTTACTTATTAAATTTTTTGTCATATATTTCAATTTTCGATATCATCTTCCTCCATCTCCATTACATATATAGTCATTGCTCTGGTGAGCCCACGTATTCCTATAAGTCCGTGTGGACAAATTTAGGTCATCGTGTACTTGAGATCAATCGCTTAAATTTCGTCAACTATGTAATTGTGCATGACAACTGTGCAACTGTGCACTTCACTTACACAGTTCGCGATGCACAATTGACGAAATCTATTCCATTGATCTTAAGCATTCAACGGCTCAAATCTGTCCACACGGACTCATATGAAGGGGGTGGACTCATTCGATCATGAGTATACCTCCTTAAGTAGGAACCTAGGAACTAATCCAATGCATCAAATTTTTGGCAATCAATGGTCAATATTAAATTAGAATTTAAATAGCACATTAACCATAATTAATTACAAGCACTAGTATAGAATTGTACATCCACCACTATTGTAAATGGTTTTTCGCCACTATTGTACAACAGTGGTGGATGAGACAGTCATTGATTGTCATTGACTTTCCGCCACCGTTGTAGAACGTAAAAAACGTTTAAATAAAAATAGCATCTGTTTCATCTTACAACAGGGCGGATTGTTGATTAATTATTTGCAAAATTGTCATCGCGAATTTTTATTTAAGAATACACTAACGGTGGCTAAATGCCAGTCTCTTATGTTCTTTTTGGTACTAGTCTCTAGTCTCTTATGTTCTTTTATGTTCTTTTTGGTACTAGTGAAGGAATACTAATGCAATCTCTTATGTTCTGTTCTTTTTGGTACTAGTGAAGGGATGTTCTTTTTGGTACTAGTCTCTAGTCTCTTATGTTCTTTTTTGTACTAGTGAAGGATGTTCTTATGTTCTTTTTGGTACTAGTGAAGGGATACTGATGCAATCTCTTATGTTCTTTTTGGTACTAGTGAAGGGGATACTAATGCAATTTTCTTCAATAGCTAATTAAAAGGAAATATTTGATGCTGAATAAGGTGACTCTGTTACAATGTAGTATTTGTTCACAACTACTTGCTCAACCTACTGAAGTACAAAGAGTCAACAGTTGCCTCCACTGAGGCTCGAACCCAATCACATCATCCATGTGAGAGTGTAAACCGGGACACCGTGTGCCACTAGACCACAAGGTCTTTGGCAAGGAAAGAATCTTCAAGAGTTGTGAATGATATAGGAGGATGTAACAGAATGAAAAACAAACCTGAAATCCCCCGCAAATGTGCATCAATGTATATTACCGAGTGTGCACTTACGTAATCCACCGCTGACCAATATAAAAGTAAATATTTATTGTTGATTTAATCCTTGATTTTATGAGTTGTTATTATGGAAGGAGTGTAATGGCTTGAATTCGAACGCAAATTTATCCAATTTAAAATTTATATATTTATAAGCCTTAATTAGTCAGAAGTAATTTATTTTTATATAATTTGACGAGCTACAACGCACAAATCATAAAATATTAACCTTGAGTTTGATTAAATCAATTAAGTTCTAAATGAATAGATTGGTGCTTGACTCATTTGAATTTATGAAATATACTGTAATAATAATAAAATAAAATAAATAAAGAAGAGGGGGAAAGGTGGGAAAAAAAAACAATTCGGGTTTGGACTTTGCATCAATACGAGAATAGACGTGTGCATTGTGTACATTAATTGTTAAGTGTTTGCACTTGAAATAAGAGTTGTGTGCACAACGTGGATTTGATACTAAAAACATTTGAATGCATGTGCATACACACAGAGCATAACACTGCCAGTTTGTGAATACATGCATTGCAGAGTGTGCATTGGTGGGCCTAGTGTAAGTATGGACTTGTTCGTTTGCGTGTGCACATTATCAACACAGTAAAGGAATTGCAATTAAAATCAATGTTAATTGAAAATTTAAACATACTTCAACCACTAACTGCCGTAGTGTAAGCGGAGTGATGGTGGATGAAATATGGATGGGACAAATCCCGGATTGTTGTTCTCACCAAGATGACAACTTGGAGCAACTCGGGTGCATTCCAATCACAAGTAACATATTAACAAGAGATTTCTAGGCACAACAATTGCAACGGAAAGCATTGACAAAGGATTCATGTGCATAAAAGTAAAGAGTAAAACCAAGCAAGTAAGGATAGGGAACTGGATAGGAAACTTTCTGTCATATTCATTTGTTGGTCTATGGTAGATTTGAAATGGTGTATGGGATGACTAGCTAAGGGAAGAATTTCAACAAGTACTAAGCCAATAAATCTTAGCCTCTTAGACAATTAAGTGTCTAAGGCATTTCATCGAACACCTAGTCTACAATCTCCTTATTGGCCTTGCCCTCTTGGATCTAGGGCGAGAATTGCAAGTGAACAAGACTATGATAGGTGCCAAAGATACTTATGAAATAGAGTCTAATAGGGGGTTGAATTGTGTTGTTTGATGCCTTTTAGTGATTAATTTATGGTGCTATGTGCTTTAATGTGCTAACCTTTGCAAAGCTCTATCATTTGGTGCACTTAGATGATTTTTGTAGGTTTCAACTTAAGGAGGAAGCATATGGACTTGACAAGGAAGCAACCACGGGATGAGGCATGGTTTGAGATCGCCACGCCCACATCTACGAGCGTGGTCTGGCTCGTGGAAACAAAACAGAAAGTTCCATGACACCTATCTACGAGCGTGGAAATCGACGTGGGAATTTTAAATAACAAGTCCACGGGCGATCCATGCTCGTGGAAATGAAGCAGCGCGGAAGTTTAAAGAGTGCTTTGGAGGGAAGCTATTTAAAGTCCTAGATTAGATATTTTCAGGGGTTGGTCAGATTTAGAGACACACTTAGTAGATTTTAGAAGCTCTAAAATTGTAGAGTGAGAAATGGTAGAAAACACTTCTGATTGAAGATCAACCTTGAAGTCAATTTACTTTTGGATTGTTAATGCATTTGCTTAGGTAATTTTTATTCTCTATCTTGATTTACATTTCAATTTGCTTTTCAATTGCATGAGTAGCTAATTCTTTCATAGGAATTGAGTTGTGCAAATTGGATTTGATGCTAGTGTAGATCTAATTTCCTATCTAGGTATTTGAATTGCATTGGTTTGATCAATCTACTTGTCACCATTAATGAAGTGTTTGCTTCCTAGGGTTTAGCCACCTCTAGGAATGTGTTAATGCATGAATTCTATGTGAGAAATTGCTAGTGTTCATGCAGCTCCAACTCAATTGTGATTTCTTGCTTTAGACCGAAAGGTAGAAGTAGGAAAGATGGTGTAGGCAAGGTGTTCGATGAAATGCCCCTTAGGGTCTTGGTTGCCTAAAAGCATTGCAATCCTAGGGAAAACCTAGTAGACCGAAAAGAGAACGGTAATAGCATAGAGTCTCAATCGTAGCTACCAATGCAATGCAACTTACCTAGGATCTAAGTAAACACTATGATGCATCACATCTAGTTAAGCAACTCATTCCTAGTTTCCTTTAATTATTTTCAATCCTTATTTGTTGAACTCTTGTTACTAAAACATTGATACCATATTTTTCATTCATTTGGGACATGGCGAATGAGGAAATTACAATGTATTCCTTTGATTAAAAACTTGTCAACGCCTCCAATTTGTCTTCCAGAGAGACCGATAAAACCTGGGGTTTGCCCCAACAATCTTTGAAACTAAAACACCCACATCCAAAAAGCGTGTTTTCAAATGGCGCCATTGCCAGGGAGGCAAATGGTTTGTTGACTTGTTTTCAATTTTTGGAATAGTTGCATTATTTGACTCCCTTGAGAACTACTTCTAGTTCGGGGAAGGCAAATATCACTTTTTGCTTTTAGTTTTACTTTGTTTGCTACTAATCTCCTTTGAGAACTACTTCTAGTTCGGGGAGGAAACTTTTGTCTTCTTTCAACTTTTGTAGGGTGAATGCACATAAGGGCACGAGGCAATCAAGGCCTATTCCCTCTCAACCTTGAAATCAATCGTGCTACAAGGAGGAATACCACAAATCCACAAGCTAGAGAAGGGATGGCATCAACAAGCGCAAATAGAGTAGGATCCCATGGAAGGGGGATTCCTCCACAAACTCCACCCCACTCTCATACCCACCCACCCGGAGATAGAACTCAAGGGCGACCTCAAATCCCACTTGAGCCAACAATTGAGGAGGAGCCACAAGTAGACATTGGAGGGCATCCGGACCTAATCCGGGTTAAAGAATTCTTTGATGCTCCCAATGAGCAAAGAGGCCGGACAATCACGGAGTACATAACTCCAAATTTTAGCATGCACAATCCGATCTATGTTCCACCCGTAGAGAACCAAAATTTTCACATCCACCCATCGGTGCTTAATTTGGTGCAAAATAGTCCGTTTAGCGGGTTGCCTTCTGAAGATCCACATGTCCACATTACTCGATTCATAAGGGCATGTGGATGTTTAAGCAATAAGGCGTGTCCGATGAAGTGATCCGATTGAAGCTCTTCCCATTTTTCGTGATAGGGGAGGCATCAAGATGGCTTGATAGTCAAGATTATCATCACTTTCGGTCATGGCCCCAAATCCACAAAGAATTTATGAATGAGTTCTTCCCACTAACCAAGACGATGAAAGTGCGCAAATAAGTGCAAGAATTCAAACAAAGTCAACTTGAGAGTCTTGGTGATATGTGGAGGAGGTTCAAAACACTCAAAAGGCAATGCCCGCTGGATTTGCTACATCCTTGGGACGTTATAATTTCCTTTTATGGAGGTCTCACGGATGAGGGGAAAATGTTATTGGACTCCTCATCTCGTGGTGCTTTCGTATCTTCATCACCATCCAACACGGAGGAGTTAATTGAAAGAATATCCTCAAATACTTCTTTTTGGTATAACAAGAGAGACAACCGGGCCGGAATGTATGAGGTGAAGGAAAGTGTTGCAAGTGATGCCAATGTTGAGGCAATGAACCATGAGATTAAAAGATTGCAAGCAATGGTAGAAAAGATGGAGGCAAAAGCCAAGCTTTGTATGGCACTTGCTTTGTATTGCAATTGATAGGGAATATTTCCTAAGTTTGACCTCCCTTTATGGTCATTGCTCTCGCTTTGTAGTTGGGTCGGGGTCAAACGGTTCAGGTCAAATGTCCTTTAGTCAATCAATATTTTAGCCCTATATAAGGGGCTTGAGTCCTTCATAAAAGGGGCTTTTTGGTCCCCTCTCTACATCTCTCTAAAAATACCCAAGAGGTAATAACTCTCTATTCTCTCTACCTATTAAGAACAATGAATAAAAGGGCTTCTGTGGGCTAAATTCTTCCATCATCTTTATACTTTACATACATTGCTATACACTGGAATACATGGAGAATTTAATCCATATCAAATGGCGCCGTCTGTGGGGACCCTACAAAAAAGATGTGTTCCTACTATCATCCCGGCTTCTTTCAGGTCTCCGAGATATCAAATTCTATGTCCTTCACATGGTTGGAAATTTTCTGGAATTTGTTGGGTTTATTTTCTCTATTTGTCTGTTGCGATTCTGGGGATCCGACGAATACCATTATGCTGCTAAGCGCAAATTGGACGAAGAAGCTACAAGATTATATTGTTGTTGTGTCTTGCATGCACCACCGATCGCCATCCAACCGCCGGACTACCTGCTGATGGCCACTACTGCATGTTGAGGAGCGAGAGAGAGCCTGCATGCAAGACGATGTTACTGTTGCGACCTGCATGCACCACCACTTGCCATCTAGCTGCCGGATCTACCTGTTGGTGGCCGTTGCTGCATGTTGGTAAGCAAGAGGAAGTGAAGACAGACGACCTCCAATCTCTCTTCTTTCTGGTCTCCCAGAACTAGATTGTTCCCAAATACAAGAAATTCAAGATTGTTCTTTTGTAAATAATCTAGAAGAGTTTTTCTCACCAGTGGATGCACGAGGCTTTCAAATTCCTGCATGTCTATTTTGATGGTTTTTCGGCGACCAACATGGTGTTCTGGGGGGTCATCAACTATAACAGCGGTTTTATTTCCACCGTCAAAATTTCTCAACCACCAACGACTCTGCTTATCGGCGTTTTCTAGGGTGCCAGTGGAGGCGGAACTTCTCCGATGACTTGCCGCTTCTAACTGACTCGTTAACTTTGCTTTCTTCCCCTACATTAGCACGATTCTTCCACTTGCCATCCGACCCACTCCTCCCAGGTCCACACTCTATCTCACTAATTATTCTCTCCAGAGGTTCTCCGCCCGTTGGCTTCCTCGAATGGTTGGTTCAACTCCTTGTCCTTGAGAATACGTTTGTGAGGAACACCATTTGAATTAGGATGGTTACTCAGCTCACTACGCAATGCAGCCTCTACCGTTGTAACTTGTTCTTAAAAATAAAAAATAAAAAAAGAAAAAAAGTGGTGGATTAGAGCGGTGGAGAGTTGTGCACAGTTTGCAAGAACAACACTACTACAGGAAATACATTTAACGTCGCCTAAACGACGACGTAAAAAAATTACTTAAATTTAGAATTTTTTTAAAAATGGATACGACGTCAGTTTTTCTAATTAACCGACGTCGTATCTAATTAAAAAATATTTAATTAATATACGACGTCGGTTTTGGCACGAACCGACGTCATATAATTTTATTTTGTTTTTTTTAATAGACATTACGGCGTCGGTTTAGCTAGGAACCGACGCCGTATTGTATAATTAAAAAAATAGAATATATACGACGTCAGTTTGTGCCCAAACCGACGTCGTATATTTATTTTATGTTTTTTTTTAAAATTAATTCCTACCGGTTGTTCGCATTTATGAAAGAAAATAAAAATCCAACGACGTCGGTTGAAGCAACAACCGACGCCGTAGATTTTAATAAAAATCCAACGGCGTCGCCGTTGATTTTAATAAAACCCTCCCACGTTCCAACATAT
>CM008332.1:27503826-27538717 GCA_002525835.2 Ipomoea batatas
CCTATCACCAATTGGTTTTAAGTAGGATATAGCAACCAGATAGCCAAAGAACTCTGTGGTTAAACGTGCTTGACTTCCGGTAGTCACAGGATGGGTGCAGCTCTAAGATCCTTCAAGGCTATCAACAAACTTGCAAGAAAGGAACTGGTTGAAGGTTTACCGAATATAATCTATGACAAGGATAAAGTATGTGAAGCATGTCAGAAAGGAAAGCAGATCAAGTCCTCGTTCAAAATGAAAACTCTCAACACAAATGCAAGGCCATTAAGTCTACTTCATATGGACTTATTTGGACCAGTTGATCCACTTAGTCTAAGCGGGAGAAAGTACACTCTTGTGGTAGTAGATGACTACACAAGATATACATGGACATCCTTTCTAAGGAAGAAGAATGAAACTGAGAAAGTTCTTCCAGACTTGCTCCGAAGACTTCAAACTGAAAAGGATCTAAGTATTGTCAAAATACGATCTGATCAAGGAACTGAATTTGTAAACAAAGTCATCCAGGATTTCTGTGGACAACATGGTATATTACATCAGCTTTCAGCAGCAAGAACTCCTCAACAGAATGGTGTAGCTGAAAGACGCAATAGAACCCTCAAAGAAGCAGCAAGATCTATGATTGCTTTCTCTGGTTTGCCTAAACGTTTTTTGGGCTGAAGCAATAAACACAGCATGCTATACTCAAAACAGATCTCTTATTCATAAAGATCATGGAGTTACACCTTACGAACTCTGGAAAGGCAGAAAACCTGTTGTAAAATACTTTCATATTTTTGGAAGTAAATGCTTCATTCATAACAACGGAAAGTCACATCTAAAGGCTTTTGATGAACGTGCTGATGAAGGAATATTCATGGGATATTCCGAAAAGAGTAAAGCTTTTCGAGTACTGAACAAGCGAACTATGGTGATTGAAGTATCAATACATGTAGTCTTTGACGAAACTTCAAAAGAGGGCGTGGTGGTTTCTGAGAAACAAACTGATGAAGGGACGAAAGATAGAGAAATTGAAGAACTATCCGAAGGATCAGAATCAGAAGAAGACGATTATCCACTCTTTCCAAGTCCTCTACCGAATACTTCATCACAAACCGAAGTGTTACTGAATGATGGAAATGAGCTAGATCAATCAATAGTTCAACAAGATGGAAGCAATCAAGGCGAACCCTCTATCGATGAAGGAGCACCTCCTACCACTTTTCAACCGGATCTAAAATGGTTGAGAAATCATCCTCAAGATCAAATCATCGGAGATATACATGATAATGTACGAACTCGTGCATCTATTCGGGAATGCATGATGGCATGCTTTATATCTCAAATCGAACCAAAGACCGTTGAAGAAGCGCTAAATGACTCGGACTGGGTCATTGCCATGCAAGATGAACTACATCAATTTGAGAGAAATGATGTATGGGAACTGGTTCCACGACCAACACATCAAAACGTCATAGGAACTAAATGGGTTTTCAGAAATAAGATGAATGAGCAAGGAGTCATTGTTAGGAACAAGGCTCGGTTAGTTGCTAAAGGATACTCTCAGGAAGAAGGGATAGATTTTGATGAAACCTTCGCTCCTGTTGCCAGACTCGAAGCTATAAGGATTTTTCTTGCATATGCTGCATGGAAAGACTTTAAAGTCTATCAAATGGATGTAAAAAGTGCCTTCTTAAATGGGCTCTTGGAAGAAGAAGTATATGTCGAGCAACCCCCAGGTTTTATCTCTGAAGTCGGGATGGATAAAGTCTATAAACTCAAAAAGGCTTTATATGGTTTAAAACAAGCTCCAAGGGCTTGGTATGACACCTTATCATGCTTTCTTATAAGCTGTGGATTCACAAAAGGGATAGTTGACAAAACCCTTTTTAGAATCAAAGATGGAGATCATATCCTGTTGGTACAGATATATGTTGATGATATTATCTTTGGAAGTACCGATTCAGATCTATGTGAAAAATTCTCAAAACTCATGCAAGGAAAATTTGAGATGAGCATGATGGGAGAATTAAATTACTTCCTGGGTCTTCAAGTCAAACAGGAACAAAATGGTATCTTTATCAATCAAGCAAAATACACCAAGGATCTCATCAAGAAATTTGGAGTTGATGGGAAATCCTCAGTTAAAATACCCATGAACACTTCATTACGAATGGATATCGACAACGAAGGGAAGGATGTGGATCAAACGAAATATAGAGGAATCATTGGTTCTCTATTATATCTCACGTCTAGTCGACCAGACATATATGTCATTCGCTGTAGGAGTATGTGCTCGGTTTCAAGCTAATCCGAAGGAGAGTCATTTGAGCGCTGCCAAAAAGATACTGAGATATCTAAAAGGGACTCAAAGTGTGGGACTCTGGTATCCGAGGAGTGATGTCTTCGACTTAGTTGGATATTCTGACGCAGACTTTGCTGGTTGTAAAATTGACCGAAAAAGTACATCAGGGACATGCCAGTTCTTAAGGGGAAGGGTTGTCTCGTGGTTTAGCAAAAAACAAAATTCTATTGCTACGAGCACTGCTGAAGCTGAATACATAGCGGCTGGTAGTTGTTGTGCACAAATATTGTGGATGATGCAACAACTCAAAGACTATGGTGTATCTGCCAAAGAAGTAAGCATTATGTGTGATAACACAAGTGCTATCGCAATAACCCAAAATCCGGTTTTACACTCAAGAACCAAGCATATTGATATAAAATATCACTTCATTAGGGATCATGTGGAGAAAAAGGATATCAAGCTTGAGTACGTAAATACCGAAGACCAGCTTGCAGATATACTCACGAAACCACTTGCCGAAGCAAGATTCTCCACCCTAAGGCATGAACTCGGAATGATCGAGATAAATTAATAAGAGACAAATGAATCGCTCCAAAACTGAAGGGACTTATCGGTTATGACATCTTGAAGTTAATGCACATCAGAATCAGGACTTCACGGATTCATTTAATGGATAAGCTCAAACTTTTGGACAGTTGCAACTCTGATTGGTCACGTCAGATGGATCTCAGCCAATTACAGCGCTTCATTCTCTCTATAAATAGATCACAACCGAGGAAGGAAAAGGTATCCTAACACCTAATTCCTTGTGTTGTCTTCTATTTTGCAGATATGGATAAAGGGAAAGGCAAAAAGGCATGCTCTGAAGAGAAACCCGTCAAGAAGAGGTTCTCGTTTCGACTGTTGTTGAAAGAAGGTACCAGCAAACTCAACAAGCTGAGAGAGGAAAAGGGTGAACCTCTCCAAGGTGACACATCTGCACATCCTCTAGAACTCTCCGATTCGGAATCTGAGGACTATGTGCCCGAGCCACCTACCATGTCTGTCCCAGGCTTCTATTCTGGCGGTATTGCCCCACCAAACGAGGAACCCTACTGGCCGGATCCAAACCTTGTGCCAAGGCAAACTCCGCCCCCTTCCTTAAATAATACTGGAGATGATGCGTGGAATGATATTCAAGGTTGGTACCAACAGAACCAGGGTCCAAACCACCCAGTAAATCCTGATCATGACGAGGACTACCTTCGCTATCTTGCGATGCTTGAACCAGATGATGTATCCGACAAGTCCTCGGTGCTTGAAAACGAACCTGGCTACGGACCGATGGCTCCATCTTGGTTTCCTGATGCTGCCCCAAGTGCTCTACCGGCTCCGAGTCCTCCTACTACGGAAAGTAGCCAAGGACAAAGTCTCATGTCAACTGCTAACAGTAGGCATGCAAAGAAGAAGGGCAAAGGCAAGACAAGGAAGTAGTTGTCATGCCTAGTAGCAAACTTCAGGTTGGGTTGGCCAGTTTAATGTGTTACATTGGATATCTCTTGTTATCCTTCCAATGAATGAAACTATCTTCTATCTGCTTAGTTTGTCATCATCTTTTCAAAGTGTTATATTTTCACGAAGGGTGCCAAACTCAATGGCTAAACGTTTATCAGTACCGAAGACTGATAGAACACACAGCACATGTAGTTACCGAATCCATATTGACCGAAGAGTTAAATCTCCGAACCTTAATACCGAGGACTCTCTGTATGGTTCTTATGATATTTTGATCAAACGGGTATCGTGCTGAACAAGTCTTAGAATGAAACTCTCTTATAACTGGTCAACTTGAGAACGTGGGATCATGATGGTACACGCGTCAATGCCCCATTTGAAGATAAAGCCGAGGCATGCGCTCCACTTTCTCTGAACCGTCTGGCATGAAAGGACGGGCCATCAAGATGTGACGGTAAAATGAGTGGATTTCTCTCTCCTCATTAAATAGCCTCTTTCACCTTATGGGAAACTACCCTTATCAGTCCAAACCCCATATAGGACTTTATACCACTTTTGCCCCCTCATTAAAGGGCATTTAAGGGTGTTTGTCCCTTATACATAAATTCGCTCCATATTCCTCCAAAATAACCCGATCCACCTGTTTCAGCTTCTCTCACCATATATAACCTCTTGTACATCTCTCTTTTTACCTTTTACCCTCCCAAAAAGCACCGTTACCCTCTAAACCCTAAAACCTCTTCAAACTTACCAAAAGTTGAAAATCATGTCATCTTCTGGAACAAGTTCCTCGTCTGAAAGCTCAAGTTCATCCTCCGATGATGTTGCTACTGCTCGTCGTCCATCGCCAAAACCTTCAACTTTGACGGAAAAGACACCAGCCACTCAAGAACCTTTCAGACCTCCACAGATCATAACCAGACCATGCGAAGATGTGGAAGTTTTCAAGTTCTTCTCCACAGTTGTTAAAGGACAGAAGGCTAACCATTGCATGGTTAAGGCCGGTTCAATGCTTGACGTTAATGGTTTTCTTGATAAAGTGCTTGACAAGGAGTTTGGAAATCACGTTGTGAAGTGCCTGGAGGACGGTAATCTTTACAATTGTTACTTTCAAACATAAAGCCTGGTATCCCATTGACGTGACGCAGTTCTATATAAATGCTGAAATACAATCTGTCAATGGCGTTGATGAAATTCACTCAGTAGTAAATGGCACTGAGGTTGTAATCTCTCAAGAAGATATTAGGAGAGTTTTTGACATTCCTATTTGTGGGGATGGTTTTCATCCGGATTGCTCTGAGAAGAAATACAGCAGGAAGAAGATGTAGAAGAAGATGAAAGGTCACTCACAACCCTCATCCTTTCCATCTATTTTGAAGAAGAAGATGTTGAAACTGGATTATGAATTTGTGGTAAACAT
Source organism: Ipomoea batatas (assembly GCA_002525835.2). Taxonomy (NCBI): domain Eukaryota; kingdom Viridiplantae; phylum Streptophyta; class Magnoliopsida; order Solanales; family Convolvulaceae; genus Ipomoea; species Ipomoea batatas. Next base: position 27,509,028 of record CM008332.1, read on the forward strand.
TTTGAACAAGATTGTTGAGAGCAGACAATCTGGAACTGATGACATATCTGACAAGAAGATGCGTATGTTGTGTGCACTTCTGGAAAATTACCCTGTTGATTGGTCAAGGGTGATTTTTGACTTTTTGGTAGATAATGTTCAAACAGGTGTTAATCCTACGACAAGATGGATTGTTAAGGTTCTTGGCTTTGGGTTCATGCTCAGTGCTATTCTGAGAGATAAAAAGGTGAGGTTGCGTATGGGAACTGCCTCACATAGAAACCATTACCACATGACTTCAAAGCCACCAAATTACCTCAAGAAGAAGGCAGAAGAACTGGAAGCTGCCTTGAGAAAGGAGAAGAAGAAATCCAACTCCAAATCGTCCAAAAGCTCAGTTGGACAGGGGGAATCGGAAATGGCTAAAGGCCATGGTTCGGAAGGATCCACACACCAACCCAAAACACAACCCGAACCATCAAAACCGAAAGCCTACAAACATGCTGAATCCTCGAAGCGCACCGAACCCTCAGTTGAGGAAGAGCCAGAAAAGTCTTCTAAAAAGCGCAAGGCGGGAAATCAGGAAGCTGCCCAGAAGAAGAAATCAAAGAAACATAAATCTAAACGTTCTAAGAGTTCACAAGAGAAAGATCTCACCGAAGCTTCAGAAGGTCACAAGTCTGAGGAAAAAGAAGTCGAATCCTCCCATGAGGAGGAGGCGAATGTATCAAAAGAAGCCACTAAAAAGAGGAAAAGCAAAACAGCTTAAAAGGCCGAAAATGAAGCAAAGAACTGATCAAGCTGTCGAAGTTGAAGTGGAACATGAAACTCAGTCAACTACTGTCTTACCAGCAGAAGAGGAACCGAAGGAAACTCCATTCAAAGATAGTCACCGAGTTCTTCCTCCTCCTCTTGATCTTTCCAGGGAAGATAGTGATGAGGAAGATCACACGCCTCTTACTAGGCAAATGACAATGAAATCCACTCAAACTGAACCTATTCCTGCTCTACCTGTTTCAGAAAAGGCACCACCTTCCGAGCCTTTAATTGCTGAACATGATAATCCCATTGCTCCCTCGCTCAGTATATGGTCTAAAACAAGCCCCAAGAGCTTGGTATGACACTCTGTCATGTTTCCTCATAAATTGTGGATTCACGAAGGGATTAGTGGACAAAACACTGTTCAGAATAAAAAATGGAGACCACATCCTATTGGTACAAATCTATGTAGATGACATTATATTTGGAAGTACCGACTCAAATCTATGTGAAAAATTCTCAAAACTCATGCAAGGTAAATTTGAGATGAGCATGATGGGAGAATTAAACTACTTCCTAGGTCTTCAAGTTAAGCAAGAACGAAACGGGATTTTTATAAATCAAGCTAAATACACCAAGGATCTCATCAAGAAGTTTGGAGTTGATGGGAAGTCCTTGGTCAGAATTCCCATGAATACTTCGTTACGTATGGATATCGATAACGAAGGAAAGGAAGTGGATCAGACAAAGTATAGAGGAATCATTGGATGTCTACTATATCTTACGGCCAGTCGACCAGACATATCGTTTGCTGTGGGAGTATGTGCTTGGTTTCAAGCGAATCCGAAGGAAAGTCATTTGAGTGCAGCCAAGAAAATACTAAGATATCTAAAAGGGACTCAAAGTGTGGGACTTTGGTACCCGAAGAGTGACGCTTTCGATCTAGTTGGATATTCAGATGCAGATTTTGCTGGTTGCAAAATTGATCGAAAAAGCACATCAGGGACATGCCAATTCTTAGGGGGAAGGCTTGTCTCTTGGTTCAGTAAAAAGCAAAATTATATTGCAACAAGCACTGCTGAAGCCGAATACATAGCGGCTGGTAGTTGTTGTGCACAAATACTATGGTTGATGCAACAACTCAAGGATTATGGTGTATCTGCAAAGGAAGTAAGCATTATGTGTGATAACACAAGTGCTATCGCCATAACTCAAAATCCAATATTGCACTCAAGAACCAAGCATATAGATATTAAATATCATTTCATCCGAGACCATGTGGAGAAAAAGGATATCAAACTTGAGTATGTAAATACCGAAGACCAGCTTGTGGATATTCTCACAAAACCGCTTGTCGAAGCAAGATTCTCTACGTTACGGCATTAGCTCGGTATGATAGAGATGAATTAGTGAAGAGACAACCGAATCGATCCAAAACTGAAGAGACTCATCAGTTATGACACCTTGAAATTAATGCTCATCAGAATCAGAAGTTCACGGATTCATATTAATGGATAAAATCAAAACTCTTGGACGGTTGCACCTTTGATTGGTCATGTCAAAAGGATTTCAGCCAATCACAGCGCTACAATCTATCTATAAATAGGTCACAACAAAGGAAGGGAGAGGTACCCTAACACCTCATCCTTTGTGTTGTTTTCTATTTTGTAGGAATGGATAAGGGAAAAGGCAAGAAAGCATGTTCCAAAGAGAAGCCTGTAAAGAAAAGGTTCTCATTTCGACTCCTGTTGAAGGAGGGTACTAGCAAACTCAATAAATTGAGGAAAGAAAAGGGAAAACCTCTCAAAGGAGACACATCTGCACATCCTCTAGAACTTTTTGATTCAGACTCTGAGGATTGCATGCCCAAGCCACCAACCATGTCTGTCCCAGGCTTCTACTCTAGAGGATTAGCTTCACCTGACGAAGAGCCTTTCTGGCCAAATCAGGATCTTGTACCAAGACAAACTCCTCCACCCTCCATAAACAACACTTGAGATGATGCCTGGAATGACATCCAAGGATGGTATCAACAGAATCAGGCCCCAAACCAGCCAGAGAATGCAGACTTTGACGAGGACTATCTCCGCTACCTTGAGGAGATGCTCGAGCCAGACGATATATCTGATAAGTCCTCGGTACTTGAGAATGAACCTGGTTATGGACCTATGGCTCCATCCTGGAACCCTGATCCTGCCCCAAGCGCTCCTCCTGCTCCAAGCCCTCCTACCACGGAGAGCAGTCAAGGACAAAGCCTAATGTCTACTGCTAACAGCAGACATGCGAAGAACAAGGGCAAAGGCAAGGCAAGAAAGTAGTGTGGCGCCTTGTAATGAAATCAGGGTTGGGTTAATTAATCTAGTGTGCTGTCGTGGTTGTTATATGTTATCCTTGAATGAATGAATCTTTCTCTCGCTTGTGTAGCTTGTCTCTCAATTTTTCGAATCCTTATATCTTACCGAAGTATGACAATCTCAAAGACTGAAACACTATCAGTACCGAAGACTAATAAAGCACATAGCATATGGTGATAACCGAACTCATACTAACCGAAGGATTGAGCTACCGAATCCTTAATCTCAAAAAGTTTCTATGCGCTTCTTATGATCGAAGGGCCAATAATGTATCGTGCTGAACAAGCCTCTTGGAGAAACTCACTAATGACCGTTGAACTTGAAAACATGGGATCATGATGATACACGTGTCAATGCCCTATTCGCAGAAAATGCCGAAGCATGCGCTCCAACTTCTTTGAACCGACAGACATGAAAGGACAGGCCATCAAAGATGTGATGATAAAATGAGAGCTTTTCTCTCTCTTCATTAAATGACAATTTCATCTTGTGGGAAAAATAACCTTATCAGTACAAACCACGACTATGGCTTTATGCCATTTTTGCCCCCTCATTAAAGGGCATTTAAGGATTTTTGTCCTATGTTCATAAATTCGCTTCATTTTCTCTAAGATGACCCGATCCACCCGATCCACCAATCTCACCATATATAACCACTCATACCCTTCACCTTTCACCTTTTACCCTCCCAAAAGCAACGATACCCTCAAAAACCCTAAAACCTCTCCAAAAACACCAAGTATTGGCTATCATGTCGTCATCAAGCTCAAGTTCGTCGTCCGGAAGTTCAAACTCCTCTTCCGATGAGGTCTCTGATACTCATGCTCCTATTCCAAAACCCTCACCCTCACTGGAAACGACCAAGACTGCTCAAGAACCTTTCAGACCACCAAGGATTATCACTCGTCCATGTGAGGACGTGGAAGTTTTCAAATTCTTCTCCACCACTGTTAAGGGTCAGAAGACCAACCACTGCATGGTTAAAGCCGGTTCGATGCTCGATGTCAAAGGCTTCCTCGATAGAGTGCTTGATAAAGATTTTGGAAATCACGTGGTTAAATGCCTCATGGACGGTAATCTCTACAAGTTTGTCACTTTTAAACACAATGCTTGGTATCCTATTGATGTAACACAATTTTACATTAACGCTGAGGTACAAACTGTCAATGGCATACATGAAATTCACTCAGTAGTTAATGGCACTGAGGTTGTGGTTACTCATGAAGATATACGAAAAGTCTTTGATTTTCCTATCTTTGGAGATGACTTCCATCCAGACTGTTCTGAGAAGAAGTATAGCAGAAAGAAGATGTGGAAAAAGATGAAATGCCACTCTCAACCCTCATCCTTTCCATCTATTTTAAAGAAAAAGATGCTGAAAATGGACTATGAATTTGTGGTAGACATTTTGAATAAGATTGTTGAGAGTAAACAATCTGGGACTGATGATATATCTGACAAGAAGATGAGAATGTTGTGTGCACTCTTGGATAATTACCCTGTTGATTGGTCAAGGATTATATTTGCTTTTTAGTGGAAAATGAGTAAATTCCCTTTTTGGTCCTATACTTATTGTGCAATGGACACATTTAGTCCATTTTTATTAATTTGATCACATTTTGCCCAAAGTTATCAAAAAGTGGACAATGTTAGTCCACATGCAGCTTTACGGTTTGATGGCCGTGAAGTGCAGGGGCATTTGTGTCATTTCATGTCAATTATTCATGTGGTACGTGCAAACCAGTAGGCGCTAGTTTTGCGACGATATTGATCGCTTTCTTCGCGTGTCGTTCGTGGACGAGGATTGGGAGAAAATGCACTCAGTCAATCTGTGCTCGCGCCCATCTTCTGACGGCGACGTCTCTAGGACAGAGATCTATAATAGGATTCTGACCACGCTTTAAAACGGCATTGTGATCGGAGACCGGAAGTTCGAGTTTCTGGTGTTTTCGTCCAGTTAGTTGAGGGAAAGTTCTCCTTGAATGTTTGCTTCGAGATCTGGACTAACTGGGAGCATGGATGGGAGATTTCCAGAACATCAAAAACATGGCGAAATATGCCGCCAGACTTGGCCAATCCTTTGAATCTTCTAGAGAAACTTCCAACTTCGACAAGGAAATTGTCCCTGCGAAAGAGCATGCTGAAATACGAATCCAGCAACACAAAGCTCGGTGTTCTATCATGGAGCAAATACCAGCCGTGTTACCTGAACCTGCAAATCATCACTCTTCTGTCTATGCTAGGGATCAGCGATGAAGTGTTCGAGCGGAAACAGAGGGTGGTTGTTAGCCAGCTGGACGATATGCTCACCGATTCGAACAAGGCGCAGGAGTTTCTGGAGTTTCCTGAATCAAGTCTAAAAGATTTTTTTTTCAGAAAATCTATGAAATGGAAAGAGAACTGAAGTTGAAGATAATAATCTTGCTCATAACAATGCATTAGGGATGTTAAGATGACATAAGAAAATGACAATAATAGCAAATACTCCAGTCTGTATATCCATAAACCTTAAAATTTTTATTTCAGTTCCAAATTTGACAAAAAAATATTCATATTCAATGAGTGAAATTAAAATGCCACGAAGATGGCAGTAATTATAGTCATCCTCAAATCAATCAGCTCCGCCTCATAGTTTATTCCTTAAGCAGGTAAAGGCGTAGAAGGGAAAAGAAAAGAGCAAATGCATACTGCATAAATTGCTACTACATAACATGCAAGCATATAAAATCATGTTGAGACAACTCAAATTATTCTTAGGACAAAACAAACCAGATCTGTGCGCATATAATCAGGCAAATAAACTAAAAAAATAATAAAAACAGATACGTATACAAACGCAGCAAAACAAAATACAGTAACGGATAATAGAAAAGAGAGAATCGAACCATCGCCGTCCTTGTCGAATAGGCTGAAGGCTTCCTTGAACTCGGAGATCTGATCGTCGGTCAGCTGATCCGCCATGTCTGTGCAGTTAGTTTAATTTTTTTTTCTCGTCAAAGAGGAATGAAAATGGGAAAGAAGACGAGACTCGAGAGGAAGATAGTTCTGGAAATGGGAGTGTGCTCATCGAGATGCTCCGGTGAGGTTACAAGCAGAACGTGGAGTCGTTCCTGTCTTTGATGTTGCAGACGATCAGGGGACGAAGACGATGTTGATTACAACTCCGACGACATCAAGTTTGGGACCCGTTGTCGTCGCTAAAATCTCATGCTATCATCCCGGCGATGTCCGTGTTCTAAAAGCCGTTGATGTCCGTGGTTTGCACGTACCACATGAATAATTGACATGAAATGACACAAATGCCCTTGCACTTCACGGCCATCAAACGATAAAGCTACCTGTGGACTAACATTGTCCACTTTTTGATAACTTTGGGCAAAATGTGGTCAAATTAATAAAAACGGACTAAATTTGTCCAAGGCACAATAAGTATAGGACCAAAAAAGGAATTTACTCAGTGGAAAATATTCAAACGGGTGTTGATCCTACATCCGGATGGATAGTCAAAGTTCTTGGCTATGGGTTCATGATAGGTGCCATTCTGAAAGATAAGAAGGTAAAATTGCACACTGGGACTGCCTCCCATCGAACTCATTATCACATGACCTCAAATCCTCCTAATTATCTCAAGCGAAAGGCAGATGAATTGGAAGATGCCCTAAGGAAGGAACAGAAGAAACAAAAGTCTAAGTCATCCAAAAGCTCAGTTGGACAGGGGGAAACTGAGGTAGCTAAAGGTCATGGCTCGGAAGGTTCCACACACAAGCGGAAACTCAACCCGAGCCATCACAACCAAAAGTCTATAAACATGCGGAATCCTCAAAACATACCGAATCATTATATGAGGAAGAGACAGATAAGCCCTCCAAAAAGCGCAAAGCAGAAAATTTGGAAGCTGCTCAGAAAAAGAAGTCAAAGAAACACAAATCCAAACGCTCTAAAGGTTCGGCTGAGAAGGATCTCATTGAGGTCTCTGAAAGTCACAAGTCTGATAGATCAAAAGGGATGCATGCTGAATCCTCTCATGAGGAAGAGGCAAAGGCATCAAAAGAAGTGACTAAGAAGCGGAAGGCAAAACAACTTAAACGTCCGAAAAAGAAGCAAAGGAAAGATCGGACTGAAGAAGTTGAAGCGGTTCATGAGACACAATCAGCTGCTGTCTTACCAGCAGAAGAGGAACCGAGGGATGCTCAATCTGAAGATTGCCACTGCGTTCTCCCTCCACCCCTTGATCTTTCTAAAGAAGACAGTGATGAAGAAGATCAAATACCTCTTATTGGGCTAATGAAACCGAAGACTCCTCAAATTGAATTACTCCCTGCACAGCCTATTTCTGAATCAGTACCACCTCCCGAACTGTTATTTGCTGCATCTGAACGTCTTATTGCTCCCATGACTAGAGCACAGCATCTGGCAATCACTTTGCCACGCAGTCACGAGGAGTCAGATTCCGAATCCACGATGATAGAGGAAGACTCTGAGGGGGGAGATGCTGAAGTCTGCTGTCGATCCTATCGACCGATGCCTGAGATAGTCCGAAGACAAATCTCAGAACATATGTCTCCTTTTATGGCCCATATCATGCTCACTCTTGATTACATTCACAGACACATCTATTTGCAATGGCCACGTGTGTCAACTGTTCGAATTGAGGAAATCACATCTGAAACAACCGAATCTGAAATACCCGAGTCCTTTCAGCAGCTCACCCTCCATCCCGATCATATCACTCAACAGATCAATGTCGATGAAGCCTTGGCTCAACAGTTGGCATATGGGGATTTTGGGGATGAAATACCTCCTGCCGAAGCATTCAATGCCTTACCTTCTCATGAAGAGATATTGAGACGAGAACTCGTTCGCATTTACAATTGGCAGGAATGGAGAATGTCAAGTTTTCGTGTCATTGCAAGCACAATCAGTGAAATGGCCGAAGAGGAAGAATGGGAACTGGACTAGATGGGCACACGATCAGTCTTTGATGCCACCAGACCTGACGAGATTGAAAGAGTTTTTGCTGAAAAACTGCAAGGAAGAACAACTCGGTATGGCAAATCTGTTGATTTGAATGTTGGCTACCGAACTCCTCGGGAATGCCTTATGCTAGAGGATATGCAGATTGCCAAGATCCACAATATCTCTCGAGCACAAACGGAGATACGGGATCTTAGACCCGATGTTGGACCGAGTCGTCAACAAGACGAAGATGATGCTGAAGATTCGAATTCTGAACCACATCAAGGATGTCGTGATCAACGAAATAGGAAGGATGATGATGATGATGACAACGATGACCCATCTGGAAGTAATGTCCCTCCTTCCCGAGCCGTTATCATTCCAAATACGGGTGAATAAATTACTCGTGCCAATGATGATTCTAATCATCACCAAACTGATGAGCCGAGGTCTGCTCCCACCAAATCCTTGGAAGCACAGATTATGCTAAGTCCTAGTTCAGCCCGAGATGAAACAATGGAAGCGTCTCGAGGTGCGAATCATGATGGCTTGCACATACTTGATGAAACGATGATCACATCCGACCTAAATCTGGTTGATGTTGAGGTAGACGTTTTTCTAGACTACACTTCGGATGGAGATCTGGAAGCATCCAAAAGTGCCAGCCCCGAAAACTTACCCTCTCTGATCGACGGATCTAGTGGTTTGAAACTTGCTGAAGGACATGAACTCGTCTTGGTTCAAGGTGAAAATCTGGAAGCACCTACCAATGACAGTCATGATCTTACTCCTGAAGCATCAAAGAGCTCGGACTCTTCTGAGGTAATTGTTAATACCTCTTCTGCTTTCACTTCTCTGTTGAATGCCATACAGGGATTAGCGAGGACTCAAGATGTGCAGTTCAAATCTCTTAATGAGTCCATCACTAAAATCAAGAAGGATGTACGAAGGCAGAAAAAGAAGTCCTCTAAGTCTAACACCGATGAAAGACTTACGGCTCTTGAGAAGAAGATTGACCATGCATTTTCTGAGAATCTCATCTCCCTTGGATCATTGAAGGACTCGGTAACTGAAATCACGACTATACAGCATGATCTGGTTACGAAGCATGCCTTCATCAAGGAGCATCTTGATCTATCGTGCTCCAAGCTTGAATCTGTCTCTGGGAATCAGAATGCAACAACATCTCTTGTTTGTGAGTTCGAGTGGACTCTTAAGGAATTGCAAGTCTGCATCAATCGCCTAAGTAACAAAGTGGATATTCTCATCGACGTAAATGATGCCAACAAGGGGGAAGGAATGAAAGAAGGAACTGGAACTCCTCCGAGCACTTGCAAGGGAAAAGAAATTGTCCGAAGAGATGATGATCAGGATAATGATGATGTTTCACGAGAAATGAAGGCCATCCTGAATCTTAGGGAAACTCCATCTACTTTACCATCTCCGAAGAGAACGCAAAATAAACCTTCCGGTGGTGAACCGAGTTCTAAACGACAAAAGAAGACAAGGAAAGAAATGACTCGGAAAGTTAATGGAGAACCTATTGAATACGTTCCATACAAGGAAGGATCTGGAAAGCCTTATCAAGAATGCAACATCCCACCCTTCTGGAACAACAAGAAACCCATGGACAGAATGATCTTCTTAAGAGATCACAATGAAAGAATTTTTGAGCAAAGGAAGAAAGACGAAGAGATCTTCCGTATTCAGCAAGAAGAACATAAAAGATTCGAGAAAATTTCAAAAGAACTTGAAAGAAGCAAACAAGATAACCAAATCAGCTGATGGTCGAACCAAAATGAATGGTATTGCCCAAATTTTGACTGTCATGCAACAAAGCTTCTCCGATGGAATGAATGCTCCCGAACTGATAAAATGGTGGGACTGGGGAGTTATAAGAGGAGAAAATCTTGGAGAAGTTGTCCAAAATTATCTAGTGCTGAAGCTACACAGGAAATTGCTTTCAAGATCGAAAGACTCGACACGGTGAAAGCAAGAAAAGAAATCAATGACATGATCCAGCTCAGGGAGTAAGAAATCTGGGAAGAAGAGAAGAAGAAGAAGACTGGTGAAAGCTCAAAATAAATAGAAGTTCTTTTTCTGCTTTTAATATTCTATTTTGTAATGCCTTATGAAAGATTCCTTAATGAATAAAAGACTTCTCTTTTGGGGCTAAGCGTGTGTGTGTTATCTAGTCATAATTTTTACTCCTCGATCTTTTATGTAAAAGTTCAACTATTCAGGCATACTTAATGAAAGTCCCTTTGTGGATAATGAAAGACGAATAGAATAAACTTAGAGTGTTGGTATCATAAAAAAGGGGGAAATTGTTAGGAACCCCAAGCCGTTGATTTTGATGATACCAACTATCCGAGGAGACCCCTAACTTTTGTCTTTTGTTCGTAATAGGTTTATGATTTGTATCTTTGACAGGGTTTTTGATGTGTATGGGGTGAGGGTGAATGTGTAGGTGGTAAAACAAAGAGTCAAGACTCCCCGAGTGTCGTGTCTCTCAAGGATGGCGAATGGGAATCGGGTTAGTGTGTTGGCATCTAAGAGGTTGAAGAGAAAGAGTTACGGGAGTGCTAAGGGTTGGATTCATTTGTAAGAAGGGGAAGGTTGATAGTGGTTGTGTAAACTAAAGAAAAGTAAAGTGGAGATTGGGGCTTTAGGTTTTTCCATGTGGTTTATCTTTGGATGGTTTTGCGAGTGCAAGTTGTGGAATAGACTAGGGAGTTCATGGCACATCACCAAGTGGCGTCACACTTTGGACTCCCACATCCTCATTCGGTTGGGGCATTTCATCAAACACTTTGTCTACCAGTCCTCTCGGATCTTGTCCTTTCGGACTAAGAGCGGAGATGTGGGTGAGTTAGACTCGTGAGTGGCCGCTATCGCGCACACACTCACTTCCTTTGGGTTTGCTACCTAATGTGGCCACAAAAGGCACAAAGCTTGAGGAACATCATCCACACGAGTTCAACATCCAACAAACAAGCAATTCACAAATCAAAGCAATAATATTAAACATCCACATAGATCTACCATGGGGCCACCAATCCCCTATCTAATCTACTCTATCATACTAGAGAAACAAGAAAGAGAAAGGAAAATTCAAAGAAACAAGTATTGAATTAGAAAATGAAGAGAATGGTTACCACCCTTTTGAGAAGAGGATCTTACAACCTTGATCTTGAAAATCCAATCTTCTCTCTTGCCCTTGATCTATTCTAAAACTTGTGAAAGAAAGGAATTTTCTCCCAAGAGGGGAGAAAACCCTCTAAATCTATTCTACCATATTCTAACAATTTTCTGATCTCCTCTCTTTAGGTTTAGGGCAAAAGGGATTTATATAGGTGACAAAGAAAAAGGAACAAATTTCCCAAAATGGCCCTTGGCCCGACCACGCTTGTTCACACGCGTGTGAGTGGCGTGGTGGCTCTCTGGAATAATTCCACGCCCAGCCACACGTGTGTGAGGCTGCGTGGGACGCTACTGCATTTCGGCTTGTTTGTCTTTTGCTCTATTTTAGCTTCAAAATCCCTCTCCAACCAGTGAAATACTTCAAAACTCTTCCTAGAAATGTTGTTAGAAGATTTTAATCGCATTTGAGCTAAAATGCATGCAATTGTTGTAATCGGATGCTAAAACGATGCGATTTTAATCTAATAAAGACCCCTTATAAGTGCTATCCTTGGTGCTTATCAATCTTAGTCTTACAGGATAACCGAATCCTTAGTATTTTCTAATCACTAAGGACCTGAGTCTTATATACCGAAGACTTGAAGACTCCAACCGAAGAGTTGAAGATCTAAAGTGATGAAGACGTGAAGAACCGAAGACTAAGATCATAGGCCGAAAAATGGAAGGGCTAAGCTTTTATGACCGAGAAATCAAGTATGATTGTCTCAAGGAGATTAAGAGAAATGATAAGGTCAATCATTCTCTTACACAACCAAGGCAAAGACATTCTCTGATAAGTTGTGTTATCCACTGCCTTGAGAATGGGTATAACTGAATGTCATTTTGGGTCCTATGCGACGATCCCGATGAGCATTTAATGATTGTCACCTTTTTGAGGGACAAAAGACAAATTGTCCTTGCACAAAAGTGGACAAACGGCTAGAAAATACTGACATTATGAAAAAGATGAAAATACTACCCATTGGATATTACACACTGGATAATAGGTTTTGAATTTCACTTTCCCTCCAACGGATCTGAAATTCTACCTATAAATACCCTTGTCCCTTCTCACTTTGACGGGGTTGAAAAAACGTGAAATATTGTCTAACAAGTGAAAATTTTCAGTGTGATATTCATAAGCTTACAAGTGATATTCAGCTCTCATTAGAAATTCTTGTGTGATTAAGAAGCTTATCAAGGAAACTAATCACAAGGATTTTAAGTTGGAGAATCATCACAACCTTTCAACCATCTCTACAAGTGAAGTAGAAAGAGGCGGAGTAAACTTGGAAGGAGTTGAAAAACCTACAACAACAAGGCTACCGGGCTTAGTGATCAAAGGAACTTGTTGTAACGGAGATTGTACTATAAAGGGGAATATAGTGCAAACTTTCACGAGTTGTGAAGAAGAGTGGAGTAGGCTTAGTTAACAGCCGAACCACTATAAAAACTCTCTCTCTCTCTCTCTCTTTTATTTATTTTACGTATTGCATTGCATATATCACTCAAACATAATATCTTTTACAAGAAAATCCTTAGTGCAAAGTGAAGATACAATTTGATATATCCTTTCCGCTGCGTTATCTCTTTAGAAGAAAAAGTTTTCAAAAACCTCTTATGAGTCTATTCAACCCCCCCCCCCCTTCTAGACTCACATTGTTACCACCGGGACCAACAATAACATTAATTACAAATATAAAATTAGGAAAAATTATGGCATAATTGATACTAGCTAATCAATTTCCTAATATAATTCCTCTAATATAATTTTTCTATCATTCAAATATGGATGAGGAAGAAAAAACAAAATGCGATATGATGAAAATGAATATACTTAAGGTATAAAAGTATAATTGCACATATATTAGTGTAGTTGACTAATAATAATTGCCTAATAATTATTATGGTCATTAAGCTAAATATTGGTCGTTGAATTTATTTTTATAATAATTATAATTAAATTATTTTTCATTTTTCTCATATTTATTTTAGTAATAATATAATTACATAAGTCATATTATATATCGATCTCTTTAAGATAATTGTAGACAAAGAAATCATATATTATTCAATTAATTGAGTAATACTTTTGCACTAATCTTATAATCAAATAAATGTACACGTTCAATATTAGAATTTTTTATAATTTTATCTTTATTTTTATTATCTAAATATATAATAAAAAATATATATATGTGCATTGCACGAGTAATTGGACAATTATTTGCTCTAATTCAAGCAAGTAAAACATAAGAAAACATAATCGATTCAACCAAGTTTATCAATCGCGCTTCGATGCTATAATTTATATAATTTTATATCGATCCAAATATTCGTAAAATATTATAACAAATTCATTCCGTGCAACGCACGGGAGAAAATACTAGTTTGTATTATCAAAACAACAGGTTCAAGGTTTGGGTGGTTCACAAGTGTGAGCAATAAATCAACATATTGGTCCCAAAAAGTATACATTAAAGATTTATCCCTGTATAGAATACAATAAAGCATAGTTGTTTTAAAAAGTAATAAGATAGAAAATTAATACATCTATAATATGAAAAATAGAATTTAAACATGACTTACTCATGATCTTGAATAACAATCTCTATGAATCTTTTCTCTCGGCCATCAACTAATGTAATGTAGGGTGATTGCACAGACACAATAAAGTCAATCAAATCTATTTTAACAAATACATAATTGTGAATGAGTAAATATGACAACATATGCTAAATGATAAAATTACCAATATACATAAAAAAAATATTACCAAATAACTCCAAAGTGTTGGGAATAAATCAAAAAATGATGGATCATCTCAGCGCTATGCTTACTTCCCAGGGGGTCACCCATCCTGTGATGGCCGAAAGTCAAGCACGCTTAACCAAAGAGTTCTTTGGCTATCTGGTTGTCATATCCTACTTAAAACCAATTGGTGATAGGTAGGTGGACTAATACCATTTAACCACATCCCTCCATGGTAAGCCACAGCGCCACGTCTCGAATCGAGCAGGGGCTGAACTCGGCCAACCCTGCCGACGCCCAACAATCCCCCTCCCAGCACCTGCATCAACCTTTGATCACCAAGCCCAGCTATGCAGCATGCCTGACTCGGTCCACCTGACCTACGCCCACATCCCACCTGGGACTGGACTCGGCTTTCGCCTCGCCATCGATTCGAACCCGTGACCTCGGCTCTGATACCACTTGTTGGTCCCGGTGGTAGCGATGTGAGTCTAGAAGGGGGGGGGGGGTTGAATAGACTCACAAGGGATTTTTAAAACTTTTTGACTAAGAGATAAACGCAGCGAAAAGAATATATCTAAATTTTATCTTTACTTTGCACTTGGGATTTTCTTGTAAAAGATGTTAGGTTTGAGTGATGTATGCAATGCAATGCGTAAGGTAAATAAAGAGAGAGAGAGAGAGTTTTTATAGTGGTTCGGCTGTTAAAGAAGCCTACTCCACTCTTCTTCACAACACGTGAAGGTTTGCACTATAATCTCCTTTATAGTACAATCTCCGTTACAACAAGCTCCTTTTATCACTAAGCCCGACAGCCTTGTTGTTGTAGGTTTTTCAACTTCTTCCAAGTTTACTCCGCCTCTTTCTACTTCACTTGTAGAGATGGTTGAATAGATGTGATGATTCTCCAACTTGAAATTCTTGTGATTTGTTTCCTTGATCAGCTGCTTAATCACACAAGAACTTCCAAATAAATCTGAATATCACTTAACAAGCTTATGAATATCACACTGAAAGTTTTTCACTTGGATAGCAATATTTCGCGTAATTCAACCTTGTCAAAGTGAGATGGGACAAGGGTATTTATAGGTGAAATTTCATATCCGTTGGAGGGAAAATGAAATTCAAAACCTATTGTCCGGTGTGTAATATCCAATGGGTATTGTTTTCTTCTTTTTCAGAATGTCAGTACTTTCTAGCCGTTTATCCACTTTTGTGCAAGGACAAATTGTCTTTTGTCCCTCAAAAAGGTGACAATCATTAAATGCTCCTTGGGATCGTTGCATAGGACCCAAGATGACATTCAGTTATACCCATTCTCAAAGCATTAGATAAGACAACTTATTAGAGAATGTCTTTGCCTTGGTTGTGAGAGAGAATGATTGACCTTATCATTCCTCTTAATTTCCTCGAGTCAATCATACTCTTGATTGCTCGGTTACAAAAGCTTGGCCCTTCCATGTTTCGACCTAAGATCCTAGCCTTCGGTTCCTCAAGTCTTCGTGTCTTCGCATCTTCGACTCTTCGGATGGAACACACTTCGGTCAAAGTCTTCATGTCTTCGGTATGTAAGACTCAACTCCTTAGTAAATCAAAGATAGCTAAGGGTTCGGTTACTTTACAAGACTAAGATATGAGACATAATCTATTCTAAAACATTTACGAAAGTTAGGGGTCTCCTTGTATAGTTTGGTATCATCAAAATCAAAATCATCATAATATATGGAACACACGCACGCTGATCCAAAAGAGAGAAGTCTTTTATTTATGAAAAGTTTCATACATCTTTGCAAAAAGTAAAACTGATAAAAATCAAAGACAGAAAGAAAGTTCTTCTTATTTTGAGCTCTCGCCAGTCTTCTTCTACTTCTCTTTTTCCCAAATTTCATACTCTTGGAGTTGGATCATATCATCGATTTCTTTCCTTGCTTTCACAACATCGAGACCTTCAATCTTGAAAGCATATTTATGGTGTAGTCTCAGCATCAGATAGTTTTGGACTACTTCACCAAGATTTTCTCCCCTTACAATTCCCCAGTCCCACCAGGCTATCAGTTCGGGAGCATTCATTCCATCAGAGAAACTTTGTTGCATGGCAGTCAAAATTTGAGCTATGCCATTCATTTTGGTTCTTCCTTCAGCTGCTTTGGTTATCTTATTTGCTTCTTCAAGTTCCTTCGTGACTTTCTCAAATCTTTTTTGTTCTTCCTGCTGAATTCGGAAGATCTCTTCATCTTTCTTCCTTTGCTCATGAACTTGTTCATTATGATCTCGCAAGAAATTATCCCTATCCATGGGTTGCTTTTTATTCCAAAAAGGTGGAATATTGCATTCTTCCCATTTCTTTCCAGATCCTTCTTGGTACGGGACATACTCAATAGGCTCTCCATTAACTCTTCGAGTCATTTGCTTTGGTTATTTGCCTTGTCTCTTTTGCCTTTTTGAGCTCGGTTCACCACCTATAGATTTATCTTGTGTTCTCTTCGGAGATGGTGAAGGAGATGGAGTTTTCCTAATATTTAGGATGGCTTTTCTTTGTCTTGAGATATCATCATCATTCCTCACCTTGCAAGTGTTCGGGGATGTCGTTCCTTTCATCTCTTCCCCCTTGTTGGCATCATTGACTTCGATGAGAGTATCAACTTTGTTGCTCAGACGATTGATGCAAACTTGCAACTCCTTAAGTGTCCACTCGAATTCACAGACAAGAGACGCTGTTGCATTTTGGTTTCCGGAGACAGTTTCAAGTTTCGAGCAGGATAAGTCAAGTCGTTCCTTAATGAAGGCATGCTTTGTAACCAAATCACGATGTATGTTCGTGATTTCAGTTACCGAAACCTTCAAGGATCCAAGAGATAGAAGATTTTCAGAGAAAGCATTATCAATCTTCTTTTCAAGAGCAGTGATTCTTTCGTCAGTGGTGGATTTAGAAGATTTCTTTTTCTGCCTTCGGACATCCTTCTTGATCTTGGTGATGGACTCATTTAGGGATTTGAACTGTGCATCTTGAGTCCTCGCCAATCCCTGTATAGCATTCAACATAGAAGTGAAAGCAGAAAAGGTATCAAGGATTACCTCAGAAGAATCCGAACTTTTGGATGCATCAGCAGATGGGCCATGACTGTCTTTAGAAGGTGCTTCCATGTTTTCACCTTGAACTAAGACAAGTTCTTTGCCCTCTGCATGATTTATGTCTTCGATTGGTGAGGCTAAGGTTTCGGGACTTGCACTTTTAGATGCTTCCAAGTTTCCATCCAAAGTGTAGTCTGGAAAGACTTCTACCTCGACATCGACCAAGTTAAGATCAGATGTAATCATTTCTTCATCAAGTATCTGCAAGCCATCATGATTCGCACCTCGAGATGCTTCCATTGCTTCATCTCGGGCTGAACTAGGACTTAGCAGGATTTGTGCTTCTATGGATTCGGTAGGAGCAGACTTCGGCTCATCAGAATGGTTCTGATTGGATTCAGCATTGACATGAGTTGTCTGAGCTCCTGTGTTGGAAGGATTATTAGCTCGAGAAGAGGGAGCATGACTTCCAGAAGGATCATCGTTGTCATCATCATCATCATTATCATCCTTTTTATCACGACATCCTTGATTCTGATTAGAATCCGAATCCTCAGCATCATCTTCATCTTGTTGACGACTCGGTCCAACATCTGGTCTAAGATCTCTTATTTCCGTTTGTGCTCGAGAGATGTTGTGAATTTTGGCAATCTGCATGTCTTCTAACATAAGGCGTTCCTGAGGAGTTCGGTAGCCAACATTCAAATCCACTGATTTGCCAAACCGAGTTGTTTTTCCTTGGAGTTTTTCAGCAAAAACCCTTTCAATTTCATCGGGCCGTGTGGCGTCCAAAACCGATCGTGTGCCCATCCAATCCAATGCCCATTCTTCTTCTTCGGCCATTTCGTTAATCGTACTAGCTATAACCCGAAGACTTGACATCCTTCATTCTTGCCAATTATACATACGAGCAAGTTCTCGTCTCAGTATCTCTTCGTGAGAACATTCAGCTATCAAAGCTTCGGCAGGAGGCATTTCAGATTCAGATTCCTCATATGCGAACTGTTGAGCCAAAGCTGCATCGACATTAATTTGTTGAGTAATGGGATTAGGATGAAGGACAAGTTGTTGATCCGATTCAGGAGTATTAGATTCGGGTGCTACAAAAGGAATCTCTTCAATCCGAATAGTTGACACACGTGGCCATTGTAAACAAAGATGTCGATTGACATAATCAAGAGCAAACATTATACGGGCCATGGAAGGATTCATATGCTCTGTGATTTGTTGCCGAACAGTTGCAGACATTGGTCGATAAGGCTGATCACAGACTTCAGCATTATCTCCTTCGGATTCATCTTCTATCATGGTTGATTCGGATCCCGAATCATTTCTTTCTCGTGGCAGGATGATAACCGGCCGTCGTATACTGAGCGAGGGAGCAATGGGATTATCATGTTCAGCAATTAAAGGCTCGGAAGGTGGTGCCTTTTCTGAAACAGGTAGAGCAGGAATAGGTTCAGTTTGAGTGGATTTCATTGTCATTTGCCTAGTAAGAGGCGTGTGATCTTCCTCATCACTATCTTCCCTGGAAAGATCAAGAGGAGGAGGAAGAACTCGGTGACTATCTTTGAATGGAGTTTCCTTCGGTTCCTCTTCTGTTGGTAAGACAGCAGTTGACTGAGTTTCATGTTCCACTTCAACTTCGACAGCTTGATCAGTTCTTTGCTTCATTTTCGGCCTTTTAAGCTGTTTTGCTTTTCCTCTTTTTAGTGGCTTCTTTTGATACATTCGCCTCCTCCTCATGGGAGGATTCGACTTCTTTTTCCTCAGACTTGTGACCTTCTGAAGCTTCGGTGAGATCTTTCTCTTGTGAACTCTTAGAACGTTTAGATTTATGTTTCTTTGATTTCTTCTTCTGGGCAGCTTCCTGATTTCCCGCCTTGCGCTTTTTAGAAGACTTTTCTGGCTCTTCCTCAACTGAGGGTTCGGTGCGCTTCGAGGATTCAGCATGTTTGTAGGCTTTCGGTTTTGATGGTTCGGGTTGTGTTTTGGGTTGGTGTGTGGATCCTTCCGAACCATGGCCTTTAGCCATTTCCGATTCCCCCTGTCCAACTGAGCTTTTGGACGATTTGGAGTTGGATTTCTTCTTCTCCTTTCTCAAGGCAGCTTCCAGTTCTTCTGCCTTCTTCTTGAGGTAATTTGGTGGCTTTGAAGTCATGTGGTAATGGTTTCTATGTGAGGCAGTTCCCATAGCAACCTCACCTTTTTATCTCTCAGAATAGCACTGAGCATGAACCCAAAGCCAAGAACCTTAACAATCCATCTTGTCGTAGGATTAACACCTGTGTGAACATTATCTACCAAAAAGTCAAAAATCACCCTTGACCAATCAACAGGGTAATTTTCCAAAAGTGCACACAACATACGCATCTTCTTGTCAGATATGTCATCAGTTCCAGATTGTCTGCTCTCAACAATCTTGTTCAAAATGTCTACCACAAATTCATAATCCAGTTTTAACATCTTCTTCTTCAAAATAGATGGAAAGGATGAGGGTTGTGAGTGACCTTTCATCTTATTCTACATCTTCTTCCTGCTGTATTTCTTCTCAGAGCAATCCGGATGAAAACCATCCCCACAAATAGGAAAGTCAAAAACTCTCCTAATATCTTCTTGAGAGATTACAACCTCAGTGCCATTTACTACTGAGTGAATTTCATCAACGCCATTGACAGATTTTATTTCAGCATTTATATAGAACTGCGTCACGTCAATGGGATACCAGGCTTTATGTTTGAAAGTAACAAATTTGTAAACATTACCGTCCTCCAGGCACTTCACAACGTGATTTCCAAACTCCTTGTCAAGCACTTTATCAAGAAAACCATTGACGTCAAGCATTGAACCGGCCATAACCATGCAATGGTTAGCCTTCTGTCCTTTAACAACTGTGGAGAAGAACTTGAAAACTTCCACATCTTCGCATGGTCTGGTTATGATCTGTGGAGGTCTGAAAGGTTCTTGAGTGGCTGGTGTCTTTTCCGTCAAAGTTGAAGGTTTTGGCGGTGGACCACGGGCAGTAGCAACATCATCGGAGGATGAACTTGAGCTTTCACACGAGGAACTTGTTCCAGAAGATGACATGATTTTCAACTTTTGGTAAGTTTGAAGAGGTTTTAGGGTTTAGAGGGTAACGGTGCTTTTTGGGAGGGTAAAAGGTAAAAAGAGAGATGTACAAGAGGTTATATATGGTGAGAGAAGCTGAAACGAGTGGATCGGGTTATTTTGGAGGAAAATGGAGCGAATTTATGTATAAGAGACAAACACCCTTAAATGCCCTTTAATGAGGGGGCAAAAGTGGTATAAAGTCGTATATGGGGTTTGGACTGATAAGGGTAGTTTCCCATAAGGTGAAAGAGGCTATTTAATGAGGAGAGAGAAATCCACTCATTTTACCGTCACATCTTGATGGCCCGTCCTTTCATGCCAGACGGTTCAGAGAAAGTGGAGCGCGTGCCTCGGCTTTATCTTTAAATGGGGCATTGACGCGTGTACCATCATGATCCCACGTTCTCAAGTTGAACGGTTATAAGAGAGTTTCATTCTAAGACTTGTTCAGCACGATACCCGTTTGATTAAAATATCATAAGAACCATACAGAGAGTCCTCGGTATTAAGGTTCGGAGATTTAACTCTTCGGTCAATATGGATTCGATAACTACATGTGCTGTGTGTTCTATTAGTCTTCGGTACCGATAAACGTTTAGCCATTGAGTTTGGCACCCTTCGTGAAAATATAACACTTTGAAAAGATGATGACAAACTAAGTAGATAAAAGATAGTTTCATTCATTGGAATGATAACAAGAGACATCCAATGTAACACATTAAACTGGCCAACCCAACCCGAAGTTTGCTACTAGGCATGACAACTACTTCCTTGTCTTGCCTTTGCCCTTCTTCTTTGCATGCCTACTGTTAGCAGTTGACATGAGACTTTGTCCTTGGCTACTTTCCGTAGTAGGAGGACTCGGAGCCGGTAGAGCACTTGGGGCAGCATCAGGAAACCAAGATGGAGCCATCGGTCCATAGCCAGGTTCGTTTTCAAGCACCGAGGACTTGTCGGATACATCATCTGGTTCAAGCATCGCAAGATAGCGAAGGTAGTCCTCGTCATGATCAGGATTTACTGGGTGGTTTGGACCCTGGTTCTGTTGGTACCAACCTTGAATATCATTCCACGCATCATCTCCAGTATTATTCAAGGAAGGGGGCGGAGTTTGCCTTGGCACAAGGTTTGGATCCAGCCAGTAGGGTTCCTCGTTTGGTGGGGCAATACCGCCAGAATAGAAGCCTGGGACAGACATGGTAGGTGGCTCGGGCACATAGTCCTCAGATTCCGAATCGGAGAGTTCTAGAGGATGTGCAGATGTGTCACCTTGGAGAGGTTCACCCTTTTCCTCTCTCAGCTTGTTGAGTTTACTGGTACCTTCTTTCAACAACAGTCGAAACGAGAACCTCTTCTTGATGGGTTTCTCTTCAGAGCATGCCTTTTTGCCTTTCCCGTTATCCTTATCTGCAAAATAGAAGACAACACAAGGAATTAGGTGTTAGGATACCTTTTCCTTCCTCGGTTGTGATCTATTTATAGAGAGAATGAAGCGCTGTGATTGGCTGAGATCCATCTGACGTGACCAATCAGAGTTGCAACTGTCCAAAAGTTTGAGCTTATCCATTAAATGAATCCGTGAACTCCTGATTCTGATGTGCATTAACTTCAAGATGTCATAACCGATAAGTCCCTTCAGTTTTGGAGCGATTCATTTTTCTCTTATTAATTTATCTCGATCATTCCGAGTTCATGCCTTAGGGTGGAGAATCTTGCTTCAGCAAGTGGTTTCGTGAGTATATCTGCAAGCTGGTCTTCGGTATTTACGTACTCAAGCTTGATATCCTTTTTCTCCACATGATCTTTAATGAAGTGATATTTTATATCAATATGCTTGGTTCTTGAGTGTAAAACCGGATTTTGGGTTATTGCGATAGCACTTGTGTTATCACACATAATGCTTACTTCTTTGGCAGATACACCATAGTCTTTGAGTTGTTGCATCATCCACAATATTTGTGCACAACAACTACCAGCCGCTATGTATTCGGCTTCAGCAGTGCTTTTTGCAATAGAATTTTGCTTTTTACTGAACCAAGAGACAAGCCTTCCCCCTAAGAATTGGCATGTCCCAGATGTGCTTTTTCGATCAATTTTGCAACCAGCAAAATCTGCATCTGAATATCCAACTACATCGAAAGCGTCACTCTTCGGGTACCAAAGTCCCACACTTTGAGTCCCTTTTAGATATCTTAGTATTTTCTTGGCTGCACTCAAATGACTTTCCTTCGGATTCGCTTGAAACCAAGCACATACTCCCACAGCAAACGATATGTCTGGTCGACTGGCCGTAAGATATAGTAGAGATCCAATGATTCCTCTATACTTTGTCTGATCCACTTCCTTTCCTTCGTTATCGATATCCATACGTAACGAAGTATTCATGGGAATTCTGACCGAGGACTTCCCATCAACTCCAAACTTCTTGATGAGATCCTTGGTGTATTTAGCTTGATTTATAAAAATCCTGTTTCGTTCTTGCTTGACTTGAAGACCTAGGAAGTAGTTTAATTCTCCCATCATGCTCATCTCAAATTTACCTTGCATGAGTTTTGAGAATTTTTCACATAGATTTGAGTCGGTACTTCCAAATATAATGTCATCTACATAGATTTGTACCAATAGGATGTGGTCTCCATTTTTTATTCTGAACAGTGTTTTGTCCACTAATCCCTTCGTGAATCCACAATTTATGAGGAAACATGACAGAGTGTCATACCAGGCTCTTGGGGCTTGATGAGTTAGCCGTGGGACCAGTTCCAATACATTGTTTCTCTCAAATTGATGTAATTCATCTTGCATGGCAATGACCCAATACGAGTCATTTAATGCTTCTTCTACAGTCTTTGGTTCAATTTGAGATATGAAACATGCCATCATGCATTCCCGGATGGATGCACGAGTTCGTACACTGTCATGTATATCACCGATGATTTGATCTTAAGGGTGATTTCTCAACCATTTTAGATCTAGTTGAAAAGTAGTAGGAGGTGCTCCTTCATCGATAGTGGTTTCACCTTGATTGCTTTCATCTTGTTGTACTACTGATTGATTTGGTTCATTACCATCATTCGGTAATACTTCGGTTTGAGATGAAGTATTCGGTAGATGATTGGGAAAGAATGGATAATCATCTTCTTCTGATTCTGATCCTTCGGATAGTTCTTCAAATTCTTTATCCTTCGTTTCTTCATTGGTTTGTGGTTTCTCTGAAATCACTATATCTTCTTTAGATGGTTCGTCGAAGACTACGTGTATTGATTCTTCTATCACCATGGTTCTCTTATTTAACACACGAAAAGCTTTACTCTTTTCAGAGTACCCCATGAATATCCCTTCATCAGCACGTTCATCAAAAGCCTTTAGATGTGACTTCCCGTTGTTATGGATGAAACATTTGCTTCCAAAGATATGAAAGTATTTTACAACAGGTTTTCTGCCCTTCCAGAGTTCGTAAGGTGTAGCTCCATGATCTTTGTGAATAAGAGATCTATTTTGAGTATAGCAAGCAGTGTTTATGGCTTCGGCCCAAAACCGTTTAGGCAAGCCTGAGAAGGCGATCATAGATCTTGCCGCTTCCTTGAGGGTTCTGTTGCGCCTTTCAGCAATACCATTTTGTTGAGGAGTTCTTGCTGCTGAGAGCTGATGCAATATACCGTGTTGTCCACAGAAATCTTGAATGACCTTGTTTACAAATTCAGTCCCTTGGTCAGACCGAATTTTGACAATACTTAAGTCCTTTTCTGTTTGAAGTCTTCGGAGCAGATATGGAAGCACTTTTTCAGTTTCATTCTTCTTTCTCAGAAAGGATGTCCATGTATATCTTGTGTAGTCATCTACTACCACAAGAGTGTACTTTCTTCCGCTTAGACTAACTGGATCAACTGGTCCAAATAAGTCCATATGGAGCGGACTTAATGGCCTTGCGTTGGTGTTAAGGGATTTCGTCTTAAATGAAGACTTGATCTGTTTTCCCTTTTGACAAGCTTCACATATCTTATCCTTGTCATAGATTACCTTTGGTAATCCTTCAACCAATTCCTTTCTCGCAAGCTTGTTGATGGCCTTGAATTTAAGATGATTGAGTTTATGATGTCATTCCCAACTTAGATCTTTCTTGCTTTTGGCGATCAGGCAAGTGTTCGGCTTCACTGTTTCCCATGTGACAACGTACATATTCTTTCGTCGATTTGCCATTAGTACAACTTCGCGATTTGTTTCTGAGATAACTTGGCATTTGTCCTTTGCAAATACCACTATGTATCCTTTGTCGCAGAACTGACTCGTGCTCAGAAGATTGAACTTTAATCCTTCGACATAAGAAACTTCTTGAATGATTAAACCATTTTTCATAACATCTCCGGTGCCCAGGGTTTGTCCACTCGAGTTCCCACCGAAGATTACTTTAGGACCATTCTTCGTTTTAAAATTACTCAATTCTGATTTGTTTCCTGTCATATGTCTTGAGCATCCACTATCTACGTACCAGATGGTCCTGTTTCCCTGCATTCAAAGATTAGGTATTTTTAGGTACCCATACCTTCTTGGGTCCTTGACGGTTAGCTGTGAGTTTGGGCATCCATGCGTACCTAGAACTCGTGAGGTTCATCCTCGGTCCGCGATACCCGTTAAACACACGATAATCATAAGGGATAGCATAGTAGGCCTGAGAGGACTTCGGTGAGTAAACCTTTTGAAGAGGAGGTGTTGGTTTATTCGTGTTTACTCTAGTGTATGAGGTTTGTTTATGTCTATGATGGAGCAAAAATTTTGCTCTTGTCATTGGTTCATAATCCATAAGCCAATCCTCATCACTAGGATAAGTGTACCTTCTCCGCCTCTAGGAAACTTTTTGGAACTCTTGACATTACTCGGGTAAGAGTTCGGTCTTCCCTGAGGCATACCCTTGCGTTGCCTCTGTGAGTAATGTTGTCTCTTGTTGCCTAGGAATTTTCCTTTAGATCGGTTATTCCCATTTGGTTGACCATTTGCAGAAAAACCTTGATGGTTTTGCATGCGAGGTCTGTACCGAGGGGTCTGACGACTTCTCGGGTTACCATTCTGGGGATTCCCTTTCGTAGGTTCCACAACTCGTGTTTCAGTCGCATTATTGGATCGACTCGTTGATTGTGGTTCTGTTCCATGTTCGGCATTAATCATAGGCTCAAGATTTTCTGTTTGTCCTTGGACAAAAACTGAACTTAATCCTCCACTGGTAGAAGGATCAGTTGGTCATGATAGGAGAATATGTTGATGAGAGCTGGAGTTATAACCGAGTCCGGTTCTACTCCCGGATGGTCTTTGATCGTCCACCATTCGATCCATTAATCTGGATGAATTTGTGAACGTCGCAATTACCGCACGCAATTTTTGCTCTCTTTCATCCTTCGCTTTACACTCTTCTTTAAGAAGATGAACTTGCCTCTCAAGCTGGCTTATAGATTCAATCATCTCAACGTTTTTGGACTTTAAGTCCTCGAGATTTTGTCTTTCAGCAATTAATTGAGCGTTCTCTTCCTTAAGTTTGAAGTGAGAGTTCTCAATATCATCAAAATCCTTCACCATTCTTTCGAATGCTTCCCTAGGATCTTGATGATATGTGGATTCGGAGCTATAATTAGAGGAACAGGTGTAAGAGGTTACCTCATCTTCCTCTGCCATGAAGCACAATTCTTTATCCGAATCCTCTTGACTGAAAAGGCACAACAGTCCCTTTTCATCTTCCGAACTTTCAATCTCAGAGCTAGAGCTGGATGTGCATTGCTCATCATTCTTTTCTCCTGATTTTTCTTCTACAGCTAGAGCCTTCCTTCGCCTGTCATTCTTTTGATTGTTGGCCGGCTGCTCATCAGCATCATTGGATGTATTCTTCGGGGTGGTGTAGTTTCCCGAACTCTTCCTGTAGTTATACTCGTCATGATGCTTTCTGACAATGGGGTAAGGACATTCGGCCTTGAAATATCCTGGCTTACGGCAGTTGTAACATAACATCTATATTTCTTCACTTTCTCGTGCCTTGGATCCACTTGATTTGTCATGGTTTCTATGCTTATGTCTTCTTGACTTGTCCGCGGCATTATGCGTTTGATTCTTTCTCATAAACCTTTTAAATTTTCTCATAAACAAAGCAAACTGGTCGTCAGTGAATAAATCAGATGAAGGATTAGGATTCGACCTTTGTGTTGTTGATGAAGGTTGTTGGTTTGCAGCTAAGGCTATGTTCCTTGTCTCGGGTTCTTCATCATTTAGTGTTTCCTTCTCAAACTCGTAGGCTTTCAGATCCCTGAAGATCTGAGTAGTACTCGTCGTTTTGAGATCTCGGTGATCGCGCATGGCTACTACTTTCATCTCCCAACTTTTGGGTAGTCCTCGGAGAATCTTCAAGTTTATTTCCTTTTGTGATAGTTTTTTCTCGTCAAGATCGTTGATCTCCATCAGTAACTTTATGAACCGAGCTTCCATGTCGGTTATGGACTCCTTTGGATTGAGTTTGAAATCTTCAAACTTCTTCATAGCAATTGTTAACTTTTTCTCCTTCTCTTGTTCGTCTCCATCGCCTATGAGCATAAGTACATCCCAGATGTCTTTAGCAGTTTTTCATTTTTATTATTATTATTATTATTATTATTATTATTATTATTATTATTATTATTATTATTATCTTAATAAGAATAGATTTTAAATTGAGGCTACAAACCAGCCGGATACAGTTTGGACAATGGAGAGATGGTCATATCGTAATATTATCGCGCACAAAAAACCATGTAATTTCTTTTACTCTCTTATAAACTCTTATAGTAATTATTGTGAGAAAAATATAAACCAAGGATGTTATGCATGTGACATTTTTTTTAAAGTACAACTATTGACTAAAAGTAATCATGCCACAATAATTAAAGGTTGAAAGTAAAAATTGCACTTTTAAAAAGATCACATTTCTTAGAAAAATTGAAGTTGAGGATTGGGAAAATAGAAGCTAATCACAAATTCATGAAAACAATATTGTAAAAATACTTTTCAATACATCTTTATAAAAACAAATAAATACTGTAAGAAGAAAATAAAAATTATGTATATACATTAAACTATGAATAACAACATCATATGCTTTCAAACCATCCTTAGGTTGTGAATATCCTTCTCACTTTTGCCGTGTTTAGGGATAATTTCATTGCAACAGTCTAAAAATAACACTCATTTTCAGCAGTGTGTGAATTGAGAAAAACCTACAACCAATTTACAACTAAAGTGTGAACTAACAATAACACTATAGTAAGGAAAAAAATACCTGGCATGAATACTTTCGCCTCCCTTTGTAGACATCCGCAAAAAATCCTTCCCCACAAGCTCTATTACGTGCTAATTTTGAAACCCAATCCACATGTTCTGCATCAAGGGAGAATATTAATTAACTTGAACACAATCATATAGAATGTTCTGGGATCAGGATTTAGGAACTGTTCATAGAAGTTCCGCATGACTCATACTTATAAATGCATTATCAGCGAATGATTGTCAATGAGAAGATTTGTGGTAACTTGATATTAAAACAGAGACAATTGAATGCTTGTGTGAGCGCTAAAGAAAAAAGAATTAAAGTCAACCAAAAAAAACTGTGCAACAAATAAAGAAGCTCTATAAAATTATACCTAATATTAGAATCAATTCGTAAAAAATCCCCATCACCACTTTCATCAACAATAATATAAAGTTAAAATAATTCCTTCATCAACAAAATAAAACGTATTAATCATACCTCGGCTTAAGATCTTCCTCTCTAAACTTGATGATATTCCATATGAGCCTAGGATGAAGTTCACGGCTAACAATCTTATAGTGAGTTGAAGTCATTGATATTCAGTGTAAATAAGAGAGTACAGAGGCAAGAATACGTTGGAAGCTTACAATTTTAATTTTAGCAGAATGATCTATTTAAATAACAAAATGTTATGCTATTACATTACTATATATATGGAAGATAATGCAATATTACCAATTACAATAATTATTATTATTCTATAATAATAATAATTACCATATTACTAATAACGAATTATAACCAATAATTATAATTAATGTTACTATTCTATCATAATAATAATAAATTCTATCATAATAATTACCATTACCATATTACTAATAACGAATTATAACTAATTATAATTATTATTATTCTATCTTAATAAATTCTATCATAATAATAATTACCATTACCATATTAGTAAGGAATAAGGTTCAAATTAGTCACTGAACGTAACATGAAAGTGCAATTAGGTCACTGAACTCAAAAAAAAAGTGCAATTATGTTACTGAACACTCCAAATTTATGCAATTTCACATGATAACAGGTTACCATCCATTTTATCAGGTTACTTGCTTATGTGGACAATGAGTTGGCATTTTAAAATAATTTCTAATAATAAAATATTAAAATAAAAAATAAAATAATTAAAAAAAAATAAAAATAATAAAAATAAAAAACACACGTGTGGCCACCCCCCCCCCTTTAATAATACGCTTGCCACCTTGATAGGAAACTTACAGATGAATCAAATCTAATTAATTTATTATTATTATTATTATTATTATTATTATTATTATTATTATTATTATTATTATTTACGGAAAGTCAACTTCTTTCACAAAACAACTTTTGTTTTATGATTTTGGATGAAGATTTCAGTTGTTTTGTGAAAGAAGTTAAATTCCATAAATAATAATAATAATAATAATTAACAATAATAAAAATTAAATTTGATTCATCCGCAAGTTTCCTATCAAAGTGACAAGGGTATTATTAAGGGGGGAAGAGGGTGGCTGTCGGTGTGTTTTTTATTATTATTATTTTTTTAATTTTTTATTCTAATAGTTTATTATTAAAAATTATTTTAAAATGTCAATTCACCATCTACGTAAGCAAGTAACCTGATGAAATGAATGGTAGCCTGCTATAAGGTGAAATTGCATACATTTGGAGTGTTCAATGGCCTAATTACACTTTTTTTTTTGGTTCAGTGGCCTAATTGCACTTTTAGGTTACGTTCCATGGCTAATTTGAACCTTATTCCTAGTACTAATAACGAATTATAACCAATTTTCTATATTATTCTATCATAATAAAAATAAATTTTATCATAATAATTACCATTACCATATTACTAAATACTAATAACGATTTATTACCAATTATAATTAATATTATTCTTATTCTAACATTCTATCATAATAATAATAAATTCTATCATAATAATTACAATAATTACTAATAAAGAATTATAACCAATTATAATTATTACCAATTAAAATTAATATTATTCTTATTCTATCATTCTATCATAATAATAATAAATTCTATCATAATAATTACCATATTACTAAAATGCCCCTATGTTTGGGCAGAAAAATTTTGAAGGAGGATATTGCTTTTATATATAGTATAGATTATTATTATTATTATTATTATTATTATTATTATTATTATTATTATTATTATTATTATTATTATTATTATTATTTTCTTGGGTA
>CM008332.1:27637710-27647830 GCA_002525835.2 Ipomoea batatas
CTCCAGGATCTGGAACTTGTTGTGAATCTGACAGATTCCATCAAGACTTTCAAATATTGCCTGCCTAATCTGCCCAGTTGAGAGATGTGTTATTGACCCATAATTCTTCTTGATGAGTTGGTCTGTGCTGTCTGCTAACAGAGATGGTAAGGATGAAACAAAAGCTTGCTTGAGATTGTTGTCAAATCCCAAGAAATAGAAAACCTTTGTCATCCTTTTGAAGTGTTCCTCCAAATGCTTCTTCTCATAAGACAGACACTTCATTCTGAAAAACTCCGTTCTCTTCTGTTCTACTTCATCTTCATGTTTGCCAAGGAATATGAAGTAAATCATCGAAACAGCTTCCTGGAGAGGTAGTCCTAAGAACATCATCTTGAATGCACCATCTGCTTTGGACCACCAATCTTTGAGAATTCCAGTAAACTTTGCTGTAAATTCCATTAGGATTTTGAAAGTATCTCGTTCTACTAGGTTTCTAGTAGTCATCCATGTATGGAACTCAGCAAACTTATCTCCCCACTTTTCTGGTGGTAAATCATCAATTGTAAAGAATTGATAATTTACTCCTTTGTGCATCACCATTTCCGTGGCATTTTCAACACCAAAGTATTCTTCCTCCGTGTGATCCATTGGTTGATCAGCAGGTTGTTGAGTTGTGTATCCACCAGCACTAGTAGTTGATTCTGCTGGATCCGCCATAAATGCTGGATTTTCAGACTCTTGATCGGAGATAGAAAAAGATTCTTCTTCTTCTTCTGAGATCGTGTATCCTTCTGATTCCATTTCAGATTGACAATCTGATTCTTCTGATATTTCTCCAGCACTGTAAGCTTCCATGACTGGCAGATCCTCCTTAGGTGGGTCTGGTCCTTTGATAACAGAATCAAAAAGATCCTTATCGGTAATTGTTTCATGAAGCATCATTTGGGTTGTGTCTGGTGGAGGATGAGGATAAAGATCATCTGGTTTTGAGGATATAACTGGCTGGGATGGAGTGGTAGTTTGTTCTGAGATAGTGAAAGGTCTAAAAATTTGTTGATGTAATGGGTGGGATGGATTTCTGACTTTCCAAGCAGAGAAAAATCTTGCTTGAGAATCAGGTTGGGCCTGAGATGTGGGTAATGGCAAAGTTGGCTGTGGTAGAGGTTGTGGATACTTTGGTTTAGGTTTACTTCTCCTATGGTACTCCTCTAGAATGGAAGAGTCTGTAGGAGGGAACATGGGGTTTCCCGATTGGAACGATGGGCTTGTTAAAGAACTGGTTTGGTAAAATGGTGTTGGAGTAGGGGCAGCAGGGTACTTCTGGGGAGTTTCAAACAAGCTGGGTTGGTAAGGCTGTTTAGGCTTGATTTCGGCTCTTAACTGATCTATCATACTTCTGATAGAAGCAGTTTCATTGGCTTGGTATTGGAAATGGGCTTGAAGGGATTGTCCATAAGAGGGTCTCTCAAAAGGGATCTGCTCCAATCTTTTCTCCAAAATCTGGATCCTTGAGTCAATCTTTGAATAGTATTCTCCAGATTTATGATTTAGCTCAACAAGGTTGTTGGAAATGGTCTTGAGGGTGCGATTTTGAGCTAAAGCATTCTCCGTCTGCCAGTTTAAGGTTTGCTCAATAGACGGTTGTCCTCTTAACTGGCCTGAAGGTAAGACTTCATTAGGAGCTGGGATCTTTGGTGCGTGCATAAAACCTCCTCGCTGGAAGCTTTCCAAAGGGGGAAAATCCTCTTCATAGGATTCTGAAACCACCATTGCTGGGATAGCTGGTGAAACTGGAACTACTACGGGCTCCTTTCTTAAGTACTCTTGCTGATAGCACTTAAGAGCTTTCTTTTTTCTTTGCAGGGGCATGGGCGGCGGTGACGGCGGATCTTCATCATCACTATCCTCCTTCCTCTTGGATCTCCTCCTCCTTGAGGGTTTACATCTGGGTCTTTTCTGTGGCTCCTCTGGTTCCTCTGTTGGATAGCATTGTTTACAATCATCTTCACAAAGATCAAAGAAACAATGATTTGAAATGGGATCCTTAAACCAGTAAGAGGCCAGAGAAAGACAAGAGGAGCATGTCCAGGAGATCCTTGACTATGACCCAGATGATGATGATGCAGAACCAGTTTTCCTTGGTTATGGGAAAACAGGAATGAGTGAAATCATTCAAATCATTGTTTCTTTGATCTTTGTGAAGATGATTGTAAACAATGCTATCCAACAGAGGAACCAGAGGAGCCACAGAAAAGACCCAGATGTAAACCCTCAAGGAGGAGGAGATCCAAGAGGNATATATATATTTTTTTTTGCCAAGGACCTTGTAGTCCAGTGGCATCAAACTCTTCCCTGCCTCAGTGGAGGCAATACTGGCAATACTGAAAGTAGTTATGAACAGATACTGCATTGTAATAGAGTTAGTAGAATTCAAAAAAAATATATATATATTTTTAATAATGAATAATTTTTATTGTAGAAAATAAAGACAATATAACTAATGAAATTATATCTCTTTTTAAACTTTTTGATAATAAATAATTTTTTTTTTAATAAATGCATTGTAAACATTAAATTCTAAATTAAAGAAATTCATATGTATTTTTTTTTGTAGTTACTAATTTATTTATTTTAATAACAGTAATAGAGTGGGTATTTACTTTTCAATAATATACTCTAATGGTATATCTTTAACAATTATGCAACTATGATTTGAATGAGGTTCGAACCTAAGATCTTTCTTATAGAAATTAATGGATAAGTTAAAAGTTAATGGAATATCCCGTTACTAAAATTTATTTAAGAAAAAAAATAATATAATAGTAAGTAAAGAAAGAAAATCATAGAAAAATTACTAAAATCAAAATAATATAAACTATTCAGTTTAAGTAAATAAATACCACAAACATTTTTTCTTCCCATTAGAGCCATAACTTTATTGGCTTTTATTATTAAGACTAGTTTTTCTTATGCGCGATGCGCAAAAAATAGGTGCCCAATATTAGTATTTTATACTTAAATTTTAAATTTATTTAAATTTTAATATAGTAAATAATAATAATAATAATGTAAAATATTTTTATAAATTAGATATTTATATTTTAAAAAATGACTAACATATAACTCTAATATTTAATGTGTATATATTATTATTATTATTGAAGAAGATAAAAAAATATATGGTGGATGCATGTACATAGTAACAATAATGGAAAAGATAACGGGGAAGTTATAATGGTAGGGGTATATTTATCCAAAATATTATGTACGTACAACTTTTATAGCATAATGTATATAAAAAAAAACGGACCCGTACAACTTTTATAGCATAATGTATATAAAAGAAAACGGACATAAATAAGGGGTATAATTTTAATTTTCATTCACATTTATTATGTTTTTAGAATTAAAGCATGTGCTAGTTGGACTGCACATAAGTCTCTTTTTGTGGGTGATGCGGAGATTTGAACCCATGATCTTTTGCATGGCTCTAATACCAAATTAAAGCATGTGCTCCAACTCGACTAAAAGCCTAAGCTGATAGTTGGACTGCACATCTTATATTTATGCTCACAGATTAGATACGATTATAGTTTATAGAGATATAGATGTAGATACTGCAACTATGCAATTTTTTTATTTTTTTTTTCAATTTTAGTTCCTCTGGCTAAATTGTAAAAGTTGCCAAAAAATTTTAATGGTAAAATAATGAAGACATTTAGTCAATTTCTTCCTCTCTTCTCTTTTACTCTTCTCTTTCTTCTCAATTTCTCGCGGGAGATGATATGCTTTATCATCTTCAGATTTGCGTACATCTTCAATGCGGCGGATTTGGACTTGATCAGATTCTGGTGTTATATTTTGATGGTGCCGTCATTGGCTGGATTCTGGAATTTCTCAACCGGTATCGTGGTCCGAGGTTGCTCAGGCCAAACCCCTGTCTCAGCTCCCCTGTTTCCGGAGATCATTTCTCTTTCCTCGCCGTCCCGCCCACTACGTTCTTTCCGACGATGCTAATCTCATCCCTGCCGCCGCGGCCAGAGCCCTGCAAACTGATGAACAAAGTCGTATTTACTAATACAGACTCAGACGAAATCATACACATCCAATCACTACCCAATTCCCAAAAAGGCAGTGCAAAGCATCATAAGAATATTACAAAGCTGGAAACATTATCGGCTTTCCTATGGAAAACAATTGCCACCGAAATGTGTAAAGATTTTCCCGTTGATGGAGAAAATTGCAGCCGTATGAAGGAATGATGAAGAAAGAAAAGAGAAGAATCAAAAGATTAAGGCCTGTTTGGTAAATGGCTGTTAAAGATAACATTGGCTGATTGTAGAAAACTGTTTGATAGATTAGCTGTTAGCTAATAGTGTTTGGTATAATTTTTTTTTCAAAAAGCTAATTGAAAAGGCTGCTTTGAGTAGCCTTTTAATTTTAGTATTTTGAAGTTACAAAAAACTTATTAACTAAACAACTGGTCAAATAAGTCAAAATTAGCTGATAGGCTGATTATTTACCAAATAAGGTCTAAATTGCCATTATTATTTTATCCATTAAAATTACACCCAGAATTCTCATTCATCCGGTAACATTAGAAAGATATAAGATGTAGGATTTTAGAAACTAGGAAGAATAACAAACCCACTCAGATAATTTTCATATATTTTAATAGTTTATAACAATTCTCACTGCGAAGTATATATGTTCAACGAAGGAAGTTCCAGTCAAAGCACCTCATCAAATGCAGATTTTCCACCAGACATTGATGTCAACCAGTTCCCATGGAGCCATGAATATCTTGAAGAAAGGGCCTTTGCTAATTCCTCGTGCTTGGATCAATATATTCATCATTTTGAAAGCATCAAATCCTAATAACAGATCTCTTCTTGGTAGGCCGCATCCAAGGACATGGATCTGGATCTTGCAATTAGGAAGTATGATGATTTCTAATGGCTTCTTCGTTTCTAATCCTGCATCAAAATCATCTCCAGATGCTGATGTAAGACGTTTCTGGAATGGTCTCCATGCATTTCGAGGCAACAGCTTTGGGTTCATCATGGAGAATTGGGCTCCAGTATCAACAAGAGCTATGACATCGAATGGTTTGCTTCCCTGGTGTTTGACCTGGACCTTGACATGGGGTGCTTTGAACTCCTCCTCTTTTATCCCAAAATTGTATGAGATAAAATCCTCCTCCGGAACTTCATCTTCTATGGAAAAGATTGTTTCTGCTGAGGGTTCTTCTTCTGGACTGAGATAGCCATCAAGATCTTCTTCAGCGATATCATCATCAATAAGGGACATGATTTCTGATATCATTTTGGCTGCTTGCTTCTCCTTGCAATCTTTAGCGTAGTGTCCAGGCTTTCCACAAACAAAGCATTTGTTAGATGCTTTATTTCCTTTCCTTTTTGGCTGGGCCTTCTGGTTCTGAGATTTTCTGAAATATCTCCTTCTTGGCTTCCACCCTATCCTTCTGGTATTTTGGGGATTTTTTCTGAAACGGGTGAAATTTCTCCTCTTTGCTCTGGGTTTGTCTCCACACACTCCATTGCATGAAGAACCTATTATCAGGTTCGATTTTTGACAAGCTTTGGAAAGAACTGATTCATGCTTCTTCAGGGTCTGGAACTTGTTGTGAATCTGACAGATTCCATCAAGACTCTCAAATATTGCTTGCCTAATCTGCCCAGTTGAAAGATGTGTTATAGACCCATAATTCTTCTTGATGAGTTGGTCTGTGCTGTCTGCTAACAGAGACGGTAAAGATGAAACAAAAGCTTGCTTGAGATTGTTGTCGAATCCCAAGAAATAGAATACTTTTGTCATCCTTTTGAAGTGTTCCTCCAAATGCTTATTCTCATAAGACAGACACTTCATTCTGAAAAACTCCGTTCTCTTCTGTTCTACTTCATCTTCATGTTTGCCAAGAAATATGAAGTAAATCATCGAGACAGCTTCTTGGAGAGGTAGTCCTAAGAACATCATCTTGAATGCACCGTCTGCCTTGGACCACCAATCTTTGAGAATTCCAGTAAACTTTGTTGTAAATTCCATTAAGATTTTGAAAGTATCTCGTTCTACTAGATTTCTAGTAGTCATCCATATATGGAACTCAGCAAACTTATCTCCCCACTTTTCTGGTGGTAAATCATCAATTGTAAAGAATTGATAATTTACTCCTTTGTGCATCACCATTTCCGTGGCATTTTCAACACCAAAGTATTCTTCCTCCGTGTGACCCATTGGTTGATCAGCAGGTTGTTGAGTTGTGTATCCACCAGTTGATGATTCTGCCGGATCTGCCATAAATGCTGGGTTTTCAGAATCTTGATCTGAGATAGAAAAAGATTCTTCTTCTTCTCCTCCTGAGATCGTATATCCCTCTGATTCCATTTCAGATTGACAGTCTGATTCCTCTGATGTTTCTCCAGCACTGTAAGCTTCCATGACTGGTAGATCCTCCTCAGGTAGGTCTGGTCCTTTGATAACAGAATCAAAAAGATTCTTATCGGTAATTGTTTCATGGAGCATCATTTGGGTTGTGTTTGGTGTAGGGTAAAGGTCATCTGGTTTTGAGGATATAATTGGTTGGGATGGAGTGTTAATTTGTTCTGATATGGTGAAAGGTCTAAAAACTTGTTGGTGTAATGGGTGAGAAGGGTTTCTGATTTTCCAATTAGAGAAAAATCTTGTCTGAGGTTCAGGTTGGGCTTGAGATGTGGGTAATGGCAAAGTTGGCTGTGGTAGAGGTTGTGGATACTTTTGTTTGGATTTACTTCTCCTATGGTACTCTTCTAGGATGGAAGAGTCTGTAGGAGGGAACATTGGGTTTCCAGATTGGAAAGATGGGCTTGTTAAAGAACTGGTTTGGTAAAATGGTGTTGGAGTAGGAGTAGCCGGGTATTTCTGGGGTGGTTCAAACAAATTGGGTTGGTAGTGCTGTTTGGGCTTGACTTCGGCTCTTAACTGCTCTATCATGCTCCGGATAGAAGCAGTTTCGTTGGCTTGATATTGGAAATGGGCTTGAAGGGATTGCCCATAAGAAGGTCTCTCAAAAGGGATCTGCTCCAATCTTTTCTCCAAAATCTGGATCCTTGAGTCAATCTTTGAATAGTATTCTCCAGATTTGTGGCTTAGCTCGACAAGGTTGTTGGAAATAGATTTGAGGGTGCGGTTTTGAGCCAAGGCATTCTCCGTTTGCCAGTTTAAAGTTTGCTCAATAGACNTGACCGAAGTCCAATCACAGGGACCGACAGTCCAATCACAGGGACCGAAGTCCAAAGTCAGAAGTCAATAGTCAATAGTAGCACAGTCAATCCAACCAACAACCTCCAACACACACTCATACTCAACTCAGCCCAAAAACCATCACTCAGAGTGCTCATCTCAGATATGAACACCAACCAACTCCCAAATAATAGACTCGTACAAAGGACCAAGAGGTACGAATAAATACTCATAATCAAGATATAAATATCCAATAGAATACTCCAACAACTTCAAAACAAAGAAGGAAACAAACAACGGATCACTCACTTCTACCAAACACTACCCTTACTCTCACAGAAAACCCCAACGGTTACATTTTCCCGCTAGAGCTTCCCGCAAGAGCAATTCTCACACACCGAATCAGACTCAGCTCAGAATACAAAGAAAGGTTCCAGAATACAACAAATCAGATCATACTACACAAGATTTCGTCCAACAGAGGCCAAATAACATGGAAATCCAAATCAACAAAGCTCATAATCAACAATAGACCAAGGATCAAATCACAAGACCGAGAATCCAATAAACACAATAAATAACAGGCTAATAATCAAGGAATTTCAGGATTTCCAATCACCAAATAATATCATATAGAGTGAGTGTAAAAATAGATTTTGATGGACATAGTGGTTACCTTTGAAGCTTAATATTCCCAAAAGCGTACTAACCAAAGCAACACCAACTTAAGATCGGTCCACAAGCTAGGTTCATAACCGTGAACCTGAAGAATTAATATAATTCTAACACCGTCACTAACTATTAATAACAATACTAATATTCCTATTCGGTCCATAATAATCTATAGTCCATGCTTAAAAGGTTAATGTAACATAACCAATAATACTAATCTAACCTAAGCCATACTATTATAACAAATTACTAATACTATAAACTTATTAATAATCCAAAACATTACCTTAAACAGAGTGCTTACTCCCGGAATCGAACCCTAGCCATCCAGCCAACACTCAAGGCCTAAACCACTACGCCACTACATCACTTGGTGTTATGATCTGCGACTGCTAAAGTAATACCTTCCTGTTGTCGTTCCGGCCACCATCGACGGAGACGGGAGCGAGAGAAGGCATGCCGTTGTTGCACTTGCTCGCTTCAACGTGCGGAGGAGGGGAGACCGCCGACGTCCACCGCTAGCTGTCGTTGCATGGCCGAACGGAGCATAGCACCCCGTCAAAGTCGCCCGTCGTGATTGCCGCTGCTTTCTTTACGCCGTAACGGAGAGGGGTGTTCCACCAAGGCCATCCGCAAGCTCCACTACCGTCGACCAAAGTTGCTCCTTTTTGCCGAACTATTCCTTGCCGTCGTCCAAGCCGCGAGGAGTGGAGAACGTCCGAGGGCGAGGGTTCGTCGCTAGCTGGGTTGCCGCTGTGATCGACGAGCTGCTACGTCAACTATGGGAGTTGTACTGCATCGCCGACGTTACGAGGAATACTGGGATGACAGTGGTTGTTGCCGACTGCTCTGTTCCGCTGTTGGAGAGGAGTTGCCGCTGTCGTCGCCCAACATTGCCGAGAAGAAGAGGGTGAGGAATGTGAGCTTCATTGTTGGTCATCCTCCTAGTTGCTGCTGCCGCTGCTGCCGTCATTCTCGTCGAAGCTGGTCGCCGCCGGAGGGGGAGAGAGCGAGGATGACCGGAACAGAGGTGAGGGAGTTCAACGTTATCTTGCTACTACCGTGAGCCATACACACACGCCACCTCCGTCGAGGGTTATCGGCCGGAACCCCAGCATGCTTCTGGCTGCTTCGTCTAGCGAAAGAGGCGAGAGACGGAGAGATGATGCAACGCTTGGAAACAGAAATGGGATTGTTCAGCAGCTACTCACCTAGGTTTCCCTAATTGGAAACTTTCCCCTTTTGGGCT
Source organism: Ipomoea batatas (assembly GCA_002525835.2). NCBI lineage: Eukaryota > Viridiplantae > Streptophyta > Magnoliopsida > Solanales > Convolvulaceae > Ipomoea > Ipomoea batatas. Next base: position 27,646,850 of record CM008332.1, read on the forward strand.
AGATTGGAATGGGCTAAATTAGAAGGTTGGATCAAACTATATATGAGGTATTGGATTTGGGTTAAGGATGATCATAATATATTTATTTGAACCTAGGGTAATCCATTGGGTCCATAACTTAATAATAAACATAATATAGTATGGGTTATTGTAGGAGTTGGGTCAAAACCATAGCTTATAATACATATATATATAATCATATTTATGGGCTTAATATAGTTCTTAAGAAATATAAATTATATGGGCTAAAGAATAATTAATATGGTATGGAATATATATATATATATCAAATAGAAACATTGGGCCATAGACTATTTATTATTAATCTTAACAATAAATTATATATAGAAGAGTATGTAATCTCAGGCCCATAGAAAAATAATTATACTTATGGTTATTTAAATAATTATTTAATAAAAAATTAACCCCTTATAATATTCAAAAGAGTAGTAGGAATTTTCGGGGTGTTACACTCTACCCCCTTAAAAGGAGCTTCGTCCCCGAAGCTCAGAAAACGTTTTGGGGAAAGAGAGTTTCAAACTAGTACGATGGTACATATAGGGAAAATATTTATATAGTATATATGCCCGGTTAGAAAATATGACCCAACGGGAAGAGAAAAGGGGAGGTTTAAGGTTCAAGATTCAAAGACAACGTAGGTTAAGAACGGGATCAAAAGTTATCAAGGTATCCCGTTCTACTAGATTCCTAGTAGTCATCCATGTGTGGAATTCAGCAAACTTATCTCCCCACTTTTCCGGTGGTAAATCATCAATTGTAAAGAACTGATAATTCACTCCTTTGTGCATCACCATTTCCGTGGCATTTTCAACACCAAAGTATTCCTCCTCCGTGTGACCCATTGGTTGATCAGCAGGTTGTTGAGTTGTGTATCCACCAGTTGATGATTCTACTGGATCTGCCATAAATGCTGGGTTTTCGGAATCTTGATTAGACATAAGAGAAGATTCTTCTCCTTCT
>CM008332.1:27668629-27693894 GCA_002525835.2 Ipomoea batatas
TGACAAAATTTTTTTCCGTCGCTAGACCTAGCAACGGATATTTCCGTCGCTAAGTAAAATAAATCCGTCGCTAAATTTCTTCCAACGACGAATTTGATGATGAAATTTGTGAGGGAATAACGATGACAACTTTTGTCACTAAATTTAGCGACGGACATTCCGTCGCTAAAATTAAGAAAAAATCCGTCGTTAATAGCAACGGATATTTCCGTCGCTAATTATATTTTTTTTTAAAAAAAATTTGTTTTATTTATTTTAATTAAAATTCCTATTTTTTAATTTACCATTTTAATTGTTAAAGCTTAAAATCCATATTAACACATTATATCTAACACTATATCATCAAGACTTCCTAATAGTATCAAATTACTATCAAACTTTATATCAAATCACACTTTAATACAATAATATATATCATCAAAATACAATATTATCAAATCAAAACTACAGTTACATAACAAAAGTCTGAAAGGAAGTCTGAAAGGTTAGCCATTGCATGTATAGAATCATTACTGATGGGAATAGCGTACTTTCTGAACTTCTCCAACAACTGTGCTGTGAGGAGGTTTGGCACTATTCCTATTTTATTTCTCCTCTATTCCATTTCTTACGGAACAACATTCTTATTCCCCCAATTTTCAACCCATGAACTAAACATGATATAAATGTTTCTTTGGTTCTAAAGTGATTTGAAACTAGACGAGTGCCATACATATACAAAAATAAAAAACACCAAAATGAATACATACCTTCCAGCAAGGACTTGTAAAATGCAGAATAGGTAATGACGGAGAAACACATTATTGAATAAGATAGGGCTCTGAAGAAGGCAAAGCAAAGCAACAAGGGTGTCACTATTCAATTCATGGTCATAGCCAGATTCATTTCTTATCTGACATAACCTCATTGCATGCACACCAAGCTTTACCTGACCTGTAATAAAAAAAATAAATAAATAAACAAATGTGAATTTTATAATTTCAAGCCTTGCTGTGAATATGCAAACTACAGGAGAACTTTAATGAATTGAACAGATAAACAAAATATAGGCATACTACCTCTTAAAGATGATTCTTCACTCAATATCATATATATACTCTGATTATCATTGTATAAAAGGCATTACAAGTTCATACCCAGACACAATCAAAGGGTTGCGCAATGATTTAAAACATAAAGCTATCCTAATTAAACTAACAATAAGCAAAGCACCTGTTGTCCAAATTCAAGTTCACCAATGGACTGGATAGTAATGTAATATGGAGCAACAGAAGGTTAGCCATTCCCATTCTTTCTTGGATCTATATTACACTTCAGTTTGAGACTACTATCTAGCTCAACAATCACTTAACAAGATAATATGAATACAGCAATAATGACACCAAATTTCAGAATGGCAGAATGAATACGGTAACAACAACAACAGAGTTTCTCATAATTTCAGAATGGGTATACGACAACAACAATGGCAGAATGAATCCTCAAATTAGAGAGAAGAGAACCGCAACAATCCTAATTTTTTGAGAAATCACCAGAAGCTGAAGCAATCCTAATTTTGACGAACAATATTTGATTTCAAGCTGTAGTAATAAACAAACAATAAACAGCTAGCGTACCTTTTATTCGAAGCAGTCGGCGGGCAGCGAGGAGGCAGCGACAAGCAAGCAGCGAGGAGGCAGCGACAAGCGGGCAGCGAAGCAACCAGCGACGGTCGGTGAAGTAGGCAGTGGCGGTCGGCGGTCGGCATCGGGGGTAGCGTAACGGGAGAGAACCGTAGACGGCAGTCAGCGTAATCGGCAGTCTGTAGGCTTTGGCTTAGGGTTATGAATGTTATGTTATTCAGGGAACAATTATTTATTTTCCCAAATTTAGCGAGGGATCAAAATCCGTCGCAAAGTTTTCTTTAAAAAATTTAGCGATCCCGTATTAAAAATTAAATATAAATAAATGAGAGTCAGAAACCTAGCGACGGATAGGAGAATCCATCGCTATATATAGCGTCGCTAGGTTATGTACTCAAAACATTTCGTGTATTCATCTTAGGGACGGATTCTAAAATCCGTCGCTAGGTTATGTACTCAAAATATTTCGTGTATTCATCCTAGCGACGGATAAGAGGATCCGTCGCTATATTTAGCGACGGATCACCAAATCCGTCGCTAATCCTAGCGACGGATTGCTATGGTGTATATACAAATAAAATCGCTTGGAACTATAGCGACGGATCACCAAATCCGTCGCTAAAGTGTACATAAAAATAAATATGCATGAAAATCTAGCGACGGATGTTGATTTCCGTCGCTAATCTGTAGCACTTGAAATAATGGAATCTGCACGCGAAAAATCCGTCGCAAAATTTTGCGCGAAAATTTACCGCTAATATTAGCTACGTATTTAACGACAAAACTCATCCGTCGCAAATTCCGTCGTAATTCCGTCGCTAATCCGTCGCTAATTTTCAATCAAACACAAAAAATTAAATTTGCCGCTAAATTGTCGCTATTCCGTCGTTAAATTAGCAACGAAATGGGTCCGTCGCTAAAACCGTCGTTATATCCGCGTTTTTTTTGTAGTGCTAGAAACTAAAAGATGAAAAGGTGAGTTGTTGATGGAATGTTGAGCTTATGCTGAAATGGAATTTGATGTGCTTGATGAGTGTGCATTTTGTAAGGTTGGGGAATGCTCAAAGGTTTGCTGCAATTAATGAGTGGCAGTTTGTTGCTTGCTGCTGTGTTCACAATCCTGGATATATGTTTTGAGGAAGTTATGTTGCTGAAATTCGGAGCAGAGATTGACTATGAATTTGGTAGTGCTGCTGCAATTAAATGGCTGTTTGATTGAGCTTGTGAATTGTGAATGGAGATGAGCTATAAATGGAGGATGAGTTCATGTTGCTGTTGTAATATGATAATGCAGTCTGGAAATTGTGATATTGGAATTATGCTCATGAATTATGGGATGTTTGGATAATACAGTGAGTAACAATAGCAAAAATTTTGGAAGGGAAACACAATTTATATATATATAATTTTCGATGAACTTCTATTATTAATTATTATCAATTGTGAGATTTATTGCTTTTAATAATTTTGATATTATAAATATAAATTGTACAGGTTTTGAATGTGATTGTGATTGCTATATATATTTGAGCAGGTTTTGGGTGTAAATAGAAAAATAAAATTAATATTTAAAAACAAAAAAATTACCCTACAACGTCGGCTAGTCTTATTAGCCGACGTTGTAGGGTAATTTTTTTGGTTTAATATTACCTACAACGTCGGCTATTTGTAAATAGCCGACGCTGTAGGGTACCTACAACGTCGGCTATTTGTAATTAGCCGACGTTGTAGGGTATTTTAGTAGCTTTCAAATTACCTACAACGTCGGCTATTTGTAAATAGCCGACGTTGTAGGGTACCTACGACGTTGGCTATTTGTAATTAGCCGATGTTGTAGGGTATTTTAGTAGCTTTCAAATTACCTACAACGTCAGCTATTTGTAATTAGCCGACGTTGTAGGGTATTTTAGTAGCTTTCAAATTACCTACAACGTCGGCTATTTGTAAATAATCGACGTTGTATGTGTATACTTACAACGTCGGCCAGATCAACGTCGGCTTTTAGCCGACTTTAAAGGGTCTACTTAGCCGACGTTAAAAGCCGTCTGTGTAGTAGTGAACTTTACATTTAACTAACAAATTCCTTTGGATTATTTAAAATTTTAATTTGTCTCTCTGTATATTTGTCTCATTGGTTTTACAATCCATTCGGACCATTCTTTCAAAAAATTAAATGTCATTACTTATTTTTTCTTTTGCTGTCCATGTTTAAGCACTTTTACCGACATGACAACACATGGATATGCCACATCAGAACTAAGCAAAGCAAGGTTAACTGAAGACTGTTTAGTCTAGTTAATTCTGTTATTATGTTTATGTTATTTTGTTACAATTCTTTTCCCTCTTCTATTTTGTTATTTCTGTTATACTCTCCAGATCAAGGTAGGCTAGCATATTATAATAAGTAGAAAGGGTGAAAGACCCAGAATCAATAATGCAAGTTCATTCAATCAAGATTTTACCTTCTGCAAACTTCAACATGGTATTAGAGCTTTGAGGCCATAGCTTGGCGCTCACCTTCATTAAACATGGTCCGTCAACCAATGGCTGTGAATCCCAACTTCCAAGGTGAAAACGCAGTAGGTTTTACGAATGTGAATGCTAACCCTATGCCAGCTCCAGCTCCAAATCATCCTTTTTTCGATCCTAAGGATCGAACTGATCCTCTTCATCTCCATCCGAATGAGAGCCCTATACTACAGCTCGTGACTGCTCAGCTGGAGGGAAGGTCGAACTACCATCCATGGACAAGGGCCATGGAGATGGCGCTGAGGTCGAAGAACAAGATGGTCCTTGTAGATGGAACTATGGTGGTTCCAAGCAGGGCAGATCCCAAATACTTCTACTGGGATCAATGCAACACTATGGTTCTATCATGGATCCTTAGAGCCGTCTCACCCACTATTGGAAAAAGTGTGCTCTAGATCGACATAGCTTAAGGCGTTTGGAAAGACTTGAAGAAGCGCTTCAGTCAGCAAGATGTCTCCCGTATTGCTGAAATTTAATATGAGATACATCAGACAAAGTAAAATACTTCATCTATTAATGATTACTTCACTCAATTAAAGTTGCAATGGGATGAATTGTCTGTTTTGAGGCCATTGCCCTCCTCTGAATGCTCACCAAGTTTTGAATTTGGTAAAAGATGTATGAGAAGATTAGTGCACATCTGGAAAATGACATGTTATCTGCTTTCCTCATTGGTCTTAATGAAAATTTCACCAACACCAAACAACAAATCATGTTGATGAAGTCCTTACCGAATGTTGGAGAAGCCTTTGCTATGGTTTGCCAACAAGAGAGGCAAGCCACTGCTGAATCAGACAATCTAGGAGAAAATCTGGCAGGTGTAGGTGCATTTTTCACTAGGCATGATAACAACAACAAGAGGTCTTTCCCTGGTCAAAGACAAAAACTAGTGTGCAACTTCTGTGGTTACACTGGACACACTATTGATAAGCATTACAAGAAACATGGGTATCCACCTAGTTGGAAGCCAAGAAACAAGGCTGTAGGTGCTGCGCCAATCTTCCCATTAATCAAGCTAATTTCAGGAGGTTCTTGGAATTCATGTAACAAGAAAGAGTCAGCAGTTCTCCCCTCAGTGTTGCTTTTCAAGTTAATGTTATAGCAGCAAACTTCATTTCAGATTCTAGATTGGAAGGTAAGATTGTTAACTCTGGCAATAAACTAACAGACTCTAAGAACTTATGGATCTTGGACAGTGGTGCCACACACCATATTGTTTGCAGTATGAACTTGCTACAAAATCCCAAGAAAGTTCATGGAATTTTTGTGGATTTACTTAATGTACATCAGGCTCAAGTATCCCACATTGGGACTGTTCAATTATCTGCAGATATGGTTCTTCTGAATGTGTTGTGTGTTCCTACCTTTCATTATAATCTAATCTCCTTGGGTGAGCTTGCAAGAAGATCAAATTGCAGCATATTGTTCCATTGATCAATGTGTTGTACAGGATCAAAACCATGGGAAGATGATTGGTATGGCTGAATTGAAGGAAGGGTTCTATCAACTTATTTTTCCCATTTTACTCATTGTAAACTTGTAGTCAATATCTGTAGCTTTTGGCTTGTCAGATTGGTACATCCCTCTAAAGGCAAAATTTAGATTCTTGCACACTATAGACAATAAGATTTGTAATGACAAATCACGTGCTTGTGACTGTTGTCATTTTGCAAAACAGAAAAGGCTACATTTTCAACCTAGTTCTTCTACTTCAATCAATTGCTTTGATCTTGTTCATGTTGACATTTGGGGATCATACCCCTACCATTTATGGTCATCAATACTTTCTAACCTTGGTGGATGATTATAGTAGGGCTACTTTGGTATATCTAATAAGGGGGAAAAATGAAGTCAAACAACTGGTGTAGACATTTTTTGAATTGATCAACACACAATTTGGGAAAAATATTAAATGCATAAGGTCTGACAATGGCAAAGATTTTCTAATAGAAGAATACTATCAAAGTAAGTGCATTCTACACCAAACATCACGTGTATATACCCCTCAACAAAATAGTGTTGTTGAGAGGAAGCATGACCAAATCTTGGTTGTGGCAAGGGCTCTAAGTTTTCAAAGCTAACATGCTTAAGGATCTTTGGGGAGACTGCATTATTCATGCAATATATATAATCAACAGGCTTCTATCAGCAGCCTTAAATAACAAGATCCTATATAAAGTTCTTTTTGACAAAATACCTCAGTATCAGCATCTTAGAGTCCTTGGTTGTCTAGCCTTTGCTGTCATTCCTAGCTGCCAAAGAAGTAAGTTCTCACCAAGAGCTAGAAAATGTATTTTGTTGGGTTTTGCAAATGGGGTGAAGGGATACAAACTACTTGATCAACAAATAAGAGAGGTGTTCTTGTCTATGGATGTCTATTTTTATGAGAACATATCCCCCTTTTAGAGTCCACAAGAAGTGTAGCCTACAAATCTAGTGTTACCTTCTGAAGGAATGAACTTCCTAGACACTAATGAACACCAGCCTGAAGTGTTTGAACCAGCTGATGATCTCATACAGCTCCAGGGTAAGCCAATAAGATCAGGTCAGGTTGAGAAACCCACTGTAGAGCCAGTACATATACCCTAACCAAGGAGATCAACTAGAACTAGAACAACTCCTACTTACATGAGTGACTATGCCTGTCAGGATCTGGGTGAAAAGAGAACAACCCCACGTGTCATTTCTAAGGCTATATCTTATGACAACTTGTCACAAAGGTTCAAAAATTTTGCCATCAATGCCTTGAGTGCTAAAGAACCAAGGAATTACAATGAAGCCATCAAGGAGGAATGTTGGAGAAAGGCTATGGAAATTGAAATCAATGTCTTACAAGCCAACAATACTTGGATAGTTGCAGACCTTTCTCCCAACAAAGAACCCATAGGCTACAAATGAGTATACAAAACCAAACTAAAAGCTTATGGCACTATAGAAAGGCACAAGGCTAGGCTTGTTGCAAAAGGGTATACTCAAACCCCTGGTCTGGATTACTTGGACACATTCAATCATGTGGCCAAGATCACTACTATTAGGATGTTGTTAGATATTGCTGCAATCAACGGTTGGATTCTTCATCAATTGGATGTAAATAATGCTTTTTTACATGGGGATCTAAATGAGGAAGTCTGCATGAAGCTCCCCTTGTTTTACTCCTCTTAAACCTAGGCAGGTATGTAAATTAGTGAAGTCCCTATATGGTTTAAAATAGGCAAGCAGGCAGTGGAATGTTAAATTGACTCATGAATTGATACACATGGGGTTTAAACAGGCTATCTCTGATTCTTCATTATTCATCAAAGGGAAAGGAGACATTTTTGTGGCTCTACTTGTATATGTAGATAATATGGTGGTAGCAAGGCTTGATCCAAATTAGGTTCAGCAGATTAAAATGCACTTGGATAATGTGTTTCACATGAAGGACTTAGGGCCTCTAAGGTTCTTTTTGGGGTTAGAAGTTGCAAGGAGTAGCAAAGGCATTTCCATGACACAAAGGAAGTATGCTTTAGAACTTCTTGAACAAACAGATTTTCTACATTGCAAACCTACTACAACTCACATGGTTACATCATAAATCAAATTTAGCAAAGACACTGGTGATAAACTAGAAGATGCCACTCAGTTCAGGAGATTTGTAGGGAAATTCCTATACCTTACCAGTACAAGGCTTGACATTAGCTATGCCACTCAACAACCTAACTATCTTAGTTCCGAGAATGCCTACTAACATACACATGCAGGCAGCTCACAGAACTCTATGGTACATCATAGCAACACCAGGATATGGATTCATTTTCTCAGCAACTTCTTCCTTGCAGCTGAAATGGTTTACTAACTCTGACTAGGCTGCTTGCCCAGACACCAGAAGGCCAGTTACAGGCTTTTATATATTCCTTGGCTCTACTCTAGTCTCATGGAAATCCAAGAAACAGGTCACTATCTCTAGAAGTTCTTTTGAAGCAGAATACAAGGCCCTAGCCACAACAGCTTGTGAAATTCAGTGGTTGTTATACCTCCTACAAGACTTGGGAGTGGTGGACAATCCTCCAGCCATGTTATATTGTGACAGCAAGTCAACTATTGCCATAACTGAGAATACAGTTTTTAACGAAAGGACAAAGCACATATAAATTGACTGCCACCTAGTAAGAGATAAACTGTAGAAATGAATCCTAAAACTCCTACATGTCTCTACAACTAGTCAGTTAGCAGATGTGTTTACAAAACCACATGCTCAAAATACCTTCTGCAACCTAATTTTCAAGTTGGATCTACATAGCTTGTATATTCCAGCTTGCGACGGGAGGGGGGGGGGGGCGGGGTCAACACAAATAAGCAAAACAAGGCCAACTGAAGACTGTTTAGTCTAGTAAATTCTTTTATTATGTTCATGTTATTCTATTACAATTTTTCCCCCTCTTCTATTTTGTTATTTCTGTTATCCTCTCCCTATCTAGCTAGCTAGGCTAGTAGATTGTAATAAGTAGAAAGGGTGAAAGAACCAGAATCAATAATGCAAGTTCATTTAATCAAGATTTTACCTTCTGCAAACTCCAACATGACAACCAAAAGATTTCTCATTATGGGTTTCAGTTAAGGAATAAAGGGAAGAAGAAAGAGATGAAAATTGAAGAGCATGATTTCAGAAAATAAAAATAAAAATTAAAAAAAAAAACTAGAAGTCCAATAGTGCACAAGAAATCTAAAGTGTGCTGGCTTTCACTGCAAATAAACCCTGGCTTTCTCACCTCATTTCTATCTAAATCCGATAGGAACAACGTCTTATTTTTTTTTTAATTAAACAGAGAGGGGGATACCCGATAAGAAAACTAGGACCTAAGTCCTGCGGTCCTAGTGACCCGCCTATAGACAAAAGCTCCTAACTGATCCTCTATAACTTTGTCCCGCAGCCACCCAGGAGTTATATCATACTCAGTGAGACCCAGAGGTTGAGAACGCGCCCGTTTAGCAAGCATATCGGCTACTTTATTCTGTTCCCTAAACACGTGACAGAACGTGACACGGTGAAAGTTCTTTGCCATCCCCAGACACCTAGAAACGATATTATTGGGTTTACTAGGCACCTGTTTGGCACCACGTAGGATATCAATAGTCTGCTTAGAATCCCTCTCAACCATGATGTCCAGGACCCCAATATTTAGAGCCGTTTGCAGTCCCTGTAGAATTCCCCATTCTTCAGCCTCGTCCACCGAGCATCGCCCAATATTGAGCATGAAGCCACTGAGCCACTGGCCTTGTGCGTCCCGGATCAGCCCACCACAGGCGGCCGCATCAGTGACCCTATTGCAGCTACCGTCAACGTTAAGTTTAACCCACCCTGCTGGCGGCTTTACCCATTGCGTTCGCACGTCCACCGGAACTCCCAGCCGCAATCCCGGCACGGCTGACTTGGAGAAGGCGTTAGCAATCTCCGACATTTGCTGCACTACCCAGTGGCACTTGTGATCTGTCGTTACTCTCCGATCATTGAAGACTCTATCGTTCCGCCACCTCCACAGCCACCAAATGCGTATCGCAAACTTTTCCGGCCAATTCCTCTCAAAACCCAGCTTGTCATCTCCTGCCAAGTTCGCATCTAGCCAATCCTCCCACGCGAGGTGATCAAGTCGCGCCACTCCACTTCGCCCCAGAGCTGCTTCCCATAACGGCCTCGCCTCCACGCATGTCTGAAAAAGATGGTTGCTATCCTCAGCCTGGCCTGCACAAGAAACACACATAATATTAGAAGTCATTCTTCGCTTGGCTCGCTCCACATTCGTGAGTACACGCCCGTGTTTCAACACCCAAAGGAACAAACAAATCCGCATTGGAACTTTTAGTTTCCAAATCATATTCCAATCAAACTGCCCGGTATATATGGTTGAAGTAGTGATAGAGGAATAAGCTGACCGAATAGAAAACTCTTGGTGACTACCCCAACGCCACCCAATACCATCTTCGACTTCTAGATCTGCCGACAAGGTATACCCTGCCAACTTATGGGCCACATGTGCGGGTATCAGGTTTTCAAGTAACTCCCATTGCCAGCCCCTTCCATCCGCCCAGTAATATTGAACATTGGCATATAAGTCCGGAAGGCTCAACGGCGCTTGCAAAACATCATATAAAGGTTTCTCAGTAATCCAAATATCCATCCAGAAGCGAGTTCTTCGACCATTACAAACAACATTAAACAGACCCTTTTCGAGACTGGGAGTTGCTGCCACAATGCCTTTCCAAGCATTAGACGCATTTCCATGACTGCCCTAGGCCTGGAGGTGATATTTGCTGGACAAAGTCCGTGCCCACAAACTATCTTTCTCTTTTCGAAGGCGCCACCCCAACTTAGCCATGAAAGCCATATTCAAATCCTGGATCCTGCGAATGCTAAGACCACCCTGTGTCTTATGCCTCGTAACAACATCCCAATTCACCAAGCTTATCTTATTACTATCATTACCCATACTTCCCCAGATAAAACGCCGAATCTTTTTCTCTATCTCTTGGCATATCCCTTTCGGTAAAACAATAGTCTGCATGGTATAAAGAGGGATAGCATTTAGGACAGCCTTTGCCAATGTAACTCTCCCTGCCATCGAAAGGAGTCTAGCCTTCCAACCCTCCAACCTAGAATTGATTCTTTCTAACAAACTATTAAAAGTACGACATGTAACCCGCCCATGAATCGACGGAACTCCAAGATATTTCCCTAAATCATCCGTTCGCACAATGTTCATCCTGGTCGCAATAGCATCCGCAACAGTATGCGGAGTGTTTTTAGAGAAAAAAATCTGTGATTTATCATAGCTAATGCGTTGGCCTGAGACCTCACAAAACCGAGTCAGGCAATCCATAATGACCTCCGCCTGTTCAGACGACGCTTCTGCAAACAAGATCATATCATCCGCAAAACAAAGATGAGATAGGGTCGGCCCTGCAGAAACCAGCCGAATCCCCTTCCAACCACCTGACTCAACTTTGTGCGAAATCATCTGGCTGAGTTTCTCAAGACAAAGAACAAAAATTGCAGGGGACATAGCGTCACCTTGGCGGATGCCCCTTTGGGGCGAGAACTGCTGCAACCTTTCACCGTTCCACAAAATCGACATGCGAGGAGTCTCAACACATGCCATAATTAGATCAATCCATGGTTTATTAAACCCAATTTCCCGTAGGGTGTCACGAATGAAATCCCACGATAGCCTATCATAAGCCTTCTCAAGATCCAATTTTATGGCCATAAAACCAGTAGAGCCCCGCTTGACTCGCATCGTGTGCATGACTTCTTGGTAGATAAGAACATTGTCCTAGATTTGTCTTCCAGGGACGAAAGAGCTCTGGAAAGGACTCACTATCTTCGGCAAAATATACTTCAATCTGTTAGTGATGGTCTTAGTAATGACCTTATAGCTGACGTTACACAGACTTATGGGGCGGAACTGCTTTATAGTTTCCGGAGAGTCGACTTTGGGAATAAGCACCATGAAGGTGTCATTAAGACCATCCGGCAGGCACCCTAGTAGGAAAGCATTCTTAACTAGATCAAACAGATTCTGCCCAACCGTGTCCCACATTCGTTGATAAAAAGCCGCATGAAACCCATCAGGGCCTGGTGCTTTGAAAGGCGCCATGTCGGAAATCGCAGCATGCACTTCATCCAACATTATATCAGCGTTGAAGAACCTCCAATCTTCTGCCGTTAACTCCGGGAAGGTCCCCTCGAGTGTCGTTGTGGGTACGACGCCACCTTTAGGGGAAAAAAGCGTAGTGTAATAGTCTCTAACATGACTCTTAAGAAGCTCCTCATCCATAATCCAATCCCCATTATCGGCGCGCAAACATTTGACAGTATTACGGCTTTTCCGAATCGTAGCCGCAGCGTGGTAGTACGCCGTATTCCTATCCCCCGAAACAATCCAGTCCTCCCTCGATCGTTGGAACCACATGAGTTCCTCCTGGTAAAGGATTTCGTGATACTCCTCCAACAGCTTCTTCTCAAGTTTAACGAGCCCGTTATGATGCATTTGCGAAAGACGGTTCTGCACCCCCGCTAATCGAGCCAGGACGACCTTCTTGCGGTGGTAAATGTTCCCAAACACCTCTCTATTCCATTGTGACAACGCCTGAGCCATACGAGGAACATTAGCTTGGAGAGACTTATCTGTTCTCCAAGTTTGGCTGACAATATCCGAGAAATGCTTCGACGTCATCCAGGTCGCCTGGAACTTAAACATCGGCGGTCTTCGGATAAAAGCATCCCCCTGTAACCGGATGCAAACTGGCGCATGATCAGACGAAACTCTCGGGAGGTGAGTGACAGTGGCCTCCGGGAAGCGATGTCTCCAGCTGATATTGCACAAAGCCCTGTCTAGCCGCGCTCCCTTAGGCAGACCTACGGAGCAACCTTTAAACCACGTAAACTTAGGCCCATTGAAACCCATATCAACTAGGCCCTCTGATTGGATCCAATCCACAAATTCCGAACTTCGTTGCACCGAGAAAGCACTATAATTGGAGGTCTCATCTTGATTAACTACCGAATTGAAATCCCCCGCCACCAGAAAAGGCCCCGTGATTCCCCGTTTAACCAAACATAACTCCTGCCACAACCTTCGACGGAGGTGGTGCGTTGGGCTCCCGTAAACGACTGCATAAGACCAAGGTGCTTGTCCCGCAGCCTGAACCTGCAAAAGAACGAACTGGGGGTGAGTATAGGTAACCGAAATATGTAAGGACCTGTTCCACAGTACCCAGATCCCGCCGCTGAAACCAAACGCCTCTACCCGGATCCAATCCGAGAATCCCAACTTCGAACAAATAGTATTCGCCTGAGATCCCGAGACCTTCGGCTCAACAAGGCCAAGAATATGTGGCCTGTGAGTCTGAATAATGTGTTTAAGGACGCGGTGGAATCCTCGTCCACCAGCTCCTTGACAGTTCCACGTAATAATATTCATAAGACACAGCAACAAAAGGCAGACACACAAAGGAAACACAAGAAAAGACACAAACAAAACTAAACAGAGGTGGTTGCTCCACCCCCATCATCCGCCACAGCCTGTTGCTGTGATTCCATGTCCATAATGACATCTCCTTCCTCATCAAAAGCCCCCGGGGGGTCTCCGTGGTGTTCAGACTCAGTCTGGTTGACCACTGGAACATCAGACGCAACGTCATCCCCATTATGAACAACAGTTGTGCTGACAACTTTCCCTCCTTGGACTCCCCGACTCACAACATGTTCATCCTCCTCTGCCGCGCGTCTGGAACTCGATCCAGTAGCCCTCCTACCCTGCGTAGGTTCCTTCCCTGTCACTAACTCACAATGCGGCGCACGAACATCATTTTGAATCTGTTTTTCGTTTGCTATAACATTAGCACGTCTCGATTTACCACCCAACCCTGTCGTCCTTGTTTCCACCTGAGGATCACCACTGGTATCCTTATCGGTTTGGTTATCCTGACCCTCAGTCTCTTCTTCATTCCTCAGCAAAGCGAAGCGTGATCCATTTCCAAGATTATTCTCCGGATGTCTCCCAGTTTGTTCCCTCGGTACATGCCCGGCGGTTGGACGCCCCTGCCCAGCAGGTCTTTCCTGTTGCCTTCGCTCCCGCCTAGTGGCTATCATCCAAGGACCATATGGACGAACACTGGGGGACATCGTTCTGCCAGCCGCGACGCCACTCCCCGTAGCCACTGCACGACCATTTGCTTGATGGGTTTCATCCGGTTCCACATCCTTAGTAGGATCAGCTGCTTCTGTTTCATCATTCTTCGGGCAGGTTGGACAAGAAATTTGGCGATGTCCGTACATTCCTCACGAGAAACAAACAAGGTGGATCCCCTCATAAGCAACATGCCACACCCGGCCTTCCAGAGTGAAACGTGAGACCAGGGGTTTCGTGATATCAATTTCCACGCACACCCGTGCGAATTTCCCCTTTGAGACCAAACTCGTTGTGTGATCTACTCTTATTGTACGGCCAAGCTTATTCCCAACCTTTCGGAGACACAACAGATTATAGTATTCAACTGGCAAACTGGGAAACCGAACCCAAACCAAGACCTTCTCCGTGGTATCCGTGAGAGGATCAAAATTAGGAACCCATTCTTTCACAATTAGATAATGATCCAATATCATCCACGGTCCTTCGTACTTGGCAAACTCTAGATCCTCGCGCATCCCGAATTTGACCAAAAAGTAATCATTGTCAAGAGCAATGAGTTCCATCCTGCCTTTTGGCCGCCACATCGAGGTCAAACGCCGCAACAGATATGCGTATCCCACCTTGCGCCCCATTACCTTTATGATCAGCGTCTGCCTCCATGGCTCCCGGATCCGCTCCTTCTCCTTCGCAGACAGGCGGATCGTAGGACATGTAGGATCCTCATCCACATCGGAACTCTCAAGATCATCGTCGCTTTCCTCCTCCCCTGCTTCCCCAGATTCTGCAAGCAGAAACGGGGCTGTACCTGTGCCTCTCCCGACGACCGTATCCAAATACGATCTGACTGGGGCCCCAACTGGGACGGTAGGCACCGAAGCATTGGCGTCAGGAATCTGATCCAACCCCACCGCAGGTGGTGTTTCCGAAACTGCTTCCGCTTGAGCTGAGACAGATCCTGCGTTGTTAAGCGCCTGTTGATCCTCTAGTGGTGTTTCTGCCACCACTGTCTCCGAATCCATGCCGACACCAGAATCAACCTCCCCCTCAACGATCTCCATTGCGGAGACACCAGGATCCCCTACGCGATGCTTGGATTTCTTCGTACTACGCTCGAGCAGATCGAGATCTTCCGGTGACCGTTAGCTTGAGAGCGTTTTCGAGTTAGTCGTCATGAGCGTTATGGATACAAAACTCAATGGCAATGAATCAGGAACAACGTCTTATTGATTTTCGACAATTGTTTTTTTCATGGTTGCTGAAAAAAAATTAACAATCATGGCTAAATTTTTAAAATGCCTTTTTTTTTAACTTTCCATCGACCAATTATTGAAATATTATGATTCACGATGACTTATTGTATGACCAGACTTTTTGACCACAAAAAAAAATGATCAAAAAGTTGTTTGAAATTTCGACTATTTTGATATGTATGTAGTTGGAATTAGCTAGAGAAATTTTATGGATCTCAATACAGTTCTTATATCGTGGACCGTGATCCCAAAACGACGTCGTTTCAGTAAGTGGGAGACGGAGTCCGTAATTGACACTACAGTTCATCTCAAAAGATACTGCCTTACATTTGTTTTGATATTATTGAATGAAACTGTAGTTATATCGAAATGTAACTGTAGTTGTGTTGAAATGTAACTGCAGTGTATATGAACTGATACTGAATAACAGTTTCACATTTGTGTTTTTATATTATCGAATGAAACTGTAGTTATATCGAAATGTAACTGTAGTTGTGTTGAGATGTAACTGCAATGTATATGAACTGATACTGAATAACAATTTCACATTTGTGTTTTTTATATTATCGAATGAAACTATAGTTATATCAAAATGTAACTATAGTTGTGTTGAAATGTAACTGCAGTTGTTTTGAAATGTAACTACTGCAGTGTATATGAACTGAAAGTGAATGACGCGAATTCATCCGTCTGTTTTCATTAATCAAAACGACGTCGTTTTGATGCGCGGTCCACAATGCATTGTGGACCACGGTCCACGATATAATTTGCGATCTCAATAGGGGTCAGAACCCTTATTTTTTACCAGTTTTAGTTGGTAAAAAATCCAACTATTTTCAGCCGTGATAGTAATTCATTAATGACAATATAATATTGATATGGAAATGGGTCTTTACACTACCTTCCCTTCTCTTGTCTAATACTTTCAATGTTGACTTTCGAATTGCTCTAATTTGTACGTACAACATTGGACCATTTTCCTTAATTTATATTCCCATATTCTGAAAGACACAAACCAGGGCAGAATCATGGCAGCAAGTTGTTGGGCTCATTAGTCATTACCCCCATTAATTCTCACCAAACAAACGGAGAGGAAAGTAAAACAGCAATTCAATGCATGTGTACGCACGTTCATGGAATCTAATTTAACACTTGCTCCTTTTATACTCTGTAATAATTTGTTACAGACCGACCAACCGACCGACCATGATGCCTAATTAATCACATTAATGTCGCGCCAATACATCCAGGCCAGGCCGGGGATGAAAGCATATATAATTTATCATAAACTCAAGGGTGTGAAAAATGTTTGCATTCCGTCCCGGGCAGCGTAGTTTATACTCGCCGCCATTTTTGAACAGTTACATGCATTGCCACTCTGAAACCCTAATTTCTGGCACAGACAAACCGCGTGCGACGTTCCGGAATTACAATGTTCCTCGTCGGTAGGGGTGGGAAGGCTAATGGAGAGCTCCAGGTTTAGATATGTGGTTTCTTCCGACGATGATAGGCCGCCGCTGCTGGTGGTTGGGGAGGGCTGTTGTGGAGTTGGGGTGGCGGGAGTGATAACCGCGGCGGCGCCGGCGGCGGAGGTGGTGAGCGGACGGTGAGTTTGGGGATCGATCCCGCGGCTGAGGAGCTTCCTTTTGATGTGGGTGTTCCAGTAATTCTTGATCTCGTTATCGGTTCTTCCCGGCAAACGGGCGGCGATTAGTGACCATCTGATGTCAATTTTTTTTTTTTTTTTTTAAATCAATTATATACAAACATATAATGTTACATATGCATCAAATTTAGTATTCTAATGTAATGTTCTCCAATATTGTCTATAGGTTATAAAACAAACTGTTTTAGTCTAACAAAAAAATAATTTGTCTAAAATGTGGCTTCTTTTTATTAAAAAATGTCAAAAATTCTTGTAATTGTCGGGCTTACTAATTTCAGCTTCGTTTTTCATTCTTCTAAAATATTTTTAAAATAAAGAAGAAATTTTGGCTCTAAAGCGGTTTTATCTAAAAAGTAAAATTCATTTCATGTATTCTTTGTTTTGTTTAACAGTAATCACAACTCTTTTAGGTGTAGGTAAATTTCACCTTGTGATTCTATTCTACAAAGGGTAAGAAGGTAAATTAGCCTAAGTTATCATATGTATTCTTGAGGGTAGGTGCCATTAATTAATACTGGTACTAAGCTAATTCTCCAAACAGAAATAGGGAGTAGGCGATATTATGGCCAATTGGCCATATAATCTAGGGAGATCCATTAAAATTAAAGTTGTACATGCTGAATATACGTGGAGGGAGTTTTCACTGCACCAAAAATAAATAAAAATAAAAACTAGAAAGATTTATATTTTTCGTCCCTAAGTTATACCATAATTATAGAATTTGTCCATAAGTGTTGGTCGTACTATTTTTTTGTTTCTAAATTATCATACGTTGCACTTTTCGTCCTTTTATTCTTAATTTTCGTCCATAAGTTATACTAAAATTGCAAACTTTGTCACTAATGTTTTGTTAGTAAACGATCAACACTCATTGACGAATTCTAGAATTATAATATAACTTAGGGACAAAAAATATAATTTCCCCTAAAAACTAACAACAGAACGTTATGAGTAGTATAAGGTCCAATAAGATTATACGTGGTGATTATTAGAGAGGAACTAACACAGAAATGTAAGAACAAATCAGAGATTAGTATTAGTGGATATGATGCGTACTTATTTCCGAGCAAGCTGTGGAGGTTAATGATGAGTTCATCTTCTTCTTCAGTGAAGTTGCCTCGTTTAAGATCCGGCCTCAGGTAGTTTATCCATCGCAATCTGCAGCTCTTGCCACATCTAAGCAACCCTAATTTGTACACACACAAATATATATATCCCCATCAAACAAAGAACCTAAACCCAAAACTCATTCTCCCTAATATTATTTCATGAGAAATTTTGTCGATACCCTTTAATACCAAATACAACCATACCTGAATACCCTACACGATGGTATCTGGTATGAAAAGATATTATATCGGTGCCGAAAGACTTGGTTATAAGATGATCCAACGATATAATATCATGAAGGCCCTGTTTGGTAAATGGCTGTTGGCTGATTGGGTGGGCTATTTAGGTTAGAAGGTATGATTAGTTGATAACATTGGCGGATTGTAGAAAGTTGTTTGATAAATTAGCTAATAGCTGTTTGGTATAATTTCTTTTCTCAAAAAGCTAATTGAAAATGCTGCTTTGAGTAGCCTTTTAAATTTTAGTATTTTGGAGTTACAAAAAGTTTATTAACCAAACAACTAATAGTGGTTAAATAAGCCAAAATTGGCTGATAGATTGATTATTTACCAAACAGGGCCCAAGTCTAACCAGCAGCAGTGTGAAAGCAACCTCTCAACATGAGGGGCTCCTTGTGCGTAATAAGCAAAGCTTTAGCCTATTTTTTGCTGAATTACCATGATTTATATCTTCTCAAATGATCTGCCGGGCCGAGGTATGGGGACTTGGGGTTGGGAAGAATATAATATCCTCAAAGATGAGAGAGAAATAGCTGGGGGGTATTGTACCTGCAGCTTTAGGAAGAGTTCTCCAACAACCTTCACCGTGTTTCTTGATATACCTGATAAGGCGGTCGTCTTCTTCCTTGGTCCAAGCCCCTTTGTTTGTGTGTTCCTTCTCACAGCAGGGAGATCTTCCCATGGCTAGGTAGCTGCAGTTTGATGTTATTATCTGCAGACTACTGAGAGATCAGAGGGGAAGGGATTGGAAGAATGGAAGAGCAGAGCAGATTCAGAGATGGATGGAGTTTAGGACAAAAAGTGAGTAAGATGCTGGGGAATTTAAATGAGGACAGGTGAGAAGATCAGAGTTGAACAAGTTGGGTGTCCGTGTCATCATATTAATTATGGACAATTAATTTAATAATGCCCATTCATCATCAACATTGTGTGTATATATATACATCCATTTGTTTACCCAAAAAAAAAAATAATAATAATATACATCCATTTTTACTTTTTATTTCTTCCTTAAATAAATTATACTCTAATTGTCAATTACGTACGATGTAGTGTAATAGACACCTTTGTTACCCTTCCAAATGGGTGATGATTGAATCCTGATGTGGAATTTGATTCTTTTGCCTGAAAAAAAAATAGTAAAAAAGTATAGAACAAATATTATATATCTTGTAAAAATTATAAGTGTTTAACAAAAATTTCATAGGGTGGTCACAGGATTGAACTCTGAATTCTCTAGGCTCAAAAAGATTGAGAATGTATAGAACAAATACTACCTTATAAAAAATTGTAAGTATTTCAAAAAAATAATTATACTCTAATTAACTTCATGTCGATTATCCCACATTAATAGATATGTTAATTAATTATGCACAAATTCAACTATAACTGGGCGTTTGGTTGGAGGTAGGAAATTAGTTGGGAAAAGAATTGTAATTCCATGGGAAAAGAATAATGCGGGAATAAAGTGGGAGTTTAAATTTCAGTGTTTGGTAAGCAGGAATATAATTACTGGGAATTTCAATTCCAATGTTTGGTATACATGGGAATTGAGAGGGAATAAGTAGTATAAAGTCCAAAATGCTCATTATTGTTGTTGTTGTTATTATTATTATTATTATTTTTATTATTATTATTATTATTATTATTATTATTATTAATCTTAAATGACAAGTATCTATAAGACCCATTTGCATATTCAAACCCCAAAAAAAATAACATATTAAATTCAAACGCACTCATCTACCGTATCTTTTGAACTAAAAAAGCATTTGATTTGGGTAGTCAGAAATTTTGAAGAGTTATACATATAAAGAATTCAAAGGAACATACACGAAAGTTGTTGTAAATAAAAAAAATACATAAAGGTAAGTCGAAGAATAATAATACACTTTATAATTTTGAAGGAAAGGTTAGACATCAATTTTAAGTTAAAATAAAAGAGGGGTAGTTTTGTCTCAAGGTGATCTTTTTTTCTTCTTAAAATCCACGGAATTAAAATCCCTAGGGGCCATGGGATTTTAATTCCATGAAAATGAGGGAATTGCAATTCCGTGGAATTGCAATTCCCTCCAAGTCTCCAACCAAACAAAGGAATTTAGTTACCTTCGGAATTAGGTGGGAATAAAGTGGGAAATGAATTGTAATTCCCTCCAACCAAACACCCTGTAAATGAATCTTATAAAAAGGTATGTATACTATGTGTTCAGTTTGAAAAGTTCGATTTTATAGAATAATATAACTATTAATAATCAATGAAATAACCAATACTTTCTTAAATAAACAACGAAATTAGCCATAGTATATTTGATATATAGGTAATCTCTTATAATTCTAAATCTTGTATTATTTATTCATTACGTTGTTATTAATTTATAACAGAGCCAACAAATTTATTAACCATTAATAAATGCAAAAGGTAATAACACATTACAGTAATATGTTACAGGTAGACCTTGGTTCAAAATTTTTAAATTATTAATTTTTTTCTCTTTTCTTTTTATAAATAAAATTAATATATAAAAAATATAATATAAAACATATCTAATTGAGATCTTTTAAATGATACTCATATTAATAGTTACATAGTTATTAATACAGGTACATGGATTTGGTTTATAAAAGTCACTACTACTATAGGTACATATATAAATTCACTATTATAGATATATAAATTAACTACTATTAGTAACATGTTTATGCAAATGCAATATTATTTTTATATAATTAAATTTTCTATATACCTACAATTTTAATTTTTTGTACCTAGGTCTACTACTTGTATAGTAGACATTGGTCCACAATATGATTTGCCCACATATTATAAGTCACATCTATCAATGCATTGATTCAATTGGTCTGGTGTAAAACTACTTTAATTAAGACAGATCTCAAATATATAATACTTTTTAGAAAAGATGTATTTTTTACAAGTCAGTAAATATTATGATTTCATTGAAAAATATACATGTAACATTTTCGCTAATACTTTTCAAAGAACAAATAATACTTTTTAATAAAAATGTAATATTTATTTACTTATAAAAATTATTAAATTTTTACTACAAAATATTACATCTTTGATATTTGTCTAGCTAGTTTGAAACGATTCCATTATATTCATTCTTTTTGGTACAAAAATTAATAAAAATAACAGTTTGCTATTTGAAATGTGTAAATATAAGACACATACTTTAATTAATAGTCATACTATAACAAAACTTTTAACACCCAACTTTAATATGTTGTTTAAACGAAATGTTGTGTGTTAAGTTCTAACTAAAACCAATTTAAATTGATAGTAAAATTGCACACTCATTATTGTCAACTATTTAAATATAAAATATCAAACTAAAAATATATTTAAATAATAGATGTGATGTGCTTTAATTTGCAAAGTTCTTTACCAGAGAAGTACATATTGGGGTAGAATACAATATATAATACACAAAATACAATTTTGCAAACACATCATTATAACAGAACCTGTTAGCCTATTACCTAATTTTAACTTATTTGATTACTATTAGCTCTTTGACTTGGTTAAACATTCAATATAAATGTTTAATTAATTAACTTTTTGTAACAGTTTATTGCTCTAAAATGTTAAAATTCAAAAAGCTTTTTTGATCAGTTTTTTGAGAAAGTCATTTTTCATGTATTAAGCTATAAGCTAACGGCTAACATGATCAACTAGTCAAACCTACTAACCAATTAGCTAACAGCTAACAGCTATTTACCAAACACTACCCCCAATATCGTAAAACGTTATTAATTAAATACATAGGCCCTGTTTGGTAAATGGCTGCTAGCTGATTGGGTTAGAGGGTATAACTAGTTCAAAATATTAGCTGATTGTAAAAAAAGTGTTTGGTAAATTAGTTGTTGGCTGATAGTTGAAAAAGTTGTTTTGAGCAGCTTTTTGAATTTTTGCATTTTCGAGTTACAAAAAGTTGATTAACCAAATACTTATATTGATTTTTAACCAATTTAAACAGCTAAATAATGGTCAAATAAGTCAAAATTGAATAATGAACTAACTATTTTACCAAATATGGTCATAATCTACTTCTTTTTTACAAAGATAAATTAAAGAAACCTATATGGCTATATATACACTACTACATGTCTACTCTATAGTAGGAGTAAAAAGTTTGTGGGGTAAAATTGGTTAAAAAAATAATAATAATAAAGATAAAAGTGAGGTTAGTTTAGCTTTGTTGCAGAGTGGTTTGATTGAATGCAGGCATTTGAGTAATTAAGTAGTTGGATAAAGCTTAGTGATTGATATGCAGCATTTAAGTTAGTGCAGGATTTGGTAGGTAGCTCTACTCCTCATGTGGTTGGACTTTTCTGCTCTCTTTTTTTCCCAACCATGTTTTGTTCCCATCTTTCATTTCATCAACCTAATTTTTCTGTTTTTCTTTCTTTGTAGTTTTTGTTTTCGTGTTTGTCCTATATATGCACACACACTCTCTTTTCATTCTTCATGTTTCTTTTGCATTGCCTCATTTATACCTTCTCTTGACTTCTTGGATTGTCCTTTCTGCTTGGACTCATCTTCGCTCTTTCCCTTTGCAGTTCACAAGTCATATCTCTAGCTAATTAATATCTATATATACACCTTCATTCTCACTTGTTTTGCTTTTCAAGGTTGAGAAATATTAAATAATTCGTGCTTTGTTTACCTTTTTTTTTTTTTTTTTGCTTTTACTTTTTTCTTTTATTTTTTTACTGACGCCACATAGTGATGGGATAAAAAATAGAGTTAATATAATTACTAAAATGATCTCTTGACTATAGCGAAATTATCGATTTGGTTCTTGACTTTTTTTATGGACCAATTAAGTCCTCACACTTTAAAATCTTAACCAATTTAGTCTTCCGATTATTCCGTCGTAAGACATCTGTTAACTCGAGACAAAATTAGTAATTTTACTATAATCAAGAGACCATTTCAGTAGAGCTATCAAAACGGACTTTGTCCGCTGGGTCAGCCCGTCCCGCCCCTACTTAGGTAGGGGGTTTCGAAAAAATGGCAGCCCGCCCCGCATAGGTGGGGCTCGGCATGGCGGGTATATATATATAAAGTATTAAGTAATTAAGTAACATTCTAATAACCATAACCTTAGGCTGCCTTCACATTTGTATGTATTTACTAGCTTATACATTTCTTCAATTTCAAAAAGAGAATGCATGGAATTTAGAAAAAAAGAAAATTCAGATATTGAAAAATTAAAAAATTAAGTAAATGCAGTCTAATATTATACTATTCTAGAGTGCACTAAGTATTTTTCATTCAAAAAATTTGAAATGAAAAGTTTTTTGCTTTTAATTTATGAAACTTCTTATCGTAATATAAAAAATTTGAAAAATTATGTAATACCAACAAAATACTTTTCTTAAAAAAAAAATTAGGTTTCGAGCATCAAGAGAAAACGAAATGACTCCAACGTCTAGACAGGAATATGCGCAGCGAAACCTGTACTCGAGGGCGGGATAACTAGAGTGGTGAAGAACGGAAGGGAGACATTGTTCTTGAATGATTGTTGGATTGGCAACAAACCTCTACGCAACTCGTTGATCGGGCCCCTAAATAAAAATGATGAGAATGTAAGGGTGGCCGATTTGTGGAATGAGAGGGGTACATGGGATTGGGATAAAATTGATATCCCACTCCATCCTAAAAAAAAGAATGAAGTGGCGGCAAGGGTAGTCTTGAACGCTGATGATAAGAGAGACAAGCTGGGTTGGGGGCACACATCGGATGGCATGTTCTCAACCAAGTCAGCCTACGAGAAGATCAGGCAAGGCCGGAGAAATGAAACGGAAGGGTGGAGTGACGTCTGGAAGATCAAAGCTCCCAACAGGATTCGAGCATTTATCTGGCTCGTCAAACATAAAAGGATTATGTGCAATGCAGAGAGAAAGAAGAGAGGTTTCACCGCAGATGAGAGATGCGGCATATGCGGCGCGGAGAGAGAGGATGTCGAACACGTCATTAGAACTTGCCCCGCAGCAGAGGCAGTATGGAGAAGCGTGAACATCACCATGAACTCAGGTATGTCTAGCGCCTCTAATTTGATCAATGGCTAACCGCTGCATTAACAGGTAACCAGGGAGGACAAAGAAGGAAACAAAAGGTGGCGACAGCTGCAATTACGATGTGGTGGATCTGGAAATGGCTCAATGATCTTGTTTTTAATGGGGTCGAGAGAGACCAAAGAGAAAGCCGACTGGCTGCATGATCGATTCAAGGATGTCGAGACAGCATGGGAAAGACATGCAGGGCCTCTGGTGAGACAGACGAGCAATGAATGACGTAAGCACCAGTGGATGCCTCCGGAAGAGGGATGGATCAAAATAAACACGGATGGAGGAGTTAACAAGCATCCACATGCAGCGACTGGAGGGGTCTTCCGGAACTCAGCCGTAGAATTTCTAAGTGCTTTTGCGAGGAATATTGGCACATGCACGCCGTTGGAAGCGGAGATCTGGGGAATCCACATGGGACTTCAACGGGCATGGCAGATGGGATATCGCAAAGTGTAGATAGAATCAGATAACAACAAAGCCATCAGCCTCATTGAAGGGAGGAAGGCTTACGATGGTCCTGCCACAAACATAATCGACCTATGTCGAGGCTTTAAAAGCAGAAACTGGGAGATTAAACTCAGGCATATACCAAGGGAACAAAATAAGGTTGCAGACGCACTAGTCCAAAAAGGCCACAACCAGGTTGGCACCTACGGCTGGTATGACGAACCCCTGAGTGATATCAAAAGACTCCTTATACAGGATGAGCTAGGCCTTCTAGGGGCCTCTAATGTTGTGAGGATCTGCTAATGATCACGGATGTACTCCCCCTTTATTCTAAAAAAAAAAATATGTTGATTACTTACTATAAATAAATAACATTGAAGCCCAAAGTGTCAATATCCCCCCACTAAGGCTCAAACTCATAACCTCGCATTTGGAAGAGTCACTTCATGCCACTTGACCACAAGGTCTTTGGCCTATCGTTTTCTATTAACAGTCATCATTTTTACTATGAATATTCTCTATTTCAATGTTATGAAATTTTGCTAAAAAAACATTATGCCATTTCGTTCTATTGTCACCCTTCACTAGTATTAATGATTACAAGTGAATGCATTGAATTAATGATCTCTTAACAAGAC
>CM008332.1:27742215-27753139 GCA_002525835.2 Ipomoea batatas
TTTTCTCCATGTTCTTAATTTGTCATGTCGGCTGGTTTCAACGTTCACTTAAGTCTCCGAGAATGAATTGTGAGAGAAGAACAAAAAGCGACCCCATCCATGCATGAATACAATAATGAATTGTGCAAATTATACCGGAAAACTTGGTCTATCTAGTAAAATAGACGCTGATAAATGTTTATTTTTAATATATTAAATATTATTTTTAAAGTATTGAAGATTCATTGTTTAGTAATATACATAAAAATAAACTTTCAGTATATTAAAAATGAACATTCAGAAAATGAAAATTCAGAACACAAAAAAGGAAAAGAAAATTAATGTTAGTAGTCACGTCACATTAAAATTTAGACCATGATCCACAGTATAATGATTGCTAAAATTGTAGGGGCCTAATTGAAGAAGAAAAGGTAGTGTCAAATTTAATAATTTATTGTAAATTTCACTACAAAATTAATTAGACAAATTAGTAATGTTGAGTTGTAGTTTCGGTGGCTTTACTAAATTCCAATAGTGTTAGTGATGAAATGAATGTTATACTTATTAGAAACTTGGTTCCAACAAATACCACAAGTTGAGTCAAGGGATTAAATGATTATCTCCAAGAGACGTCTGCGGCGTACAATGCTGAAAAGTTAAGTTTGGTGAGTATTTAGGAGCGCTGGTAATATGCTATCCACACACATGTATGAGCCTACTTAATTAATTATGTTACAAATATGCAAGAATGAAAAAAAGGTAATCTGATCTTTTTAGGCCATTTCTACAGGATTCTTTCTTTGACTATGTGTGCATGTATATACATTATTGTAGATGTTTTAAAGAGTTTATATTTCACTGTTGGATGGTTCAAAAGGTTACTTCATTCATGAAGTTTGAACTTGAGAATATTTAAAGGGAATCAAATTGAGAAGATGTATTTAGTAGTATGAGTGTGGATGGAATCTCATACGAGATATTGCTCTTTAGAATGTCAATTAGGAAGCAAGTTAAGCTAAGCACAAAACATGTCAAATAATTGGAAACTAGTTCTCATAAGTTGACATGTACTATACAAATATTATGGAAACAATCAAACATCAAGTAATCAAACATTAATGAAAATAGCAATCAAAGGTAAATGAAGTGTTTGGACTAGGCTAACCCTGGCCTAGATGCGGGCTATGAGGGTATTTTAGGATTGGATCGAGATCATGGAATAACCTAATAAGTCATGTAATATATGCAACAATGGTGACAATATAATGCTATTTTGATAGCCTATTGGACTAGCGTACTAACCTTGGACTCCACACTCATAGTAGTTCAATACTAGTTGGAGAGTTTTCTCAAAGACTAGCTACATGCCTACATAGCATGCAAGTCTCCTCTATCCCTCAATGAAATTGCATGTGAAAAGCATTGATGAAATTTAAGAAATTAAAATGTAAGTAATGAAAATTTCTTTGATTCAAGGTAAATTAATGATCACCTAAATTTTAAGTAACTTGAATTAAGGTGGAAGAGATTTTGTTAAACCAAATGTTGGTAATACACTAATACATTGACTTATTTTTGTCAGTAGAAATTATGTTATGGAAATATATATATAATTGAAAGTTGCAATTAATTTTTTAATGGGTGTTATGTTTTTTTTTTTAATTGAAACTTAGAGTGACTCCTATTGAATTGCTTTATATTTGATGTTCCTGTTTTTTAATGGGTGTTATGTTTTTTTTTTTTTTTTTGAAATATAATGGGTGTTATGTGAATCATATTATATTTTTATATGAATTTAAATTATTATTTTTGGATAACTAATGATTTGAAGTCTTAAAAGTTTAAATAAATTTGGCATTTACATCTAATAGCCGAAGCCCATCGTCTGGTAGCTAAAATCTATTAGTTTAGGTCCAAACTCAAAATGTATTCACTAAAATTATATTACTCTTTAAAATTCAGAATGTCAAATTAAAAAGATTGAGTAGTGTATTAGACTATTAGTCTATTAGATATAATACAAACTACTTCAACAAAAGTTTTTTTTTAGGCAAAAAACAAGCCAAATGCAAGCTTAATAAGTGTGAAATACCTTCTGATAGGGTAGACAATCACGATTCAGGAAGTTATATGATTCGCTGACCTCTTGACATGGTGACCAGACACGTCACCAATGTCCCCAGCAATCATACAACATTGCTTAGTAATAAAACCCAGACAAAAGTGGTCCGACAAAATCGAATTATAACTGACACAAAAATTTAAACAATCCAACTCTATTATAATATTATTGTCAGCGCAATCCTTTAGCCAGACTAGCCCTTCCTTAATCACCTTGCTTCTGCCCGATACGGATCCCGACCGCACATCAAACGACGGCTCCGGGCTGCTACAAACCAGCCACCGTGATCACGCAACACCACTCCATAGCCTGCATTCCTTCCACTGACCACATTTTATTGTTCCAAATCCACCCATTCCTCACTGTCCATATAAATTATAAAGTTTGGTTTCATGTTTTTGTTGCTGAATCCGAGTAATGACCCCATGTCTTCCACGCTCAAATGTGTGATGCTCTATTCCTCTCAGCTTTCATCCTCAAAAATGGAAACCAAATAGGAAACATGAAGAGAATAAACTAACTTTAATTTGAAGAAAATACTACTTCATTGAATCATAAGGCTCAGAATATAGGTTGCAAAATCCACAAATTGAATTATAAATTATTACCTTCAATTCAAGGAAGAGTGCAATAATCACGTATAACAAGTTTAGTGTATCCAAGGTACTCCAATTGCTCTTCATGAATTTGTTTAGCAGAAGTAACAAGGGAAGAGTTACATCGAGTCAACTCAATCAATTGCAATGTTGTAATATCAGCAAATCCAATAGGAAATTTTTTCAATTTCCTACAGAAATCAAGTATTAGGCATTCAAGAACTGGAAAACTAGCACTCCAATGCTCGAAGTCTAACACTGCAATTTTCAAGTACTTTAATTTGCAAAACCCATTCTCCGTTTTCCATTCGGAGCCACGGAAGGCTTTATGTTTCAATTTTAGAGCCTCAAGGTTAGGCAATGTGGCAATAATGGCCATGTCATCCCATGGAAGGCAAGTTCCTTGAAGTGTCAACTTCTTGAGATTTGGTGGAAAAAATGTCGGAAGTCGGAAGGCGTCCTGAAATTGAATTATTTCTGGCACATCAATTTTCAAGTTCTCTAAGCAATGCAAATAGACAAGATGGTAAAGTGAACTATCTTGCTGTGAAAACTGTCCATCCTCAGGTAAAAGCTTAGGATCCGAAACAGGAGTGATGTCAATGTAAATCCTAAGTTTCTCTACATTTGGAATATTTCTGAAGTTTTGACTGCTTCGCCACCAAGGCTCAGGACGGTAATATAAGCAAGATATAGTTTGCAGATTTGTTTGAGCTCTCTGTGGAAGATATAGGGATGATTTACTGAACATAACATGCCTTAGCTGTAGCATATTGTCCAACATATGAGATGGTGACTTCCAAACCTCCCTTGGAGCATTAGGTCCAATGGTTTCAACAATGAATGTCTGCAAACTTTGAAGCCTCAACCATTGGAAATCTTTAAGGGGTGCATTAGTTCTCAGGGCTAAGTATCTCAAAGAAACAAGATTCACTATTTCACTTGGTATGTGAATCAAATCACATAGACTTAAGTCCAACACCCTTAAGAATTTAGGATAGGAGGGAAATGTTTGGGAGGAGTAATTGGCCAATAATCCACAAGTCTTAGGGAAATATAGAATGGAACGAAATTCCTGATGGGATATGTGAGAAATACTTATAGGAGAATCCAAATGGATGGATTGGCTGCTGATCCAACAGCAAGCTTTTCGATCTAAGACTGTTGACATGAGCATCCCATTTTTGCATCCAAGCTTTTGTATCCAATATTTTGCTAATCCAATGGCAGACTTATTAAGAACAAGTGGGTTTTGAACTCTAGCCACCTCAGCATTATTTTCATTTATAACATCCAAAAGGTTTTCCCTCCTTGCTTGTTCCAAGCAAAAGTTATGCAACAGGTCATGGACCTTACAACACTTGATTTTCCCATCACAACTCCACTTGACAATTTGAACTAGACCTCTATCTACAAGATCTTGCAAGTAAGTCTCGCCTATTTTTTCCATGATCTTACCCCTCTCTAACTTTAAGAATCCTTCCGCAACCCAAAGCATAATCAATTTTCTCACACAAATCATACTATCTTCAGGGAAAACACCAAAGTATAGGAAACAAACTTTCAAGTGCAGAGGTAAGTGGTCATAACTTAGTGAAAGTATTTTTGAACATTTTTCTTCTTGATGTGTGTTAAGAAATGAATTCAAGTTTTCAGCAATATTCTCCCACTGGGTTGGTGATGGGTCATTGAATGAGGTGAGAAGCCCAGCAACCACAATAATTGTTAGAGGTAATCCTTGACATTTTTCAACAATACCTCTACCAATTGTCTCAAATTCAATGGAGAAATTTTTTTCCTCAAATACTTTCTTGTAAAATAAACTCCAACTCTCATGGGGATTTAAGAACCGCATGTAATGAAGATTATTGTTACCTGAGCCTGCAGAATAGTTAGCCACTTGTTTGAGCCGTGTAGTCAACAATATTCGACTTCCATTAAAATCTTCTGGAAAACATCTATGGATGTCATCCCATGCCTTAGTTTCCCATATATCATCCATAACAATTAGGTACCTTTGACCCATCAACTTTTGACGCAGTTGATTTACAAGATGATTGTTGTCTACTCCATCGGTAACATTAGAACAGAGAAGGGCAACGAGCATTTCTCTAAGGTTATGCTGTTGAGATACTGTAGTCCATGCTCGAACATCAAAATGAGTAGCAATTGTTGCATCTTCAAAGACTTTGTTAATCAAAGTAGTCTTGCCGATGCCTCCCATCCCCACAACTGAGATGACTTGTAGTTGTTTTGATAGTGAAGTGAGCTTGCCCACTATGGTATCAAATTCATCGTCACATCCTACCATTACATTATTCTCGACGGGCTCTGAAGAACGTTTAGAGAAATTGATATTCTCTATTCTTTGCGGCTCTGCAGCAGAATGGTTGTTTTTGCTCTCAATCTGAATATTCCTATTCCTCCCTTCAATTGATGTAATACTCTGAGGAGGCATAACTCTTCTGATTTTGCTCATACTCTGAATTCTCCGTTCAATTGATTTAATTTTTTGATTTACTTGTTCCAAGGTCTGAAAAAGACTCTCAGGACGCTTAACTCTTTTGATTATCTCGTTGTACATCAAATGAAATTGATGTAATTCTGATTCGATCTTGTCTTCTGCATCACAAGCCACCCCTCTGATCTCTGACTCCAAGGCTCTCCTTCTCATCTTGCTGATTTTGTTGTCGCGAGAATCCTCCAAAAAGGCTTGCAAATTTCGAATCTTGTCACACAAAGATTGGATCATTTCTTTATCGGGAATAGTGAAATTCGCATAAGGACGCTCTATAAAATCAATGTGCAATGTATTTAGTAGAGAAGTGATAAGAACGAAATCCATTATATTGAAGATATATGGATCGGATCTATCAGAGTAGAGTTGAGCAAAATAAAATGTATGTTTCATCAGAATCTCAAAGAGATGAAGCAATTGAATGGATCTTCTTTGACCAATACTTAGCTTAGCATTTTCCAATTTAAAATTTACCGACAAGATGTAAAGACGGATCAAATTTAATTGATAAAGTACAGTGGTTGCCTGGAAAAGTGGCGGATGCATCATGGTTTACTGTGCAAAGGAAATGACAAAAGTTTATTAGTTATATTATGTCGATTATCTATACGCGTGACATTATTTATTTCATTAATTTTCACAGGATAACAAGTGCTATGGCAGCTGTAACGATGAGAACATGTATTTTGGAGTAAGTGTACAATGAACGAGATACAAGCTATAGATATATACGGAATAGATTTATTCCACAAAATGACATTCTGTTTTCAATATATTTCAGGAATCATACATTATGATAATTGAAAGTTGAGAATGACTTGGTAATGAATATTAGGGGTTGTAAACTTCGGTGAAAGTACGGTTAACCGATCGAATAGAAGAATTTCAGTTAACGGTTTTTTAACCAAAATACTTCGATTTGGTTAATTGTTAGAGGTTTTGTAAACTTTTTATTAACAGTTAATTTGGTTCGAAACTATTGGTTAGCTGAAATTTTAAATACATAAATAAATAATGTAAAATCCCTCAAACTAAAATGAAATCTCTATGAACTATGGATTTTTGGACTTTAGATTTTGTATTGAAGTTATGAATTTATTATTATAGGTATTGAAATAGTTAGATTTATTATTATAGGTATTATTTTAATGATTTAAAAAATTAGTTAAAAAGTTTTGGTTAATCGGTTAACTAAATTAAAAAAACTTTGATTCGATTAATTCGGTAATACAAAGTTCGGTTCGATTAACCGTTAAAGTTTTAAAAATTTCGGTTAAAATTGTTTGGATTAAAAACTTAAGGCCCTAGCACACCTACAAAGTATAAAGTTTGGTTTCATGTTTTTGTTGCTGAATCCGAGTAATGACCCCATGTCCTCCACGCTCAAATGTGTGATGCTCTATTCCTCTCAGCTTTCATCCTCAAAAATGGAAACCAAATAAGAAACATGAAGATTATAAACTTTAATTAGAAGAAAATACTTCATTGAATCATAAGGCTCAAAACACAAAGTGCAAAATCCACAACTTAAATTATAAAATATTACCTTTAACGGAGAGTACAATAATGACGGATAACAAGTTTAGTGTTTCCAAGGTACTCCAATTGCTCTTCATGAATTTGTTTAGCCGAAGTAACAAGGGAAGAGTTACATCGAGTCAACTCAATTAATTGCAATGTTGTAATATCAGCAAATCCAATAGGAAATTTTTTCAATTTTCTACATAACTCAAGTATTAGGCATTCAAGAACTGGAAAACTAGCACTCCAATGCTCGAAGTCTAACACTGCAATTTTCAAGTACTTTAATTTGCAAAACTCATTCTCGGTTGCTTTCCACTCCGAGCCACGGAAGGCTTTATGTTTCAATTTTAGAGCCTCAAGGTTGGGTAATCTGGCAATAATGGCCATGTCATCCCATGGAAGGCAAGTTCCTTGAAGTGTCAACTTCTTGAGGTTTGGTGGAAAAGATGTCGGAAGTCGAAATGCATCTTGAAAATTAAATTTTTGTGGTAAATCAATTTTCAAGTTCTCCAATTGACGCAAATAGTCAAGAAAACGGAGCAAATCATAGCGCGAGAAACGGTCCTTACTTAAGAGCTCTGGCTTTGGAACAGAGCTGATGTCAATGTAAATCCCAAGTTTCTTCACATTTGGAATTTGTTTTAAGTTTCCCATAATATGCCAACGATTCTGAGCAGATATATATAAGCAAGAGATACTTTGCAGGTTTTCATGAATCCTCCGGCGAAGATAAACGGACGACTTACGGAACATAACATGCCTTAGTTGTGGCATATTGTCCAAAATATCAATTGGTGACTTCCAAACCTCCCCTGGAGCATTAGGTCCAATGGCTTCAACAATGAAGGTCTGCAAACTTTGAAGCTCCCACCATTCGTAACCTTTAAGGGGTGCATTAGTTCTCAGGGCTAAGTATCTCAAAGAAACAAGATTCACTATTTCATTTGGTATGTCAACCAAATCACATAGACTTAAGTCCAACACCCTTAACAATTTAGGATAGGAGCGAAATGTTTGGGAGGAGTAATTGGCCAATAATCCAGAAGCCTTTGGGAAATATAGAATGGAACGAAATTCCTGATGGAATGGGCGAGAAGTACTTATAGGGACATCCCAATGGATGGATTGATTGCTGATCCAACGGCAAGCTTTTCGATCTAACCCTGTTGACGACATAAGCATGCCATTTTTGGATCCAAGCTTTCGTATCCAATATTTTGGATCCAAGCATTTTGCTAACCCAATGGCAGGCTTATTAAGAACAGGCGGGTTTTGAACTCTAGCCATATCAACAATATTTTCATTTATAACCTCCAAAACATTACTCTCATTTATAACATCCAAAAGCTTTTCCCTTTGAGCTTCTATTAAGCAAAAGTTATGCAATAGGTCATGGAGCTTACAAGATTTGATTTTTCCATCAAAACTCCACTTAACAATTTGAACTAGACCTCTATCTACAAGATCTTGCAAGTAAGTCTCGCCTATTTTTTCCATGATTTCACCCCTTTCTAACTTTAAGAATCCTTCCGCAACCCAAAGCATAATCAATTTTTTCACACAAATCATGCTATCTTCGGGAAAAACACCAAAATATAGAAAACAAACTTTCAAGTGCAGAGGTAAATGGTCATAACTTAGTGAAAGTATTTTTGAACATTTTTCTTCCTCATTTGTTGTAAGAAATGAATTCAAATTTTCAGCAATATTCTCCCACTGGGTTCGTGATGGCTCCTTGAATGAGGTGAGAAGCCCAGTAATCACAATAATTGTTAGAGGTAATTCTTGACATTTTTCAACAATACCTCTACCAATTGTATCAAATTCAATGGAGACATTTTTTTCTTCAAATACTTTCTTGTAAAATAAACTCCAACTTTCATGGGAATTTAGGAACCACATGTAATGAAGATTATTGTTATCTGAGCCTGCAGAATAGTCCGCCACCTGTTTGAGCCGTGTAGTTAACAATATTCGACTTCCATTGAAATCTTCGGGAAAACATCTATGGATGTCATCCCATGCCTTTGTTTCCCATATATCATCCATAACAATTAGGTACCTCCGACCCATCAACTTTTGACGTAGTTGATTTGCAAGATGATTGTTGTCTACTCCATTGGTAACATCAGAACCGAGAAGGCCAATAAGCATTTCTCTAAGGTTATGCTGTTGAGACACTGTAGCCCATGCTCGGACATCAAAATAACTAATAATTGCTGCATCTTCGTAGACTTTTTTAATCAAAGTAGTCTTGCCGATGCCTCCCATCCCCACAACTGAGATAACTTGTAGTTGTTCTGATAGTGAAGTGAGCTTGCTCAGTATGGTATCAAACTGATCGTCACATCCTACCATTACATTAACCTCGGCGGGCTCTGAAGAGCGTTTAGAGAAAGTACCAACTTTGATATTCTCTATTCTTTGCGGCTCTGCAGCAGAATTGTTGTTTTTGCTCTTAATCTGAATTGATGTAATATTTCGATCTACTTGTTCCAAGGTGTGATAAAAACTCTCAGGAGGCCGGTTAAATATGAAGCCTAACCTGTTGTTGTGCGACAAATAAAGTTGACGTAATTCTGTTTCGATCTTGTGGTCTGCATCACGAGCCACCCCTCTGGTCTCTGACTCCAAGCCTCTCCTCGTCTTCTTGTTGATTTTGTGAGAATCCTCCAAAAAGGCTTGCAAATTCCGAAGCTTTTCACACAAAGATTTGATCATTTCTTTGTCACGAACACTCATACGCGGAAGATGCCCCTGATCAAAATAAATCAGTAATGTATTCCGTGCAGAAGAGATAAGAGCGAAATCCATTGAAGATGGATCGGAGTTGAGCAAAATATGATGTTTGATCAACAGATTACATTGAGGCATCACAATTTGATGATCGAGTGAGTGTGAACAAAGAAGTCTACCCACAGTATGGACACGTGTGTGGTACACACGTAAAGAGGGATCTACTGTCAAACAAAATATCTATGGAACATAATTTCTACATACAATTCCTTTAATTTTATAATTAAGGCAATAAAAAATATAATTAAAAAATAAAATTAGCTAAATATAAACTCATAAATATCTACAAATATGTTTAAATACATACATATATTTATGAACTATAGTAATTTACAATAAATACATTAAATAAATATTATGTGTAACATATACTACAATTATATACAAAAATATGTTCGATTAGAATCTAAATCTACCTATATATTCAAAATTTAAAATTTACATATTTTAATTTTGAAATATAATTTCCTTATTTATTATTCATATTTGAATTTATATATATATAGGCCTCATCAGATATGAACAGTCTCTTAGGTCAGTTAGGTGCGACTGTGTGGCCTGATTTGCACCATTGGATTCCATGATCTAAGGCTTCATATTAATCCACCCAATAAAAGCGCTTGATCTTTGTTACGTGAACTGGAAGGACAATGTTGACAATTCACTATAATTTCAAAACCCAGCAACGAACAACAACGACGACGCGGAGACTTGAAGTCGATGAGTACTGAGCAACAAACACCAGACGAGCGTAGAAGGACTCCATTACCAGCAACGAACGCTTTGTCCTGAACAAAACGCACAGGTCGACTCTAACAGAGGAACGAGAATGGAGTAATTCGCAATAGTTTGTGCTTATCAGCATTAATCTGGTTCATATTTGAGATAATATTGGTGTAATTCGCAATAGTATGTGTATTTGGTGTGTGGTGGTTAAGTGGTGTGTTTTAATCTGAGAACTGGTGCATTTTATAACGTATAATGGTGTGTTTTAATTTGTCCAGTGGTGCATTTTATAACGTAGAATGGTGTGTTTTAATACATATGGTGGTGAATTTTACGAGAGTAGTTGCATTTGGTGTGTGGTGGTCAATTAGAAAGAAAGTTAAGCTAATAAGTACAAAACATGTCAAGTAATTAGAATTTGAAAACTAGTTCTCATAAGTTGACATGTAGATATTTTGAAAACATTCAAACATGAAGTAATCAAACAATGAAAATAGCAATCAAAGGTAAATGAGGAGTTTGAACTAGGCTAACCCTTCTCTAGACTCGGGTTATGGGGGTGTTTTAGGATTGAAGATCATGCAATTACCTAGTATGTAAGTCATGGGAGATGCAACAATGGTGACAATAGAGCATCCACATCTGTTGGGTTTTTACACAATT
>CM008332.1:27762795-27773308 GCA_002525835.2 Ipomoea batatas
GGCGTTCTATAGTTGATAATGTGTTGATAGCCTATGAATCGGCTCATGCTCTAAATCGTTGTCAGGGTAGTGGAGGAGGGTATAGAGCTCTTAAGGTTGACATGAGTAAGGCCTATGATAGGGTGGAGTGGGGTTTTCTGAAGGCTGCTTTGCTTAAGATGGGTTTTGCGGAGAAATGGGTGGACTTAATGATGGTGTGTGTGTCTTCTGTTCAGTATTGGGTTTTGTTGGAGGGTAGAGAACGAGGTCCAATACTACCGACTAGGGGGCTAAGACAGGGAGACCCACTGTCCCCTTGTTTATTTATTGTGGTCGCGGAGTGCTTGAGTTCTATGTTGAGGGAGCAGGAGGAGGTTGGGGCCCTACACGGTGTTAGAGTAGCTAGGAACGCTCCGTCTATTTCACATCTCTTTTTTGCTGACGATTGTTTGTTTTTCTTTCGGGCAAATAATCTGGAGGCGGGGGTTATAAAGGCCATCTTAAAAGAGTATGGGGAGGCTAGCGGTCAGCAAGTGAATTTAGGGAAAACTTCTATAGTGTTTGGGAAAACAGTTCAGAGGGAGGATAAGGAGGCTGTTTGTGAAGTGCTTGGTATTCATGAACAGCGGGGTGGGGGGAAATACTTGGGGCTACCGGGGCTGGTCGGGAGAAATAAGAGGCAAGTCTTGGGCTTTGTGCGTGATAAAGTGAGGGCTAGGATCTTACATTGGGGAAATAGGTTTCTTTCTAGGGCGGGAAGGGAAGTTTTGCTCAAAACCGTGCTACAAAGTATTCCTAATTATGCTATGAATGTTTTCTTATTGCCCAAGACTTTATGTGAGGAGATTGAGAGGTTGATGAATTCGTTTTGGTGGGGGTGTGAGAAACGAAATGGTAAGGGTATTCGGTGGGGGAATTGGAGTGATTTATGCAGGCCTAAGAAGCATGGGGGTATGGGGTTTCGTTCGGTGCGAGACATGAATGTGGCTATGTTAGGAAAACAAGGGTGGAATTTTATTCATAATCCAAATGCCTTAGTTACGAGAGTTTTTAAGGCTAGATATTTTCCTAAATGCTCTTTTCTAGAGGCAGGGGCGGGGTCGAATCCTTCTTATGTGTGGTCGAGCATTCGGGAGGCTCGGGGTATGCTTGGTGAGGGAGTGCGGTGGCGCATAGGTGATGGGAAGGGGGTGCGTGTTTGGGGAGACTCTTGGTTAATGGATGAGCAGAACCCTTTTTTAACTACTCCTGAGCCTGTTTATTTGAATAAACCTTTGGTTGTTTCTTTGTTTAGTACGGGTACTCGACGGTGGGATTATGATCTTCTTAGGGATTTGTTTAATCCGGAGGATGTTCATAAAATTTTGAGTGTTCCACTATCAGATTCTACTGGAGAGGATACTCCGTATTGGGTGGGGGATAGTCGAGGTTTTTACACGGTGAAGAGTGGTTATAGGATTATGCGAGGGGGTAGGGATGAGGGAGATGCGAGGGTTTGGGCGGGGGTTTGGGGACTAAACATTCCTCCGAAGGTTAAGTGTTTTTTCTGGGCTATGTGTACGAATCGTTTGCCAACTAAGGTTGCTTTATCTATTAAACAGGTGATGTGCGATCCTATTTGTGTTTTATGTGGCACTGAACCGGAAACAATAGTCCATCTTTTTGCGAATTGCCCTTTCTCGAAGGAGTGTTGGCGGGAGGTTGATAGGGGATGGATGTTAGGGGTTGTGGCGTCCGTATCTAACTGGGTGGAGGAGATGTGGAGGGAGTTACCGCGGAACGTGTTGGAGACGGTGGTGGTCGTATGCTGGGCGATTTGGGAAGGTCGAAATGGGGTGGTCTGGAATATGCAAAATGTGGAGGCAAAGGCTTTGGTCTTGCGTGCGAAGCTGTATATCAAAAACTGGAGGGCGGCTAGGCATGCGGAGGATTTACCACGTCACGGTGTGGGGGTTGTAGCTTCGAACGAGAGATGGCAGCCTCCTCTTGGGTATAATTTGAAAGTGAATATTGATGTGGCGTTGGATGGGAATGGGGGGCAGATGGGGTTAGGTTGGGTTGTGAGGGATGGGGAGGCTTTGGTGATTGGGGTGGGGTTGAAGAAAGTTCCGGGTGTTTATTCGGTTCGTGAGGC
The DNA here is from genome assembly GCA_002525835.2 of Ipomoea batatas. Classification (NCBI taxonomy): domain Eukaryota; kingdom Viridiplantae; phylum Streptophyta; class Magnoliopsida; order Solanales; family Convolvulaceae; genus Ipomoea; species Ipomoea batatas. The sequence continues at coordinate 27,764,909 of CM008332.1, forward strand.
GGAGGCGATGGGAGCAAGGGAAGCGTTAAGTTGGATTAAGCGTCAAGGATGGACTCGAGTTATTCTCGAAACAGATGCCCAACTGGTGACGAATGCGGTAAACAAGGGTTTTAATATTACTCCCTTTGGGGCCATTGTTGATGATATTCGTATTTTATTACGAAGTATCGAGGGGAGTTCCATACAATTCGTTAGGCGAAGTGCGAACGAGACGGCCCATGTGCTTGCGCATAAAGCTTTATGTAATAGGGATTTTGTTCTTGTTGAGTGCTTTGACGCTATTCCTCGTTGTATTTCTGCTACTTTTTATGCATGAATGAAAGTTTGGTGGTTTTGTTGTTCAAAAAAAAAAAAAAAGTTGAAAATCTTTTCATTAATTTCAAGTACCCAAACACAATCATAATGCTTCTAAACAAATTCAGAACATCAGCAAAGAGAACCGAAGCACTAAACTTTGGTCTCTTGTAATTTCGGCGGTAATTACATCTAAGTTTTGGGTTATCTTCACAATTTTTCATCACAAATAAACTGATCATAGAAAGGTGCATTACCTCCTAGGATATCCACCAATTGTCCTAATTGACTGCTCCGACTTCAGAACCAATTGCTTCATAGTGTGTGCCTGTAAAGGAACTTATTAAGTAACACTGATAAAAACAACAAATGGAAGAAACAACAAATTGATAAGTTCGGCATAATAAGTAACCTGTGCAATAATAGCATAAAATTCAGAATTTAAACTTAGACCTCTACAAATCATAGACATTTAAGACATCTATAATAACTAACAAGCAAACATGATTCTAGGACAAGGATTCTCTAGAATATATAAAACCAGAATTCATAAGCAACATCATATCTTTTTATCTGATACATTTCAGTGAAATAAGTTCTTTAAAGTCTAATAGAACACGCATGTATGGGAAAACATAATGGTCAAGAAACATAATAGGATAATAAACAAACTCAAATTGATACATGTATTAAAATGTGATACAAATTGAATAGTCATGCACCTAATTTGAAAATGTTAATAGTCAAGAAAGGAATAAATGAGAATAAAGTCGGAAGAAAATAACCAACCCACTGAATCACAAGGCAGGCTCAGAAACATTGCTAGGCCGTTGCAAATTAAATTAGAAAATATTACCTATGAGACGGTATGTATAAAATTCACGGAGAACAAGTCTATCGTCTCCAAGATCCCGCCGCTCTTCTTGAAATTTTTTAGCAGAAGTCACAAGGCTCAAGTGACAACGCTTTAAATCAATTAACCGCAATGTGTTAATCTCACCAAAACCAGTTGGAAATTCCACCAAATCAGGACAGAGATAAAGAAATATGCATTCAAGAATGGGGAAATGATCAGCATCCACACTCCAATGCTTGAGACTTAAAAGTCTATTAACTTCCAAATACTTTAATTTGCAGAAGCCATTTCCTGTTGCTTTCCACTCTGGACCACAGAAAGCATCCTCTCTCAGTTTTAGAACCTCAAGGTTATTAGGCAATGTGCTAATAATGGCCATATCCTCCCATGAAAAATTTGTTCTTATGAGGGTCAACTTCTTGAGATTTGATGGAAAAGCTTTTAGAACTTTGCTGTCACATTTCAGACAACCTCCATCTCTTTCAAATTTTAAGTTCTCTAGCTGATGCAAATTGAGAAGACCTTCCATTGAAATATGTGGTTGTAAATCCCAAGTGAATCCCATTAAGTGAATCCCAAGTTCCTTCACGTTTGGAATCGCTTTGAAGTCTGGCTCAGTTTGCAAGCGTTGAGGTAGACTCAACCAAGATAGAGTTTGTAGATTTCCTTGAACCAACTTTGGGAGATGGTGGTAATAAAGAGTCCTGGGGGAGAAGTGAACATGCCTTATTTGTGGCATACCCAAAATATTATTTGGTGAAAAAGAATGCCAAGGCTCATTAGTAATGATGATAGTCTGCAAACATCGAAGCTTACACAATTGGTAACCATTAAAACATGCCCTCTTGTCAATGGATAGGGCCAAGTATCTCAAATGAACAAGATCCACTATTTCCCTTGGCAGGTGATTTAGATAACATAGACTCATGTTCAACACCCTTAGCAGTTTAGAATAGGGAAGTATTCTGGAATTGTTGCAGGAAACACCGACAATAGAATGACGAGGAAGATGTAGAAAAGAACGCAATTCATGGGATTGACTAATTTGAGTAATTGGCTCAGCATCTATATGGCTTAATTGATAACTGACGAACCGACGGCAAGCTTTTCGGTCCAAGCTGCTTGTTGCTAATCCAACACCAAGCTCAAGCTCATGCACATTATTATTCTCATTTATAACACACAAAAGCTTCTCCCTCTCAGCCTCTCTCAAGCTAAAGCTATGCAGCACATCATGGACCTTACAATACTTTATTTTGTTGTCAAAACTACTCAACTTATCAATTTGAACTAGACCTCTGTCCACAAGATCCTGTAAGTAAGCATATGCCACTTCTTCCGCGGTCTTATTAAACTCTAACTTTAAGAATCCCTCCGCAATCCATAGCCTAATCAACTTTTTCACTTTAATAATACTATCTTCTGGGAAAACCCCAAAATATAAAAAACAAACTTTCAAATGCAGAGGCAAGTGGTTGTAACTTAGTGAGAGCATTTTTGAACATTTCTTTTCGGGATCAGTGTCAAGCAACAGATCCAAATTTGCAACAACATTCTCCCACTGATTTGGTGATGGCTTGTTGGATGAGGAGGAAAGAAGCCCAGCAACCACTATAATTGTTAGAGGTAATCCTTGACATTTTTTAACAATATCTCTACCAATTTTCTCAAATTCAAGAGGGAATTTTTTTTCTACAAATACTTTCTTGTAAAATAAATTCCAACTTTCATTGAAATTTAAGAATCGCATGGAATAAAGATTGTTACCATAACTAACATAGCCAGCCACCTGTTTGAGCCGTGTAGTCAGCAATATTCGACTCCCATTGAAATCTTCTGGGAAACATCTATGAATGCCATCCCATGCTTGAGTGCTCCATATATCATCTATAACAATGAGATACCTGTGACCCAACAACCTTTGGCGTAGTTGACTTGTCAGATAAGAGACATCTCGGTTGTTGTCATTAGAACCGAGAAGGTCACGGAGCATTTCTCTAAGATTGTGTTGTTGAGATACAGTAGTCCATGCTCGAATGTCAAAATAAGAAGCAATTGCAGCTTCATCATTGTAGACTCTTTGAGCTAAAGTAGTCTTGCCGATGCCTCCCATCCCTGTGATTGAGATGACTTTCAGGTTATTTGAATCTGAAATGAGCTTGTTCTTGATGGTTTCAAATTCATTGTCACATCCTACCATTACATTCTCGGGCTCTGTACAACGTTTGGAGGAGCTATCAGCTTTGATATTCTGTATTGCTGCATTTCTTCTTGGCGGCTCTACAGAGTGATTGCGATTGCTCTCAATCTGCAGAATCCTCCGTTCAAGTGATTCAATGTCTCCCATTACTTGTTGCAAGGTCTGATGAAGACTCTCACAAGGCTCAACAGGGGCATCTTCCTCGTTGTAGACTTGATATAATTTTAATTCAATTTTGCTCTCTGCTTCATCAGCTACATCTCTGATCTCTGTCTCCAAGCCTCTCCATGCCGGGCAGTTGATGCGTTTTTTTTGGGTGTACCAAGGATTTCAACGATTGAATCCAGTAACTAATTCTCTCGCTGAATTGTAGGCACTTCTTTGGGTGGGACACTGAGGGACAGTTGATGTTGTCAATTTTGGTCTCTGCTTCAGCAGCTACATCTCTGATTTCTGTCTCCAAGCCTATCCATGCCGGGCAGTTGATGTTGTTCTTCTCAGAATGCTCCAAAAAGGCTTGCAAACACCGGAGCTTCTTACACAAAGATTCGATCATTATTCTTTCTGTATCATCAACACTCAAACAAGGAAGAGGTTGTAGAAAATGGAAGTGTATTGTATTTAGTAAAGTGACAAGAGAAATAGCCATTATATTGAAGGAAGATTGATCGATCGAACACAGCGAAGGAAATGTTTAAGAAACTCAGAATATAATCTCTCTATCTCAAGAGAAACTCAGAAATTAAAGCTTCACGGTAAAACTCCAAGTCTTCTAATCAAGTCTACTTACAGTGGTTTGCAAAAAAAAAAAAAAGTCTACTTACAGTGTGGACACGTGTGTAGTAGCTAGGTAAAGTTTGGGTGTGTGCTTGCTTCGTGTAGTGGGTTTGGGTGGGCACTTAGGGGCTACTCACTTTTGTCCCATTACCCCTTTTTGCTCTTGTACGTTGTTTGGAAACACCACACCTTGCTGGACTTTGTATTACTTTGCTTTATGCTCTTTTGTTTTGTTCTGTTGTTTTGTAGATTGTATTTCCCTCTCATCCCTTTTGATGAGTGTCTTCCTCTCATTACTTTCACGAGTTTTTTCCTCTCATTTATTTTGACGAGGTATTAAAGAGCGTGATATGATTAAAATGATCATGGTGGTTATGAAACTCATCCTGGACAACCTAGACAACAATAGAAAAGAGCCACTTTTTTGCCATGTTTTGCATAAGGAAATATTGTCAATGAGCGGAAGATTGGAGATGATTACCCAGGGGTGCTCAAGACTGATATGATTTAGCAAATAACAAATAAGACAAGTACAACAAAGGACCGGGACTTTGTTGATTCAAGCTAAGATGTGAACTATTAAACTAAAGATTAGGGAATTAAAACAAGGCATAGGGTAATACAAATAATGTACTTTAAGTATAGTGTTGGATGCATCATGGTTCAAGTGCGTAAAGGGATTTGACAAAAGTTTATTAGTGGAGTGTGGGACACAATAATTATTTCGTGTGAATTATATTCATGTGGGTCATATTGGCCCTGTTTGGTAAATGACTGTTAGCTGATTGAGTTAAAATGTATAATAGTTGATAACATTAGCTGATTATAGAAAGGTGTTTGGTAAATTAGCTGTTAGCTGATAGCTGTTTGGTATAATTTCTTTTCTCAAAAAGCTAATTGAAAAGGTTGTTTTGAGTAGCATTTTCAATTTTAGTATTTTGTAGTTACAAAAAGCTTATTAACCAAACATTTATATTAATTTTTTAACCAAGTCAAACAACTAATAATGGTCAAATAAGTCCAAAATTAACTGATAAGCTAATTATTTACCAAACATGGCCATTATTTACTTTATTAATCTTTTAATAGGGACGATTTTCATACATCCATCAAGTATCAAATACGGAGTACTGGACTTATTGATTCAGGGGAATGTAATGGCCAACATTTTATAATCTCTCTGCTAAGTGCTAATAGAGAGATTATAAAATTAATAATCTCGAAGTCGAAGAATCAGTTTAAAACAATAAATACTCTGATTTGGCTTCGCCCGGACTCGAACCGAAGACCTTCAGTGTGTTAGACTGACGTGATAACCAACTACACCACGAAACCATTTGTTTGATCTGAAGCACTTACAAGTATTTATAGATTAAGATCACAGGTGTGTTGTTTCACCAAAAATGTAATTTTATTTTTGTCCATTGTCTTAAACATCTTCATTTGGTTCTAATATTATTGTGGCATGATCATCATTTATCATCTGTCAATAAAATCATTTAAATTGCGTTAAATACAAGGGCATTTTGGTTTATTTAGTTCCAATTGTTAAGTTATTTTCCTTTTTTTGTCCTAGATTTATATACGTCATTCCACTTTTAGTCTTTTTTTTTTCAAAACACCCTCGTTGGTCCTAACATAATTGTGACATGATCATTTTTCGTCCTCTGTCAACAAATATATTCAAATGACGTTATTAACCATTCAAAATCCTCATTTTTTCATCTAAGTAATAAAACTATTATCAATGCATAAGTCTATTGTAAAATCTTTAAAAAAAAAAAGTGCAATTGAAAAAGTCACAAGTCTACATCAATTCATGACAAACCTTAAGTCTAGTGCATAAGTCTACTTCATAAAATTCACAAAACTTGTGATTCTATTACCAAGAAGAAAAAAAAAAGGATTTAGAGTGATTAATAACGTCATTTGGAATGTCATTTAAACATATTTGTTGACGTAAGACCAAAAATGATCATGTCACAATAATGTTAGGACTAACATTGATGTTTTTGAAAAAAAAAAAAAGAGACTAAAATTAAAGTTGAATGACACATATAAATCTAAGACCAAAAAAAGAAAAGAAAAAAAAAGACATACTTTAACACTTAAAACTGAATAGACCAAAATGTCATTGTATTTAAGGCTATTTAAACTATTTTATTGCCGGAGGATCAGATATGATCATGTCACAATAATACTAGGACCAAACGAGATTTTTAAAAAAAGTATTAAAAATAGACAGACATGCATAAATCTATGACAAAAAATGTAATTAACTCTTTAATAAATATTAAAGTATTAAATTTTAAATTATATGCATAAATTATTTAAATAATTAAAATGAACATTTGATCAACTCATTAAAATAAGTAACACAAGGTTAAATGGGATAGGTAATCATTTCAATTTAAAATTACTTATTTAACCTTGAATTATTAAAAAAAAAAAAAAACATTGTCGTTCATGCATCAAAACGACGTCGTTTTGATTCATGAAAAGAAACGGTTCCGTTCCACACAGTTAACTATGTGTGTATAACATATTCAGTTTCATTTTATATACGCTGTCGTTCCCTTTCAACACAACTACAGTTCATTTTCTATGAAACTAGAGTTTCATTCGACAATATACACTCAAATGTGTGAAAATATTATTCAGTTTCCTTTCAACACAACTACAGTTTCTTTTATAATACATTGCAGTTTCCTTTCAACACAACTACAATATCATTTCGATATAATTACAGTTTCATTGGATAATATACACTCAAATATGCGAAGCTGTTATTCAGTTTCATTTTATATGCAATGCAGTATCCTTTCAACACAACTACAGTTTCATTTTGATATAACTACAATTTCATTTGATAATGTAAAAACAAATGTGAGACAATATCCTTTGAGATGAATTGTAGTTTCATTTACGGAGCTCTGATATGTTAAAACTCAACGACAACCATTTCTTTACTTAATGAAATGGCGGCGTTTTGGGACCATGATCCACAATGCATTGTGGACCATGGTCCACCGTATAATGATAGGTGAAAGCTTGTTATTAGTATTAGTACCCATTATTTGAATAGCTTGTGCTCACAATAGCAATTTAATTCAAGTCAATTGTTAGGCTCAAAATATTAATATTATTTAAATGATTAAGATTTTTTAAGATAATAAAAGTGTACATGCGGCACTAATTAATACACTTTTTTAAGATAACAATAAACATTATTTTAAAAGTTTTTTTTTTTTGAGAAAGGGCATTATTTTAAAAGTTAAGAAACAAACAAGTATGTGCACATGAATTGATGCACATATACATGTATATAAACCTTGACTTAAAATGAGATACAAATTACGTACGACGAAAAGGTAGTAATATTACAAACCAAACCTTTGAAAAATTAAAAAACATATACGTGTACAAACACAACATAAACATGACTTAAACTTAAAAGGACATACAAAATACGATGAAAAAGTAGTAATATTACACATCAAACATGTAAACCAGAGCATGAAACGGCCACCTCGATCAAACAACTATAGGTTCGTAGCTATTGTTCCAATTTGCAATTCCACATCGTGCAAATAAAGCCCAAAGGGCATTTGTTGGGATCATGGCATCACCTGGCAATTTTAAATCAATCCAAATGTTGTTTATCTCTTCATAAACAAATATATATATATATATATATATATATGCATAGACAATTCACCTAATCTTTTATTATTAAGATGATGAACAATTCTGACCTACAACATATTCCTAAAGTCTACACAAATTAAATTTCCATATTAACGGGGTAGATATATAGCTTATTGAATTGAAGTTGTAAAATATTGTTACCTTGTTTTGAGCATGCATGATAGAATTGGGTTTCTTCAAAGGTTCAGCAACAGCAAGGTAAAAAAACCCCATGACTCCGGTATGGCTCTGGCTATTGCTATAATTAGACACAATGGTTATCATCTCCCCCTCAGCAATCTTAACAGAACCAGGTCGAGGATAACAAGTTTTCATTCCTACAATGTATCCCGCTTCATTTCCAGCCTCTTTTCCTGTTCCGTAAATCGGAACGGATGAGCATATTGTCCGTCCATCCTAAAACAAATCAAGAAATAAGTGTTTAAAGAATCGATTGCACGCAACACAAAACACAAACCCAAACCCAAAATCAAATTAAAATACCTTTCCATAAAGAGTTGAACCAACCCCTCCTGCATGCTGGTGGGCAACAGCATAGATGACATCCCCTCCACTTGGCAAAACT
>CM008332.1:27788572-27805370 GCA_002525835.2 Ipomoea batatas
CAATTCGATTATTGTTGGTAGCATAGATGACAACGTCATGCAATGAGATTATGATATAGGAGCTATGAACTTTCCTTTAGGTGTTCTGCTTGGGGTTCATTTGGTTCAACCATTATTGTCGAATGAGTTATTGTGGATAAAGAAATCCCTAGTTTAAGAAAAAAAATTAAATAAATTAATAAAAATTTGAAAATTTAAAATATTATGTATTCCAAAGATATTAAAAGTTAACGGAATATTAACGGAGAAGAGAATATTTAACGGATAATCATAAAATTAAGGTTAAATTAGGTAATCTCTATTAATAATATTAATCTGAATTATCTTAACCATCTATTTGATTAAATAATTCATCTGAACCATCTATTTGATTAAATAATTTGACCGCCATTTTTTCTACCCATTTTAGGTCTAACTCTATTTGGCTCTTATTAGTATATAGTAGATATTTTCAATCTGAAGCTATTGAAGTAATAACTTATATTAAATTGTTTTTAAAAATAACCTACCAACTTATGCTTAATTGATATGTATGCGAATATCTAAAGTATTGGCAGCCTTCCCTTAACTTATTTAAATTAGTATTTTTACTCGTAAATTGCACGGAATGAATTTGTTATAATATTTTAAGAATATTTGGATCGATATACAATTATATAAATATAACATGGAATATTATATAGTGTAATTGATGAAATTGGTTAGATCGATTATGTTTTCTGATGTTTTCTTTGCTTGAATTAGAGCAAATAATTGTTCAATTACCCGTGCAATGCACAAATTTTTTTATTGTATATTTAGATAATAAAATTAAAGATGAAATTAAATATATATATATATATATATATATATATATAATTAATATTGAACGTGTACATTTATTTAAAACAAAAGTATGAGCTATTATGGATGGTTTTTAAGTATGTGGCTGAAAAAAAAGTAAGAAATACAATGAAAAATGAGAAATTATTGATCGTAAGGTAAAAAAAATGTTGAAATGTATGATTTATATATTAGTCTCGAAATCTATTAGATACAAATCTATACTATGATTAATAGATATGAGTTCATTTTTATATAACATTTTTTTTTACCAATTATCTATACTATTAGAGTTGAAGATGAGGATTTTACCTTTATTAATTTTAATTAATCGACTACAAAAGTTTGGGCGGGAAAATGAAATATGAGGATTTTACTTTTATATATAGTATAGATAGTATAGATGTGAGAAGTAATGGAAAAAGTTAATAGAAAAAGGGGTAAGAAGTACAATAAAAAAAAATATGAGATGTAATTTGTCAATGTAATTTATATCACCAGTACATTTTTATTCACGTTAAGATTTAACAAAATTAGCTTTTATTATGTCACAATGTGCATGCCATAGAAAAATGGCTAATGCACAAAAATGAGAGTAAAATTACAAAATAAAAATAAATGTGAAAAAAAAAACATAAATCTTAGTAGCCAATAATTAAATTGAAAAATATCAACATACTCAAGAACAAAAGCAAGAATTAACTAATAAATTAAAAATTTCTTGAATTAAAAGTATGTCACCTCTAATGATTTAATGAACATTGAACATAGTAAGTATTGCATTAGTTGAAGAAATAAGAGAGGGAAGGGCAGTTGCAAGTTGGGGGGCCTGCCTGGACAAGAAACAAAAGAAAAAAGTGGAGTCGTGTCTATTAATTTCTAACTTTAATTTTCGTTTGGCCATTGACTTGACTATCTTCACGGACCACGACGCTAATTTTCAACTCTCTTCTAATGATAATGAGGGTGACGGCAATGGCTATTTGTCTCCTCTTCACCTTAGCTTGTGGTTAAGGGTTAATGCAAATCACTAACATATGATCGCGTTTCAGTTTCGATTTCAAGTCGTCGGTTCACGATTCTAAAAAATGATAAACAAGTTGTCGGTTTGAACTTATTATTATTTTTCTTTGGATAATAAATTCTATAAATTAAAGATGAATACTATATTATTTATTTATTTATTTTCTGCTTTAGAACTGGAAGTTGCGATTGCCGTTCTCAATTTTAATAATCCGGAACTAGAATCCTTCAAATAAATCGAACCGTCCCTATAATTTCAATCTCAATTCGATTGCTACAATGCCGGACTATATTCGAATTAAACCGTGGTCATCTCTATCCCTACTATTTTTACAGTTTTCTTAATACAAATTTCTGAACGCTAATTTTGAAATTTGTTTACGGCGTATATTTATTTGATACATTAATCTATGACAATATTATCAAAACATTTCTACTAAAATCTTAGGCTTTTTTTTAAAAAAAAAATTAATCTTGCTCCTATTAAGTTTTTATCTTATATCCCAACTTTATGCCCAACACTAGTGTGGCAAAAGTTTTGTTTAATATCGCGAGTTGTAATTGATTAATATATGATTAATGGTTTTATAATACAATCAATTATAACATGTTATGTGCCAAAGACGTTGTCTAGTGACACCAAGTTGATCTTTCATATGGGGGTTGTGGTTCGAGTCTCGGTATTGATTCTTTGTGTTTTATTACTTTGAGAAAGTACTAACAGTTTCGATCAAATCAAATTATCCAATAGTAGTGATCAAGTCTAGGCATATGCTCTACTTTTTTTAGATGATATTAACCAACAAAGGATTACAAAATGATAAATCAGTCTAGTTTATTATAGTTGATAAACTTAATCCAATAAGGCATGTGTTGTACTTAAATTTATGGTGTAATCGTATGTAGTCAAAATCTTTTACTCAACGATGACAAGAGTAACAAAACAAATACCTACTCCCTAGTCCCTAAGCTAGAAAGTGGTCCAAATCTAGCTTTAAACCAAAATAATAGTCAAGCAGAGAATATTCACAAAAAATTGTCTGATTTGCCTCTTCCATCAAAAGCACACACCTAACCAAAAACTACCATTTTTTTTCCCTCCTTTTCCTAAAACTGTCTTGAATCTGATGTTTCCTAAATTTTTCTAATGAAACTTACCAAACATTTGTACGACGAATCATGTGAACCTTTTATCTTCACTGTGTTATCTCATTTCAGCCACCACTTGTCCACTTCCCCAACTCTGCATGCTGTCCCAAAATCTCCAAATATCTCTATTCTCTCAAACTTTAAAAAGTATATCATTTCTAAGTATTAGAGATGACAATGTAAATTAAGTCCACATGAGTCGGAATACACATAACTCTTGTGTTATCACACATGGGCGGCATGCTGATACGTTACGTACATTAAGGTATCTAAAGTACTTTTCGAATAAGTACAAGTTCTTTATGTTGTGCTGTACTTTTGAACATACGAGACTCCGAAAACAATAAAAACAGAGGAAAGAAAAATTCTTATTCATCTTGCCCATTCGTCATACAAATGCATCACTTTTATAAATGCTAAAGTCTAACTTATTTAGGAAAGGAAATATGGAAATTGCATGCTTCAAGGAACTAAAAATCAAGGAATTGATATGATGAGAAGGTTCCATCCCATTTGATATTTTCTTCTATGCACGAGTCCTCAAATTGATCTCTACCCATAAACAAAAGATTCATTTTTTTCTGTCGCCTAATTCGAGTTGACCGTCGTACTTCCGACTACATGGGTTCTTCCGATTTATTGGTGATTGTATCACATGCACAAGTGCACAACATGGTCGTTATACAAAGCCATGTCAAACCACCTTCCATTTAATATAATATTTTTAGTAAATAATGTAATACTTTATGCAAATATGTATTTTTTTAAAAAAAATGTATTACCTTCTTCAAATGAAAAATAATAATAATTCTAAGTGAAAATGTATACTTTTTAATGAAAGTATAATAATTTTCAATTAACATGTAATATTTCTCAACAAAAGAAAAGTAATAGTTTTCATTTAAAAAAAAAAACAAGACATTTTTTTTTTATAAAATTGTAATATTTTCAATAGAAAATTAATATCTTTTAGTGAAATTTTAATATTTTGTTAATAGAAAACTAATTCCTTTTAAACAAAAATGTAGTGCTTTTCAATAAAAAATTAATACTTTTGAATGAAAAGGTAATTTTTTAGTGAAAATTTAATAATTTTCAGCAAACATGTAATTATATTTTTGAAGAAAAAGGTATAGATTTTAATAATAATGTAACAATTTTGCAAAAGCTTCTACTAATAGGATTAGACTTGAAAGAAATGTGTGAACTAATGCATTGATTTTGCATACTCCATCAAACCCTACTATACCTACATCAATAATTAAGAGCTGAGTCACATCAATTATAGACCGATTTGGTTAATAATAAAGCTTAATCATATTGCAATTATTTTAATTTACCTCTTATTCTTTAATTTGCTTATGATTAAGTCACATCCATTGATTATCAAAAAAAAGTCACATCCATTGGTAATCTTTATTCTATAAAGCACAAGATTAAAGTCTGTGAATGCATATACGTATGGCCTAACATCCTTAGGTAAATATTGTAGACGGATTACAACTACACTGTACTATTGTTAAAATCAATGATGTTTACATCAATAAGACACGATGACAAAAATGTGAATATGTTTAAGTTTTAGCAATTGGCAAAGATTACAAGCTAGTATTCTTATTTTTAAGGGAAAATTATAAAATACACTAAGGTAAAATAGTTCTTAACAAAATGCACCATAAGACAAATAGAGTGCACAATGTAAAAATAAATAAATAAAAGTACATTACATTATATTCTCAAAAAAAAAAAAAGTACATTACATTATAGTTAAATGTACATTGTAAGAATGTTGAAAATGTACTTAGAATAGTTAAAAGTGCACAATGAGAAAGTTAAAAGTTTACATTTTGAATTATAAATTTTTTTTTTCAAAAAAAGTATATATTTTGAATGATAAAAATGTTGCAGTATGCATTTTTATTATTCTTATAGTACACATTTATTAGCTTTTTTATAGTGAACTTTTAACTTTTCATCTACACATATTTGTTATAGTACACTTTTAGATAGTATGTAGTATATAATATACTTTGTAACAGAGTCATCAGTAGTACTAAAAAAAAAAGATAGTATATAGTATACTTGAAACATTTATATCATACACTTTTTATGCCTTTCAATTCATTAATTTATTGTTTTATCCACCCTTAACCATAACATTAAACAAGAAACCTTAGCAGCCTGTTTGGTTCGTGGAATAGGTCAGGAATAGAATACCATTCTCGAGAATAGACCTATTCCACTATTTGGTTCATCATTCTATTACTAGGAATAACATTCCCAGGAATGAGCTATTCCCTTTGCAGGGGAATAGCCATTCCTAGGAGACCCCCTAGTATTAGCTATTCCCAAGACAATTGAAGTTGATATATACAATAATACGTTATCTTTTTTTCTTTTTCTTTTTGTTTTAATCAATAGTAGTGCATTCTTAACTTGGAGAGTTTGATCAACCAACTCATTTTCTTAACTTGATGCAAGAAAACAATGGCACAATGCTCATTATGGACATTTTCAAGGTTGTTCCCATGCACTTTTAACGATACATCCTGATCTCTCTCCCTCGCTAAAACGGTAAATTATGTATAGTCCATGAATGAATCTAAAATCCATTTTAACCAATTAGAAATTTATGATGATTTGTTTTGGACGCAGTGGCTTAGGCGAAATTCACATCATTGTCATACAATAATTATAGGCATTGAGTTATAAGTATGGTTGCCCCTACTACGAGGCAGAGCAAAATGGGACAATATTGATGGCTCGATCTGGTGCTTTACTTTAGTTAGAGGGGAAGTGGAAATTAACATCAATTAATTAAAGATCATATAATCTACTATAATTATTGTACAAGTCGATTATTGGGCGCCTCACAATATTAAATGCTCAATTATGCAATGGCAGACTCATCTTTAAGTATTATTGTAGTTTACTTTTAGACTTTAGTATCAGACCTAATCCCTATGTGTGTCTATATTTACTAAATTTTTACCATATGCTTTACTAAATTTATAATAAAAAAAAAAAAAAAGAGGGAGAAAATTCTGTTTTATTCAATACAAAATACACTAGGAGCACTGACCTTCAATTTTTTCATATATATTCAGAGGAGAAACATAACCTTAGACCTTACTTAATATTTGTTCCAATGTAATAAATAGAGTTAATTTCATTTTTGGTCCTAGATTTATAGATTACAGTCCACTTTTAATCATTTTTTATAAGAATATCTACTTTTTGTCCTAGTATTATTGTGGCATGACCATTTTTGGTCATCCATCAACAAAATCGTTGAAATATCGTTAAACGCATAGGCATTTCGATCATTTTTATACAATGTGAATTGACCCCGTTATATATTTATGTTTATTATTATTATTTTTTTTTGAAAAAATCCGTAATTGAAGACTGAAATGACTTTTGTATTTAACAACATTAAAACTATTTTGTTGATGGAGGACCAATAACGATTATGTCATAATAATACTAGGACTAAATGTGGATGTTCTAATAAAAAAAATATATTAAAAGTGAACTGCCACCTATAAATTTAGGACCAAAAATGAAATTAACTCTAATAAATAAATACTAAATAGTAAGTAGTAATATTTTACAACTAATTAATAGATAAATACAAAAATTTAATAATATCTTAAATCCTAAATTCTAATGCGCTTACCAATAACCTATTACAACATGTACTTCTAAAGAAATAAAGTTGCCTAGAGTTTAGTGTATTTGGTTTGTCGCCTGATTTATATGACTTGAGACAGTAGCGCAGAGGTTCAAATTTCACTGGAAGCATGTATGAGAGAAATGTCAGAAAGTCTGAATTAAACCCTTTGTCCCAAAGATTGACATTCTTAGATTTACATTAGGATCAGGCCTTAGGTTTTACTAAAAACTGGACAAAGCCATCGTTTTGCAATTAAGTGAATAATCAAAATTGAAATCCCCAATGAGGCAATTCTGGAAACTGACTCTGTTACAATGTAGTAAGAGTCACTTCGTGTCATTAGACCACAAGGTCATTGGTCACAAAAATATTATGAGCCAAAGGTCAAACATGTTATATATGGCCCTATTTGGTAAATAATCAGCCTATCAGCCAATTTTGGTTTATTTAACCAGTATTAGTTGTTTGGTTAATAAGCTTTTTGTAACTCCAAAATACTAAAATTCAAAAGGCTACTCAAAGCAGCATTTTCAATTAGCTTTTTGAGAAAAGAAATTATACCAAACAGCTATCAGCTAACAGCTAATTTATCAAACAACTTTCTACAATCAGCCAATGTTATCAATTAATCATACCTTCTAACCCAAACAGCCAACAACCATTTGCCAAACAGGGCCTATATATCTCCAATAAAAAATTATATATGTGTGTGTGTTGAATTGGAACATGGGTCCAGGACTTTAGCGATGGATCAGCCTAAGATGAGACCAGACAATGAATGAGGTAGCACTTAGCAGTAGTGTGTGGCCGGGGTTGTGAGATTCGTTGTCCTCAAAGGAGTCACTTGGCCTAACAAAAAAGAGGATCTTAAATCTTAATTAATAAAAGGAAAGAGATCTAATTAAAAACTCACATGCACTGCTTCACTATTGTCTAACTTAAATTAATTTAGAAAATAGCTAGAAACACATTCAAATCTTCTAAGAATGCATTAAATTAGTGTGTAAAAAAAGCTCTTGCCTAAAGGCTAAAAATGATGAGTACTTGTCGTAGTTTCAACAAGTGTAACTAATACACTGCAAGTCAAATGGAAGCATTTATTTTACACAATGTGATGACTCGTGAGCCCGAGCTGCTCTAACTCCCAGTTTCCAGTACAAGTTTAGTTAACCGACATTTATGTATTCCTATTTCCTATTGTTGTTTAAATATCGGATCCATCCTAGGATTTTATCTCCATTCATCATCATCAGATCATCTCCTTCAAACACATTAACTCTGATTTCTTTTCCCTCAAAGTCCTACATAGTTGTCTCCTTCTCCTTCCTGAAAATGGTGCAATCAAAGAAGTTCAGAGGCGTTAGGCAGCGCCATTGGGGTTCTTGGGTGTCTGAAATTCGTCATCCTCTGTTGTAAGTTCCTTACCCTCTACTTCATGTCTAATACTTTACATTAGATGTTTTCCCCCTCAGAATGATAAGAAAACGTTGGTCATATAAAAAGAAAATGTTTGATATGGTTCTTAGCTTGAAGAAGTTGTTCTAAGTGACGTGCACTATTTCTCATGTGATATTGATATTAAAGTTAGGAGGTACCCCTCTTTTTTTCTCTTTTATTTTCTGTCTTTCACCCAAGCAATAAGAACGAATATAACTAAGAAGTATATATTAGCCAATGACCTTGTGGTCTAGTGGCACTCGATTGCACCCCTACGTGGAATGGGTGGATAAAGTAGTCATGAACAGATACTACATTGTAACAGAGTCAGTAGTACTCAAAAAAAATGAAGTATATATTAGGTTTTGATTTTTTGATAGACTCAATGTTGCAATGTCGAATTTGCATCAGAAAGTACTCGTAAAAGTAGAGTCAAATTAGTGTATTTTGCATTGTAGAAAGATGTCTGACATGAGAAAGTACTCATAAAAGTAGAGTCAAATTACTGTATTTTGCATCGTAGAAAGATGTTAATTAGACTAGAGATTTATGTTTTATATATTATATGTTGATCGAACTGTTGGAGGATGAAAGGGGGCATTAGAGTCCTTTCATCCTCCAACACGAACACAAACAATATCACATTATAGTTGTTGACATTACAAGAAGTATCATGAAAGAAAGATAAAGTAGCACACACGAACTTAGCTCATTGGTTCAGTACATTGTATCAATATTCAATAGTGTTTGAGATTATACGCAAAGTGGACAAATCCTTTGTAGCATTATATTCAGCCTTATATATCTGTTAAGTCACCGAATTACCATAATTTATATCCTCCCAAATATAGAAATTGATGAGATTAGATGACTACAGGAAAAGGAGAGTGTGGTTGGGCACATTTGACACAGCAGAGCAAGCCGCCAGGGCATATGATGAAGCAGACATTCTGATGAGCGGAAGAAATGCAAAAACCAATTTCCCAATAACCCACGACTCAGAAGGCGAGCCAAAGACCACTGAACCCAACAACCAAAAACACGCAACAATCCCATCATCATCATCAAAAGCTCTGTCTGAAATCCTGCACGCGAAGCTCAGAAGGTGCAGCAAAGTCCCCACGCCATCCCTCACCTGCCTGCGCCTCGACACCGAGAATTCCCACATCGGAGTGTGGCAGAAACGCGCCGGCCACTCCTCCGACTCCAAGTGGGTTATGACCATCGAGCTGCAGAAGAAGAACGGCGGCGGCAATGGCGAGAGGGTAGAAGAAGGGATGATGGATTGTTCCAAGAAGGCGCCGGAGATAATGGTGGATGGCGGCAGAGGCGTACGGAGCGGATTGGACGAGGAAGAAAGGCTTGCCCTTCAGATGATTGAAGAGCTCCTTCAGATAAACACTCCCAATTGCCCTTCGTTTGATGCTCAAGTGGAAGAGAATAGCTTTTGCATTTAATTTAGTGCATGTTCTTAAGCAAATACGCAGTAATAATAATCAATGAATGTTAATTATTATTATTATTATTATTATTATTATTATATATAGGAAACACTTAATTCCAATTTTTTGTCCTAGATTTATATATGTCATTCATTTTTAGTCTTTCTTTTTTCGAACATCTTTTTCCGTCCTAGTATTATTATGACACAACTATTTTTGGTCCTCTATCAATAAAATCGTTTAAATTCGAGTATAAGGGCAGTTAGGTCTTTAATTGTGAATTTTCTCAAAAAAATAAAAATATAGTGGGTCAACCCACTTTGTATTAAAAAAATAAAAATGTCCTTACATTTAATGACATTTTAACGATTTTGTTAACGAAAGACAAAATATTGTCATATCACAATAATACTAGGATCGAAAGGGATTTGTGAAAAAGAATGACTAACCGTGGACTATCACCTATAAATCTAGGACCAAAATGGAATTAACTCTATAGAAAAATTTGTATTTTTGACCCTCCAGTTATACTCATGTATGGTACCGACTTAGTTCTTGAGTTATATGTGTTATCATCTTTAACCTCAAAGTTATACATGTAGTGACAGTTTAGTCCCAAAAGGACCAAATCTGCCACTTTGTTTATTAACATATTCGTGACAGAAATAGTCCCAAAAGAACTAAAATCGTCACTTTGCCATAATTTTGAGATAAAGATATTACACATATAACTTAGGAACTAAATTTGTACTGCACAGATATAACTGATTGGCCAAAAATACAATTCAATTTTCCCTAATATATTTCATATTTGTCTCAACAACAAAGCTTTTTGGTGGATCAAATATTAATAATCAATCATTTTTTAGGGTGAAATGTGATGTTACATGCACAGTTTGGGAAGTGTTTATGGTCATATTTCTTTCAAAAAATAAAAAAGCTTCAATTCCTCCTATATTGTCATAATTTCAGTTTGGTATTGATGATGACCCAGATTCAACTCCCCATTCTCGTCTCTTTTATATGTTTCCGTCATATGGTTGAGCTGACAGATTTGTGTATGTGGCCAATCTTTACTTCTTTTTCATGGGGACAATGTCATTTTTGCACGTTATTCCACTCATCTTTTATATCACTTTCTTTACTCTCTCAAGTCTTAATTTGCTATGTATGTATTAGTTTAGTGATAGATCTTCATTTCTTTTTCTTTTTATGCCATTCGTTTTCATTGTACCCTATCCCAATCTTATTATTCTGTATTAGTCCAATTATGCTTTGGAATAGAACAAATTTCATTTTAGTCACTTACTATTATGATATTGTCCTATTTAGTTATACTTTTATTGTATTTTATTATATTTTTTACTTCCATCTGCTCATCATAATTAGCCATCTATTTAAATTTATGTTATTTCACCACTCCATAGAGATAGATAACATAAGTTAATAACTTGATGAATTTGATTGGGATTGTCCCAAATTTTACGAGCAAGGCTTTAAATTGTGTTATTATGAATGTCCTTAGCTTGTATAACTTCCACTTATCATTTGACTAATATTTATACCTAAATGGCACTATAATCCTTCTAATATTTTGACCCATATACTATTTAACCAAATATTTATACCTATAATCGAAAAGACAAGTAATAATTTTTTTTATATACATTAAGATACAATATGATCTTTGCAATGTATAATATAATATTCGCATTCTACATTTCACCAAATATTTATACCTATGATGGAAAAGGCATGTAATACAGGTAATTTTTATATGTTAAGATACAATATGATGACCTTTGTGCGGTATAACATAATATTGTCAGTCTACATTCCACTTATATTATGACTATAAATTACGGTATAAATTTCTTAAGTGAGCAACATTTAGCCAAGTTGGTTGAATAATCACATACTAGATTTCAATTTTGTCTAATGTGGGAGTTGTTTATTGGCCTTCTTAGTTTGAGTTGATCAGCAATAGCTTAAGTTAGTTTATCTCTTTGTAGTCCTTCGTTGGTTAGGGTCACTGGGTTTTACCCAGAATATAATACACGTACTTTCAGATAGTGACGAGGGGCTTTTATGTAAATCAAAGGTATAAATTCCCTGAAATATTATCCATTTCCTCGTTTGTGTTTACTCAGATTTGGACACATACAGAAGTTAGTTGATGACCTTTTTAATTAAGAAGTACTTCCCCAACTAAACCATGAAGTTAAGTCTAACTGTTGACATTTTTAGTCCAACTGTAACAACTCCAGTAGAAACCCCAGTACGTACGTACGATGTAGTAATTGGAATATATAAGCTTCAATAGTGATAAATATTGGGCAATTATTACATCTCTTGATTTTAACTAATAAGCCCCTCTTAACGTGGGCACTTTAGACTTTAGATCACCCTATGCTCTGCATATATAAAATTCAATAATGGAAAGTTGGAAACGGTTGGGCTAAACGGTGAGTTTGAAATGTTTATTTAATTAAAGTGGTGAAGGTGCCGTCCTTATACCGTGGACCATGGTCACAATGCATTGTGGACTATGGTAATGACTGATACTGCAGTTGTGTTGAAAAGGAACTCAGTTGCGCGGAACAAAAGTCGTTTCATCCGTCTGGAACTGCAGTTGTGTTGAACTGATACTGCATTTGTGTTGACGGATGAAACAGCCTCTGTTCCGCACAACTACAGTTCCTTTCAACACAATTGAAGTATCAGCCATGACCATGGTCCACAGTATAATTTGCGGTGTATTTGGAGTGGTAGCTACTAAAAATATTTTTTTTTAGTACTACTGGCTCTATTATAATGTGTATCTGTTCAACCCATGATTTCCTACTTGAGAGAGTCATTATATTTCATGCCACTAGACCACGAATAATTTTTCTCGATATACTTTTTTTTTTTGCGTACGGATAGATATTAAGTTAGTAAACTTAGTACAATTCATATTCCTAAAAAATAATACAAGCAAAATTCAAGTGTCTTTGTCACATAAATAGATCAAATCTACCAAAATGTAGGTGCGCAAATAAGTTGATTGACTGATTTGGTAATTGGTATTAATCAAAAGAGGAGTGGGCTATGGTCACTTAATATCTCATTTTTTTTTTTAAATTGCTAGTCCCTGTTTTCAAAGGGTAAAAGGGATTGCTTGGTTGGTGGTAAGGGTCTGTCAACCTTGGACAAATGGAAGAAGGATGGAACTTTTTGATGATACTACGTTGATACTGCCGAGGTTTTAGGGTTGTTGTCTGCTTGCGCAAATTATATTGTGGATCATGATCATAGTTATACTGCAGTTGTGTTAAACGGATACTGCAATTTTGTTGAAAATATACTGCAGTTGTGTTGAAAGGAAATTGCAGTTGCACGGAACAGAGGTCGTTCATCCGTTCAACACAACTGCAGTATCTGTTCAACACAACTGCAATATCTTTTCAACACAACTGCAGTTCCAGATGGATGACACGGTCTCTGTTTCGTGCAACTGCAGTATCCTTTCAACATAACTCCTTTCAACATAACTGCAGTATCAGTTTAACACAACTGCAGTATTAACCATAACCCATGGTCCACGGTATAACGACCGGTCTGCTTGGGTCTTCAGTCATCACTCATGACAAGGATATAAATGACAACAAAATCTGACAATTTGTTCACGGTTGCTTTTAACCGACAATATTCCACGACTTCTTCGATCTAGAACATGTACTCTCTTTTTTTTTATTTTTATTTGGTAAAAGAGTACATGTACTCTCTATTTATAACACTCTTTCATATGGCAATTAATTAACAATTATATTAATTTTGTGGGTCTCAATTAAAATTTTAATATTAAAATTTTGTGACAGGGTAAAAGTTGACAATAGAATTTTTAGAGTAGGAGTAATATTTTTCATATTCCACACATGTGCAATTCATATAAACGAGTTCATTAACAGACTAGCATAATTATGACGCAAATACAATAAATTATATCATGAACATGATTTATTAAGGTTAAAGGGTTAAAGTTTAAACATGAACATGATTTTTAAACAAGTTAAATAGGTTACCACAATAGACAAGTTTAATTAGTTAGTAGGTTTCTAGTCTATATAACACGATAACATGTTTAAACATATTATACATATTAATATACTCCGTAATTTTTAAAAGTCTACAATTAAATCTAGCAAAATAGTAAAGATATTCAATTCGTAACATATCATAATATTCATAAAATGGTAACATAACATCTAAAAAATCATAACTAATATTAAGTTTAACGACTTAAATAATGGGTCCTTAGTTGCTTAAGCTTGTTGACGGGATAAAACACAAAATTTAACAGGCTCGTAACAGGTCAACTTTTTAATGACCTCTATTAGCTTGTTATTTTCGTGTTGTATTAAATAAAATAAGTTGGGACAAATATTGCAAGGTCTATCATATGACTATAAAGGGGGTGTTTAGTAAATAGTTGTTAGTTGTTAGCTAATTAGGTTAGTGAGTTTGACTAGTTCATAGCATTAGCTGATTGCATAAAGATGTTTCATAAATTAGTTGATAGATGATTACATGTAAAATGACTTTCTCAAAAAGCTTATCAAAAAAAAATTACTTTGAGCAGTTTTTTGAATTTTAGCATTTTCGAGCATTACGCTGTTACAAAAAGCTAATTAATCAAACACTTATATTGAATGTTTAACCAAGTCAAATAGCTAATATTGATCAAATAAATCAAAATTGAGGGCCAAAGTCTACTATTTTCACAATGGTTTGTTTCATAGATGGATTCTACTAAAATTCTTGTTTTCTTTTGGTTTTTACCATTTCTCTAAAGCTTAAGGTATTTTATAATTAATAAATAATTGTGAGATTATAATTCTTGATTGGCCGGAAGTAGTGAAATTATATGGTGTAGTCTTTCTTTGTAGAGTTTCTATTTTGAGTTATTGCATTAACTTCACCACCTTGATAATAATACAATTTGATGCTCACCTTGTCAATAGTCTAATCATGCATTATATTTTTAGAGTGGCTCTTTTATAGTACAAGACAAGTTACAAGCTAATTGTCTAACTCAAAACTAAAACATGTGGTTAACAATTCTTCATCAAGACATGATCGCCATCATTAACATGAAACCACTCACTTTAATGCATTCCACCATTATTATGAATTTCCAAAAATAATGCATTCCATCATTATTTAATTAAAATTCATCCCTCAACCTCCTTTTTCTCATTTTTGCCTACTTTTCTTCTCCGATCCTTTTTTTTTCCATTTATTTTCTGTTCTTTTTTTTTTTCTTTTCATTTTCTCGTTTGTAAAATTTATGCTATCTCAATCTTTCATAAATTTGTCCATCGGTAAAAACTGTCAAAACAGACCCAACTCACTAAATTAGACCCGTTTTACCTATTTTTGGAATGAGTTGTGTCCAAGAGTTATATGTAATTGGCATATTTAATAACTCTTTTAAATATGTCAACTACTAATTAATGTAGTGTGAAGATACATCTATTACTAATCCAAATTAAATGTGAGGTCTTTGAGAAAGTATAGAATAGACACTATTTTGTAAAGAATCATGAATGTTTTAAAAAAATAACTCTTTTATATATAAGTATAAATATTATTATTATTGTTGTTGTTGTTGTCATCATCGCCGTCATCGTTGTTGTTATTATTTTAAACTTAGGTTATCCCAATTTTATCAGACTAACCATAAGACCCTACCTCTAGAGCCGGTCACTATAGAGGTAAATCGTAACAGGACCCAATCCACACCTTCTATCATCGTGGGATAATTCAAACCCCACAATGCCGCTTTCAGTCGGATCGTGACCTCAAGTCAGGCGACGAACCACAACGATAAGCCCTGTGAGGCTTATTACTGTTGATGTTTTTATTTACACACACAACTTTCAATATAAACGGATATTAATTTCTTTTGAATACTTATTGTATTTCTATTCCTTAAATCAATCTAACACAATAATACATTCTAAGAAATCTAATCTTTCATCGAATAGAATTTCTAGTATATTCTTTATATATATATATATATATATATATATATATATATTTCATTCCATATAAAATAACATTTTTATTTCTTCAAAATTTATTCTGTGAACGAAACCTGCTTTAAGATTATACTAAATTTAACTTTAGTATTCACCACACTCAAAGCTCTCAATATATATATCTTTTTTTCAAAACACAAACACATACAAATCCTTGCCCAATGTTTTTTTTAAAACAATTTTATTTATATTACTGTGGTGATATATAATATATTGTAATTACAATTCCAAAAAAAAAAATATCCACCGCATAAATATAAAAAGATACATAACCACATAACCTTGAATTGCCATGATTACTGGAGATTTAAATGAATGGCTAAGGATTTTTGCTCCGAAACTTTTGTCACTTGTACAATTTTTTTAATTTTTAATGTAATGTTTCTACATTTGGAATATTTTATGTGGGTAGCTCACTAGCAAATAAGTGCAATAAATTTAAATATGACAATTTTTAGTGTAACATTACAATATCCTCAGGCGGATCTATAATGGAAGCAGTTGCCCCCGCCCCACCCCATCTCAATATATAGTAACTTATTGTGTGTGTGTGTGTGTGTGTGTGTCTATATAGTACATGTTTAGATATAATAAAATATATAAATACAGATAATTAAAAGATGAGATAAGTAAGATTATTATAAGTCATGCGGTTAATGTAAAAAAGAAATGTCAAAAGGTCAAATTTTATTGCTTTAATTTCCTTGGATTTTTACATTTTTTTTTGGCTTTTTAAAAAAATAGGGATAGTGATATTTTAATTATTTCCTTTTAGAATATAATATTTGCAAGCTTTATTGTATATTAATAGTGAGATATATGGTTTATAATATGTTATGTATTCAAATTATTTTTATCAAATTAATTATGTTTCATATTTTGTTATGAATATTTTATTTTTATAAAATTTTGATGTGTTTTAATTTTTTGTCAATATCAAACAGTATTTATATGAATGTATGATTATGCTTCTAAGTGTTTAATTTATTTTTATTTTTCAAACTTTTTAATCTTTCGCTCCCGTTCGAAATATTTTCTAGATCCACACATTACAATATTGCAACAATCAGACGCCAATTTATTTTTATTTTTTTAAAATCAAATGGGAATATATATATATATATATATATATATATATATATATATATATATATATAAAAACAAAA
>CM008332.1:27819436-27846663 GCA_002525835.2 Ipomoea batatas
CAAGAAGTTGTCGCTTTATTATACTTATCTTTCACAGGAGGATATGGGCATTATTGGCACATTGCCCAACCTTGAGATTCTAAAATTGATAGGGTATGCTTTCCAAGGCCAAGAGTGGAACACAAGGGAGAATGAATTTTGCAGGTTAAAGTACTTGCAAATTGAGAGGTCAGATCTCATGGATTGGAGTAGTGCTCATTTCCCCATTCTTGAATGCTTAATTTTGTCATGGTGTTGGGATTTGGAGGAATTTCCAGCTAGTTTTGCTGATATTACCTGTTTGCAGTTAATTGAATTAACCGACTGTCGAACTTCCCTTCTTAATTCTGCTATACAGATTCAAAAAGAGCGGCTGGACTATGGAGATGATAAACTTATTGTAGTCTTTGTAGAAGACAAATATTGTACTTTGATTTGTCATCGCTAGAAGGCATGATAAACAGGTACTTTGATTCTCACATGGTTTCATGCTAATTGAAAGTTGAGTATGTGCTTATTTAATTTCTTTGTGTCATTTAGGTGATTTGGAGGCAGTGATTATAACATCATGTAAATTGGAGCTCAATTGGATGTGTTTTGAAGATGTCCTCGCACAAAGGCATGTTCCAAGAGTCATGAGAGGTCAAGGAAGTGAAAAAGAACGAGTTGGAAATATCATGACATGACCCAGGGACCTAAAGTAACAAAGGAGATTAAGAAATATGCATTTTGGAGTCAAAATCAGGGCTCATGCTAGCGATCACGCCGTGACTACCAGCGTGATTACATTCTGCTATGCATTTTTTTCTATGAGGCAACATCTCGATATTTCAATCATATTTCAGGTTAGGAGTGTCCAAATAAGGTAATTCAAGTGGCATTGGAACGGAAAGTAAAAGGGCTACAACTTTCCTGAAGGCCACAAGGCTAGTTCAGATCGTTTACAAGGTGAAAAATGGCCTAAGAACTAGAACTGCTGCGCAGAGTGGGTGGTCACGGCGTGAACTCGACCATGACCTTTGGAACATGCGAACCATGCTGAAAAGTCACGGTGGAACTCACACTGTGAGCCACATCATGACCATAGGCTAGAATCAGTTTTAAATGTATTTTGGGCGTGATTTAAGGGGTATAAATAGTCTTAGGCAGTTATTTTTACTTTTTAGAGATCCTTTTCATTCTCCACTCTCTCTGAGGTTTTCTTTGCGAAACATTTTATTTGTGTAAGCAATCCATCTTTGAAGAAGATTTGAAGAACAATTTCATATTTCATCTTGCAATTTTATATTTCATTTCCATAGCTCTTAATCAAAGCTAAGTCTTTCTTTTTGTTTCTGAATTTTATTGCTTTCAATTCTTATTGCAAATGTCTTTAATTTCAATTCATGATTAGCTAGATTCAATTAGGGATTATATTAAGTCATCTTTTGTGATTGAATTGAGTTATGAGCTACTATAATGACTTGATAATGACTCTAGTTGTGACCTTAGTAATTTGTAATGACTCTTGTATGATTATGCCTAAATTATGCAAGAGGTATATGGATAAGATATTGTCACTATGAGAATATGGCAACACTATACCCACACATCTCACTAATCCATCCAACTCACCTATGAGAAAAAGGGGTTAGAAGGAGATGCGAATACTACATGTTTAATAAAATGATTCAACGACCTCGAGTCACTATGAGAGTGAGACTTGAAGCTAATTGAGAGTCCAACGACCGCGATAGTGGCGTTGACACCTAGTAGCATCTCCCTAGTTCCCTTGTCAATGAATTACATGAGCTCTAATCAAGGATACACTACATCATCTACACTTAAGTAACTTATTGATTGTTGATTGGCACCTAGTATACCTTGTGGTCCAGTGGCATCAAACTCTTCCTGACTCTTATGCTTCAATAGGTGAAAGTAGTTATGAATGGAGGCAATACTGACTCTTGTGCTGACTCTTGTGCTTCAATAGGTGAAAGTAGTTATGAATGGAGGCAATACTGACTGACTCTTGTGCTTCAATAGGTGAAAGTAGTTATGAATGGAGGCAATACTGACTCAATAGGTGAAATTAGTTATGAATAGATACTGCATTGTAATAGAGTTAGTAGTATTCAAAAAAAAAAAAGTATCATCTCCCTAGTTCCCTTAGTTTTACTATTGATTGTTGATTGGCTTAGTTAATTGCTTTATCATTACGCTTAATATTGATATCACTCAACTCACTCTTTGAACTGGCTTCCAAACACTTTACACTCTTGTGATTAACCGCCTACTATTCAACCCCCTTTTGGTCCACTCATTGAGACGATATCCGGTGTGAGGATATCCTCTCACACACACTGCATTCCAAGGAATGTTATTCCACTCCTGGCCTATCACATGAACCAAACACGTTATTATAGTAGTGACTTAATAAATTTGTAATCTTGATTTATGACGATATTTCATGGGTGATTATTTAGAAATTAGTTTATTTTCCATTGTAGTATGAGTTGTTTACCGATAGACTTTCAATATTGATAAAATGAATCTTTTGTATTATGAAAATAAATCTTCAATGTTCTGTTAATGAATCTATTTTAGGTCTATTAGCATTATGTTGTAGTACAAATGAACCATTAGTACTATGAAAATGAACTTATTTGAGAGTTGAGACTTATCATTATAATGTAATTGTATTACAATTGTGAAAATGAACATGTAGTATTTTGCAAATAAAATTGTAGGATTATGAAAATGAATTTGTTGTGTTTGCTAATGAACCTATTCGAAGTTTTTCAATATAATGATATATTTGCATTAATCTTGTGAAAATGAACCTACATTATTTCGAAAATAAACATGCCGTATATTAAAAATGAACTTGTAGTATTGACTTAATGTAATTGCGCATACATTAATTTAACACATTGAAAAAAAATCATCAATATCAGTATCATTTAAAAGATATCAATTAACAAATTTAACTTGTCTTCACTTTACAATATGTACCGTAATCTAATTTGATCATATACATATTGTTCACGATATAGGACGAATAGTTAAAGAATCTCTTTTGACCAAACATAAATTCCATCCTTGTCATTCAAGAAAGTGAAATTATATTCTCGAATTAGAAAAAACTTCAATTAAACACCTGAACTTACAATTACTCCATTTGACTTGTTATTGCAGGTAACTTTCAAGTTAAAGGTGATTGGAATGTCACATCAATATATTTTGATAATTTGGATGTCAAATTTATATAATAATAATAATAATAATAATAATAATAATAATTTATTAATATTATAATATTAATTTTTTCTTTTAAAACAGTTTAGTTGGCGATGTTCTGATAGTTGGCAGCAAATTTTTTTATAACATGTCAAATAGGGTTATATATGCATTTTTTCTAAGTTTAAGTGTCTAATTTTTTAATTAGAGTGCTTAATTACACTTTCATTATATGAACAATTCAATGGCTTATTTGAGCTTATAAATCCTTAGCTTGGCCACATTTATAGATGCATGTGCCACATTTAAGGTGCATGTGGCGTGTACAAGCATCATGAAAGGCAGGAAAATAAAGTTAAAAATTACATTCTAAAATCAAACTAAAATTGTTAGACTAAAATGAAAACTAAAAAGGAATAAAATTTAGCTTTAATTGGCATGATCCTCCCTTCTCTTCCCTTTCTAGTTGTATTGACTTTTAAGAAGCATTTAATTATTTTTCAATCAAATTTGAAATTTTCTCTTCAAAATATAAGGCAAGTTTTAATAGTATTGACTTTAAAATTTGTTACACATAAATGTGCCAAAATGGGGTTCCATGTCATCATGGATTCATGGGTTTGAGTTTTTTTTAGTACTACTGACTCTATTACATTATAGTATTTGTTCATAACTCATAAGGATTTGAGCTACTTTATCCGACTTTTTGCACATTATTTGAAGACAATTAAATGCTCTTGGATTATTTTCAAAAAAAAAAAAAATGCTCTTGGATTCTCTTCTTGGGTCTCCAATTAACAAATTTCTTGACTCTCCATCCACCATTAAAGCTTAATTACCTTGAATGTGCAAGTTCAAGGCTAGTTAAAATAATCATTTTTAGGTAAAGTTTTGAGGAGTCTACGTTGATTTGAATCAAGTAATAATGAATTCGGATTCTCTGTTGTGAGATGTTTAATTAATATATCATGCATTCAAAGAATTTTCTATTTCCATTCTCACATTGCTCCACATGAACATTTTTGTAATTATATATTTTGAATACCTAATTTACACACTCGATCTAGTGGCCTTAGCTTCTTCACAATTTACATGCACAAATTAAATATTATGTAGTATTCGTTCTGCAAATTACACGTGCCTAAAAGCCTGTGCTTAGTGCACAACAAAAAGACAACTGCTTAATTAGTGCTTCAACCTTCATAATGGATCTTTTATTGCGTCACACATATACACAAAGGCAATATAATATTGGGTCTTATTACATTGTACTAGTTGTAAATACCTACCATTTGCAATTAAATAATGTCTAATAAACAACAAAAAGTTATTAAAATTAAATAATCAAAATAACTAAATAAATAAACACAAATCTTATAAATATTAGCAGACTACGATGAAAAATGTAACACTTTTAAATCAAAATATAATATTAAGAATTAAAGTGTTACTTATGATGAAAATTGTAATATTATATACTTATGTGGGAAAATATATTACTTATCAAAAACTCGACCCATCTCCTGGATCAGGATTTGTGAGACAGTCTCATATGAGAATTTGTCATAATGTTTAGGTTTATAAACATATAGAACAAATATATATTATAAATATAGTATAAGATTAATATCATTAAACATGATGCACTGATTGACCCTGATAATGACGGGATATAACATGATGCCGTTTTAGACTTCCATTATTAATTATGGATCCACATCTGAAAACTATGTTTAGCTAAACCATGTCAGTCATAGCTTGGAGTCGCACAATTAACCCATCAGTTATATCATAGTTTTTAAGCACGCACAAGGGACCCAATCCACACATTCCATCGTCACGCATCATTTGAGCCTTTTCCATTCATGTTTCCAGTGAAATTTGAACCTCCAACCTTTATTGCTGCCTTCATTCGTGACATCAAGTCAGGTGATTAACACCTTTTTTTTGTTTGCATATTGTATTAACATATGTATCCTACTAGATAAGATTAATCTAAGTAATCTTCAATTGAATTCCATTTTAAAGTAATTTTTTCCAAAAACGTTATTGCACTCCCATTTTAATCTAATCTTCCACTCAAGGAAGGTTGTACACGTTTGCTTCCACTCAAGGAAGGTAATGGGATCCATGAAATGACACTCAAATTAAAAATAGTTTGTCTCCACACTCCAATCCATTCTGTAGCTATAAATAGATCAAAGTACTACTAATCATATCAATGATATCCCAACGTTGAAAACTACTGATGAAGCTAGCTTAGCCCACTTTTTCCATAGGAAGTAGCTATCTAGAGAGGAGAGAGCAAATAATGGGAAATTGGTGTTTGGTTCTTGTAGTGATCTTAGTGACTGTTTTCCGTGCATCAGCCCAGGGAGAACTCAGAACTGGATTCTATTCCTCATCCTGCCCCCAAGCCGAGTCCATTGTAAGGTCTACAGTTGAAGCACACTTCAACAAAGATCCTACCGTTGCAGCCGCCTTGCTTCGCCTTCATTTCCACGATTGTTTTGTTCGGGTATGTATGTATATATGCAAGTTTGTCATTCATTTATATTAAAACCCGAGTACGCAATTATAATTGAAAAACTAAAAGTGATATTTAGTTGATATGATCAGGGTTGTGATGGTTCTGTTTTGATTTCGGGGAGCTTGGCTGAGAGGGTCGCATTGCCTAATACGGGATTAAGAGGGTTTGAAGTGATCGAGGATGCAAAATCGCAGCTCGAAGCTTTATGCCCAACCACTGTTTCGTGTGCTGATATATTAGCTTTGGCTGCTCGAGACGCAGTTGACTTGGTAATCAATTAGAGTCATATACTCACACAGTGTTTGCATAAAAATTCTTTCTATATGTCATTCAGTCATTAGTCAATAAAGACCAATCATTCTTTCTTTCTTTCTTTTTTCCGTGAATATAATGAATGAATAACAGAGTAGTGGTCCAAGTTGGGGAGTGCCTACTGGAAGAAGGGATGGAAGAATCTCTAAATCATCTGAAGCCTCAAATCTACCTTCACCTTTTGATTCCATTGATGTTCAGAGGCAAAAGTTTGCAGCTAAAGGTCTTGATGATCATGATCTTGTTACACTCGTTGGTAAGCATATAATCATAATCCAACTACACCTTCATGCACATTTTTTGGATATCAAGGAAAACCATAGTGTCACTAATCCAAGTATAGTTGCTAAAGTTTCCCCTTTAACTAACATATTTTTGTATATATATATATTTCGCAAATTGACCACAGTGGGAGTCGAACCCACGACCTTCTGATCCGAAGTCAGACGCGCTAATCCACTGCGCTATGCGGCCAGATTGAAATATGCATATTTTTCAAAGGAAAAATTGCACTTTTAGTACTAGCAAATTCAATTCCTATATTATAATTTTCACCATTTTTAGTAATCAAGTTATTAACAAAATAGCACTTTTGCTCTTTTCGTTAATATGTGTCAAAAAATTTTAATACTCTTATCATCATTCCGAGACGTTTTTAATTTCTTATTAATTCAATGAAGGTCGATACTTTGCATTAAGTAATAGAATTAGAGTGTAATTTGAGCGGAGAAAAGGAGTAAGAAGTCAAATTATATTATTAACTCTGAACAACGTAACTAAGGGGGGTGTATTCAATCACGACTTTCATGAACTTTTAAATATTTTTATCAACTTTAAAAGTTTGGCGGTATTCAATTAAGACTTTTATAAACTATTTAAAAGTATACATGTATTCAATTAAAACTTTTCAAAACTCTTTAAATGTATACAGGTATTCGATTCAGACTTTTATAGAGTTATTAAAAGTCTACTGGTATTCAAAAAGTTACTGACTTTCACAAACTCTGTCAGAATAGGATTTCTATAGACTTTCTCTTCATTAATATAAATAGATGAAATCCAACCCTCCAACCCCAAACTTTTCAATATTCTCTGCAAACTTTTTTTCCTCTATCTAAACTAGACAAATTTTCCATCAATTTTACGCTACGTATCAAATCTTTCACAAATATTTTTTGTTTTTATATGTTAAAACAAATTTTTTATTGCCATCACAACAAAAGAATCTGCTGCTGTTCGCAGCAGATTTATGGAACAGCAGCTGCGAACAGCAGCAGTAATTTATTGCTGTGCAGCAAAAATATTTGCTGCAACCTGCAGCAAACAACAAATTTTTTAAAATTTATATTAAATTTTAGTTAATTAATGTGTTTATAATTTTATATAATTGTATGTTTATTACTCAGCATTAGTTGTTTCATTAGTTCAAAAAATATTTTTATTGGTTATATTTATAAAAATTGATTATATTTTGTTTATGAATAATATACTCCATTTTTGTGACATCAATATTTTTTTTTTAATTTCTACAATGCACTAATTTATATATAATATATTAATAGAAGTTATAGAATGTTTGTGAGGGTGTATTCAATTTAGAGTTTTAATGACTTTTGTAAACTTTTTAATATGAAAAAGTTTTTAAAAATCTATAAATGTTTATTCTATGGATATTTATAAACTCTTACAAAGTTTATAAAAGTTTAAAAGATTCTAAGAAAGTTTACAAAAACTCTACAAAAGTCAATTAAAATCCATCACTTTAAAAGTATTTAAAAGTTCATGAAAGTCGTGATTGAATACACCCCCTAAAATTTTTAAAGAATCATAACAGTAGCGATTGTACATTCACTATTACTCTATAACTCATGTCAAAAAGCACAATAATTCTCACTTTCTTAATCGACCCTGGCTCATAAATGAATGTATGCAGGTGCACACACCATAGGCCAAACAGACTGTTTATTCTTCAGGTACCGTTTATACAACTTCACAGCAACTGGGAATGCAGACCCAAGCATAAACCAGGCATTCTTGAAACAGCTCCAAACTCTTTGCCCCAAAAAAGGGGATCCCTCAAAGAAGGTGGCTCTGGACAAAGACACCCAGCTTGGTTTTGATGTGAGCTTCTTCAAGAATGTGAGGGATGGCAATGGGGTTCTTGAATCAGATCAGAGGCTGTGGGGCGACGAATCGACGCGAAAAATCGTGGAGAAATATGCAGGAACCATAAGGGGATTGCTGGGGCTTAGGTTTGATTTTGAGTTTCAAAAAGCCATGATCAAGATGAGTGGCATTGAGGTTAAGACTGGCACACAAGGGGAGATCAGAAAGGTCTGCTCCAAGTTCAACTAATTAACAAGTTGTATGATATTTTTATGTAAGATATTGTAAAATTTCTTATATTTTATATGTGATATGTTCAACATGTGCCATCTCATGGGTTACAATAATCCGATATGGACATAGTTTAACTTTAAAAATAAATTAAAATGTGTATTATTTTAATTAAAAATTTAAATTAATAATTAGGTTAAACATACCCTTACATATTTAAAAGCTTGATAATAACAAGGTTGTTGAATTTCCTTACATACCAAAACCTCATTATTTGTAATGCACCAACAGGTCAATCCAGAATAAAAGGATGGCAGGAAGCCAGAAATTAAAACATGAGAAAATATTATACTATATATATTCAAGAAAATAAAGGTATGGGCCTTAGTGGCAATTTACGGTCTGTGTGGACCACGATCCAAAACGACGTCGTTGAATTTTATGAATTAGAATAATATACTTTATGTGTGAATGTGTGATAATAATAAAACTTCTTCTTTTTTTTTAGTACAATAATAAAACTTCTAGGATAAGATACTGTAATTTATGAGTTAGAATAATATACATTATGAGTTATAAAAATGTATGTTGTAGTTAGTCGCGTGAAAAAAAAAATCTCCACGAAACGACGGTGTTTTTAGACCGTGGTCTACACAGCTATGTGGACCGTAACACAACTGTGTGGACCGATTGTGCATTAGTCATCTGGATCATACTTTATCATGATCCCTAGTAAGTATTGTTTTGGACAAATTATAGCATAAATCATAGTCTATATTAGAAGGTGGATCACTAACATAAATTCATTATAATATTTGGAATACTACAAGTTTATTCTTAGGCAGTACACTAAAAATAAAATTACAGTATAAAAATAAAAATATATTAAAATGTAATAACTTACTAAAAATGATCATGTAGTTCAATAAATATGAATTTGTAGCATATTCAAAATCAACATATATATAAGTAATTCACATTGTAATATGAAACATAGTGCATGATATGGACCTTTAAAGTGTTTTGTTGCTCCACAACACAAGAAGGAAATCAACATTTAGAAATTAGAATAACAAAAAAAAAAACAATTTTAATTTGAAAATCCAATGTCTCGTAATTACGGAAGTATGTAATTCCATCTTAAAAATTACATGTGTTGAAGTTTCGTATATCAAAATTCAAGAGTACATAACTTATCAATTTAGTATCATCAGTGAGCTAACGGTAAATAAAAATGTAAGCTCAAAAAATCAATTCTTGCATATGCAAGTCATGCTCGGTGAGTACTCTACATGTACAATATGAACTAAAAGAGATACATAAAAATTAAAACACATATAAATTTAAAATATAATAACAATTATTGTAACACGAGGGACCAACCAATAGGCCGCTCTATACAACTTATTCCACTTCTTCACTCCTTAAAAAAAAAAAAAAAAAAATTCAACTGCAGTTATTTTAAGAGCGGGGTACTGCGGACTTAAAATTATTCTGTGGAATCACCTAGTTTTTTTTTAATAGATCAAACTAAGATTTTATATGCACCGTATATAAATTACCAAAATTTTCCTTAAAATTCGAAAATGAAATCAAAGATGCCAATGCAAAACCCATGGTCAACATGTTTCATTCTATACTCCACAATTCCACAAAGCATATCCAACCAAAATTGGAAAATGACAACCTCAAACTGTTCAGATCTAACAAAAATCATCCTAGCTACCAAGTATATCACGTAATTACCTTGTCAAGAATACCAATTAAATGTCTGGGAGAAGAATACCAATTAAATACAAAAGTAGTAGTCTAAAGAAACAAGAAACACGAGAAAGCACTTTATACTGAAAATTTAACCAGTTTAGTTGACATGAGTACTCTCATTTCTTAATTGGACTGGTCTCATGTGGACAGAGATTAATTCATACTGGTCTGATGTGATACGAATTTAAAGGTGCATCTTAGTTAATATTGTTATTATATTATAATAAGAATAAAAATTATATTGTGTAATAATATTCTCTACTTTTTCCCTTTCTTATTATTCCTGTTGATAATTTTCTATCGCATATTGGCTTGTTAACTTGTTGGTCTGGTTGTCTTCAAGAAGGCTCCAGAGTCCAGGCCTCTAAAGCAAATAACCAAGTACCAGTGTACGACAACGGAGTAGAAAGCAAAGAATTCAAGAAATATTCAGCAGCCATTTGATTTCCACAGTGGAGAAGAGGGTTAATCCGTGTTTTACGCTCTAAGTCTGAATATTCGATTGGAGAATCTTGCCTTTGATGATCTAATGGCTTCTATATCACCCATATCTCAATCCCAGCGTTTTCTAGTTAACACCCGTTTGGCTGTACTGAAAAAGCCGCATACCCAGTTTTTCTCAGTACCCATTCAAGGAATCCCTCAAAGCTCATGGCTTTCTGCGAGAAAATCCAAGATGGTTGTGGTTGTAGCTACAACCACCGCAGAGAAGGCCAAAAAGAGGTACCCTGGGGAGGCTAAAGGGTTTGTGGAGGAGATGAGGTTTGTAGCTATGAAGCTGCACACTAGGGACCAGGCTAGGGAGGGGGAGAAGGAGACTGAAGGCCAGCCTCTGGCTAAGTGGGAGCCAACTGTTGAAGGGTACTTGAAATTCTTGGTGGATAGCAAATTGGTTTATGATACTTTGGAGAATATTGTGGAAAAAGCTCCTTTTCCTGAATGTAAGTTTCCTTTTTTTCATGTCTGGCTTCTAAGTGTATTGTACTGATCTTTGGTTGCTTGATTATGATGTGAATGTTATTAGTATAGGGCATTTTTGTGGTTGTTTCTTACTGGTTCATTGACATTATAGTGATTCTAATACTTATTGTTATTTTTTCTTGTTTCTGTTTTATTTTTATTTCTAAAGGTTTAGCTTTGAAGTTTGAAGAACTGTATCTAATATGTGAAATTAGCTGCTGTTAGTGAAATATTTATGCTCTGGGGTTTTATGATTAATCTGGCCCACCCCACTGCATTTTAGTGCTTAATGGTTTTATATGTTAATTCCTTTCTCATTTCACTAGCTGCTGCCTTTTGCTGTTAATTAATTAGAGTTTTTATGTTTCAGGAGACATGGTTATCTACTGTTCTTTATATAAACTTTAATTGGTGCGGGTTTCTATTGTCTGCTTCATTTTTTTTTTCTTTTCTCCCGGCACCTTATACTTATATCATTGCAGATAAGTGAAAGGGTGTGTGTGTGGTGTTTCAGGATAAGGTTAATGTGTTTAGGTGGTGTAAAATCTGCTACTGCGAAATGATTATTGCAAAACTATTTCTTCGATTCAGTAGATGAAGTTTTGGTACTTGGATAACACATGAAAACTTATTTTTAATGCTGCAAACCTCGAGTTACCCCTATGGCCCTATGAAAATTGTGAGCAACAAATTGAATGAAATGTAGTGAATGTGTGTACTATTAAGGCACTGAAGATTGAGACAGAGCAAAAAGAAAGTTCGAAGCTGAGCTGATTTGTACTGTTAGTGTTTAAATTATATTGGAAAAGGTTGAGTGTAAATTTGAGGAAGACAAAACTCAAGAATACAGGTACCCTGTCTTATTCAAGCTCTTTTAATGGTCATAAGGATGAAATTTCAGGCAATTTGAGGCTTAAAGCTGATTTTTTATTTTTTTCCCCATTTCCTTAAATAATGTAAAACATTGCACTATAGAGTATAGACGAGAACTCTTGCAATGGCAAGGAGTGATGTAAACTCGTCTGGTTAAAAGTAGAAGAAGAAGATAATGATACAAATTAGACAAAACTTAAGTAAACATATTCCATTAAAAATTGATGTACTATTTCTCGTATAAAAAAAATATTGTATCCCTGCCCGCTTGGAGCTGTAGTTTAGATGCATGCTCATACTTCGTTACCTTGCATTGAAAGACCATTTGCCTTCTTGAGTTGATCGGTAGATGATAGATTTACAAACTTTATGTCTGGTTCTGTGGATTGAGGTTGAACGCTGAAGTCTTTCTTACCACTGCATACATGTATTCTGTTGAGATGAGATGCATTAAACGCAATGTTTGTAATCAGTCCTGGGTAAATGAATGATTTTGTATGTATGCAAATGTTTAATAAATGTTGAACTTTCGATTCAGATGCTGAGTTCAGGAACACGGGATTAGAAAGGTCGGAGAGCCTAGCTAAAGATTTGGAATGGTTTAGGCAGCAAGGTTATGCCATCCCGGAACCTTCAACTCCCGGTGTCAGCTATGCTCGTTATCTTGAAGAGCTGGCCGAAAAGGATCCTCAGGCATTCATTTGCCACTTTTATAACACGTACTTTGCACATACGGCTGGCGGTCGCATGATTGGGAGAAAGGTGAGCTGTTATCATGATCGTAACGAATTGATTTACGGATGTTAGACACGTTGCTTTATTATACTAAACCTAAACTTCATCTAAGAGTCATCTAAGTCCCTTCGAAAGTCCGGGGAAACCCCATGGCCATGGATAACGCCTATGTTGAGACGCTTTTTGCAACTTCTATTGCTCTATTCAGGTGTCGGAAATGATACTCAACAACAAAGAGCTGGAGTTCTATAAATGGGATGGCGACGTTAAACAACTGCTGCAGAATGTTAAGGACAAGCTGAATAAAGTTACTGAAGTAATATCCTAAATTCTCTTCTCGACTTGCCACATTGACATTACTTATTGTTCTGCGATGCCCTTACCATTCTTTCTGTCTTCGAATTGATCCTTCGTTCCATATCTGGTTACCTAACGTGTTTTTTGTACGTTTTTTCTTTGCCAGAGCTGGACTAGAGAGGAGAAGAACCATTGCTTGGAAGAGACTGAGAAGTCATTCAAGTATTCCGGGGATATTCTCCGCTTGATACTGTCATAATGCATGATATTATCTCATGGCCATTAAGCTTTGGGCTATTGTGCATAAACTTTGTTTTAATCTTACATACGTTATCAATGCGAAACCTCTGATCAAACCCGCGATATGAATGATCCCGGGTGAAATTCTCTCATTTGTAATATGTAAAAGATCAGAAACATGGTTGAAACATATATGGCACAGGTTTGTGTGGTCCTGGTTTTGTTGTTCTTCATTCTTGTATTACTTGGAGGTCTTGCTGCCAGTCAATTGCTTGGTTATGTATGTACTCTGATTTTTTTATTTTTTTTTTGAGTGACGGGTAACCGCATTTATTTATTATCCCATAGTATGTAGTGGGTAAATCCTGCCTTGTCATCTTCACCGCATAAGCAATTCAACTGGTTGCAGAGGTGAAATTTATCACAAGAGACCAAGGATCGGTAGTGTGGGAGCAACCTCTCAAAATGAAGGGAGTTTTTTGTGTGCACTGATCAAAAGTCTAGCCTCTGTTGGTCAATTGAGTCACCATAATTTATCTATCCACAAATTGTCGCGTCGGAGTGTGAGGGCACTTGGAGTGGACGATTTTACCCTTTTGTCACAAGCTTATGTTGTTCATAGTTGACAAATTCAAACCAAGAAAGTTAGCCAATGAATCATTCTTATTAGGAGTCGAATTTGTAATCTTGTGGTTACCAAATAACGTCTGTACTCCCCTTATTTTCAGCCTATTACATGCTTCTTGTTTTGCGTGGTAAATTTCCTTTGTTCTCTCAACTCCAATTTGGAATGATGAAGTACCAAAAACAGGTGGAACAATAAAGACAGTATTATGAACTAATACATATGTTATTATAGGTTTATAGGAGTTGTATTGAAGAAGTTCTTAGATATAAATTTATGTGTATACAAATAGTTGCAGATGGTACGATTATAATTTTTTAATCACAATATTTTTTTTTTCTTAAGGATAGACCGGGTAGTAACGTAAATGTAACAACAATCACAATATACTACAGTACTACACATACTATTTTCTTAACCAACTCAATAATATGGCTATTTTTTTTTTTAATAATCATACATATTTATCCCAACTAGTACGGATCCATTATTTCATCAACAATTCGACATGTTAAATATTGTTATTTAATGTCACGTAAATGTTCACACCTTTTAGTCTTTTACCTCCTCCAAGAAGAAAAAGAATAGAGTTGAAATGAAACATAAAAAATGCATGCTTATCAATATACTAATGAAGTTGGTAATAAATGTTGAGCATATAATACATAAATATTAAGTGTGTAATCCAACTATCAGCTTAGTATTTTAGTTAAGATGGAGCACATGATTCAATTTGGTATCAGAGCTAACCCCTATCACCCGTATTTGAAATACATGTTTTGAGGGAACATATTATTTTGACGAAGAAAATTCGCAGTTACTATTAAAGAATGTTATTGGATAAACCTTGCCTTGTGATCCTAACTGACAAATGAGTAAACAGAGGTAAACTAACTTAGTTTGTCATAGTCGATCAGGTCAAACCAAGAAGAGCGACAAAAATACCATTAGGATGCTTACACTGAGAGTCGAATTTGTAATCTTACCAACTAATAATATTTTCGGTAATGTATATTATATTGTCCGACACAAGAAAAATATATGGGCAAAAATTAGGTATACGAATCAATTGCCAACTTACATTGGGCTTGACAACTGATAATTGAAAAATACGGAGTATTATATTTATAGTTGTAGGTTTCAAACATTCAACTATAAATGTTAAGAGACAGGAAATAGAAATTCAGTCATCGTCTAATAGGTGAAGGTTGAGGCCGGATTTGAAGCAGCCATGAAAATGGGTGGAAAGCTCTCCATACTTCTCCTTCTTGCCATCTTCTTCTTCTTCACCACATCTACAGCTTCAAGAGATATTTCAGAACTGCCCCACTTTAACAGGTCTTTCACTGTCAAAGCCAACCCCCAGGTAATTAAACTGATAAAATCAATTATTAATTAATCCCATGAACTATAAAGAAGAAGGAAACACCGGCCATTTTCATGATCCTTTTTTTTTTTTGGTTTATTCAGATTGGTGCAGCCAAGTGTTCATACAAAGTGGACATCAGAACAAGCTGTTCCTCAGTTAAATACACCAGAGATCAAATCAGCCTTTCATTTGGTGATGCCTATGGCAATGAGGTAATTAACCTACCCTATTTGACATTTTTTTTGGTTGTGGTCTTTTTTTTTAATGGTGAGGATCGGAACCTGCAACCACTAATCCAAGTGTGTATGGTAAATCATGTCTTGTGATCCTAACTGGCATTTTTTATAAATCCTGCCTTTTAATTCTAGCTGACATTTTTGGTAAATCCTTGCCTAGTGACCTCCTTCTGGCCCTAGCTGGTATTTTTTGTAAACCTCTCCTTCTGGTACTAGCTAGCATTTTTGTGAACGTCTTGCTCTTTCTGACCCTACGGTCTTCTTTTTATGGCGAGAGAAACTTACAATCACTATAGACGGTGTGCACAGAGTATCCCGCTTTGTGACCATAACTAACATTTTTTATCAACTCTGCCTTCTGGTCTTAGCTGACATTTTTGGTAAACCCCTCCTTCTGGCTCTGGCTGGCATTTTTGGTAAACCGTCTTGACTTTAGCTAGCTAGCACTTTTGATAAATCCCGCTTTGTGACCATAACTGATTTCGATGTGGTCTTGAAAACATAGAATGTGTAAATGCCGCAGGTATATGCAGCAAGAATTGACGACCCAGATTCGGACACATTCGAGAGATGCTCCAAGGATACATTCAAGATTACGGGGCCGTGCATGGATGATGTGTGTTATCTGTATCTATACAGGGTGGGATCGGACGGCTGGAAACCGCAGAGCGTGACTGTGTACATCTCTGCTCGCAATTATGTTACGTTTACATACAACAGATTTGTGCCCAAAGGAGTGTGGTATGGCTTCAATCACTGCGGTAATGCTGCCTCCATCTCAACTGTTGTGTAGAGAACACAGAACTGAGTCGGAGCGGTCCAGATGAAATTGATTGCTTATTATGTATGTGTACACGAATGAGTGGACTTTTAAGAATTTGGAATAAGTTTTCGTGTGGACTATATTGTTAATTTCGAAATAAGGATTTATTACAATTACATATTTATGTCATCTTTTCTATCAGCAAATTTTGATTTGTTTGACAACTATTAGCTGTTTGATTTGGTTAAACAGTCAATATGAGTGTTTTTATAATAGTCTATTGTTCTAAAACATTAAAATTAAAAAAAAACTACCTAAAACATCTTTTTTGCTAAGTTTTTTGAGAAAATAAATTATACCATTAAAGGTCTCAGATGACAACTAATTTACCAAACATCTCTCTACAACTAGCAAATGCTATTAGCTAATCAAACTCGCTAACACAATCCGCTAACACCTATATATTTGTCAAACACCCACAATTATCTTACGGAGTATTATGTAATGTGATAGCACATATGTTACCATTTCAAATGGTTGGTTACAAGATCGAACTCCAGTAATGGGGACATTGATTCTTTGGATTGAAAAAGATTGAAAATGTATAGAACAGATATTACACACAAGGTTATAAGTTTAATTCCCAATAGACAGACCTATTGTCTTTCTTGGTTTGAGCCGGTCAGCTATGAGTAAATTAGGTTGGTTTACTTCTTTGTAATCCTTACCAGCTAGAATCACAAGACGATGTTTATCCAATGCATACTCAAGTAGTGGTTGCGAGTTTCCCTCGTCACAAAAATAATACGTAGTACTAATAAATTAGGACATTTTATATTAAATTTTTTGGACTAAAATTCTAATAATTAGAGAAATTTCTTAATAACTTAATGAGGTAGCTCAAGTGGCAAGTGGGTTCTCTTTGTGGGGAAGAATTTCGGGAGAACCTAAGTCCGATTCTCACAAGTCACGATTCCCTTTGGGCCAGTTCTCGTGCCTCCCGGAGTGAACCGGGTTGTTTTATTTACTAAAATTGGACCAATTTGAAATTTTAATTTATTAAAGGAGGAAAGAAACAAGCTCTTTACATTTGAACTAGTCATTGGTTACATTATTTTGTTTTAATACATTGGAAGGAAAATAAAAATAAAAGCTACAATTAAATGACTATGAATTTAGCAACCCCATAAGGCCATAATGTCTGCAATAAGAAGGGACTTGATTCTTTCAGCAAATTTCTAAAATCTAAAGTCCAT
Organism: Ipomoea batatas; assembly: GCA_002525835.2. NCBI lineage: Eukaryota > Viridiplantae > Streptophyta > Magnoliopsida > Solanales > Convolvulaceae > Ipomoea > Ipomoea batatas. The sequence goes on from CM008332.1 coordinate 27,836,932, forward strand.
TATAGATATGATAAAAAAAAAAGTGTAAATTTATTTCATTTCACTTATTGTTTTTGTACAATGCAATCACTAAACTTAAAAAGTATTATGCAATTAGGATTTTTTTTTTTCAATTTTTTAGATAGAATCCGATTAAATTGTTTACATGTATGTACTAATTAATTAAGAGTTGCTCTTTCTCTTGCCATATTAGTTGAAAATAAAGATTAAAATGTTTTCAACTCAAATTATATTAAAACTTAAAAGAAATTAGAAAAATATCTTAATTGCAATATTTTGTTTTCAGAGTTAATAATGAATAATTTGGTCCCTTGACTACAGTGAAATTATCGATTTGGTCATTGACTATCATCCTTACCAAATTAAGTCCCCAACTTTGAAAATCTTACCTAATTTCAATTCGTCCTCCCGTCAATTTGAGCCGTATGATGATAGTATATTTGAACCGTAGGATGATAACAGATGACGAAATTGGGTAAGATTTTCAAAGTTGATGACTTAATTTTGTAAGGATGATAGTCGAGGACCGAATAGGTAATTTTGTTATAATCAAGGGACTAAATCGGTTATTAACTCTTGTTTTTATTATAGTTCAATTGCATACTTTTTAAGCTTAGTGACCTGATTGTACAAAAACGATAAATTCAGTAGCCTATTTGATTTTTTTTTTCTAAAAAAATGGTTAGTCCATCAATGCTAGGTGTTGGTTTTACCATATATAGTTGATAAATATTTCTAATTAAACAATGTCAATCCTCACTAAATATTTCCTTTATATATATATATAAAAATTAAATATATCAGCTTACGCTATTACCTTCAAAATAAACTTATGAAAGTGAAAACAATTTTTAGATACGAAATCAAGAAAAAAGGTCAGAAACCAGGCCACTAGCTCAATATCTATATGTTCTACGCTGTTATAATAAAAACGGAAAACAAAACTCAACAAGCGTCTGTAGTTCAGTGGATAGAGCGTCTGTTTCCTAAGCAGAAAGTCGTAGGTTCGACCCCTACCTGACGCGAAATTTTGTGGCAACCAGCATTTTTCAAGTTCGTTATTCACGAACCGTATGTACATTCCCCAACACTTATGGCTTTACAATATTTATTCATTATTCACGAACCGTATGTCCATTCCCAACACTTATTAGACGGATTAAACTAAAACTTATGATATTCGCACATTAATATTCTAAAATTTCGTTTTTGAAAAAAAAAAATCTAAACTTTCAATTTTAATAAACTAATGTATTTACATTAATAAATATAAAGTTGTACATCAATCAATCTAAACATTCATGTTAATAAATACAAATTTGAAGTACATACATATTTGGAGTTAATTAATCTAATATTTTCCGTAATGTATATTGTCCGACACAAGAAAAATGGGTGAAACTTAGGTATACGATTCAATTGCCAGCTTACATTAGGCTTGACAACTGATAATTGAAAAATATATATAGTTGTATGTAGGTTTCAACTATAAATATTAAGAGACAGCAATTAGAAATTCAGTGAACATCTAATAGGCTCAGGCCGGATTTGAAGCAGCCATGAAAATGGGTGGAAAGCTCTCCATACTTCTCCTTCTTTCCATCTTCTTCTTCACCACATCTACAGCTTCAAGAGATATTTCAGAATTGCCCCACTTTAACAGGTCTTTCACTGTCAAAGCCAACCAGCAGGTAAACTGGTAAAATAAGGCAAAATCTCCGACCATCTCACGAGTCCGTGAGACAGGTCAAATTTTTCATAACTATTATAGTTTTCTTTATAATTAACTCATCAACTTCTAATATTTCGTTTTTATTTTAAAAATTACATTGGACCTATCTCACACAGGTTATGTTATGTTATTTAATTTCGAATTTATAGCCTGTCATTTTATTAAGAGGTCAGTGAACCTGATAGCTCATACTCTAACTAGGGCAGTACGCTCTCAGTCTGGCTCTTATTCCTGGGAGGTTGTCCCTCTCGATTGTATTCGTTCACTTTTTCCTCATTCCACTTAATATAGCTTTGTTTCTTGGTTTTCAAAAACAAAACTTTTCAACTCCTAAAATTTCATTTTTTATTTTAAAAATTACATTTTTTTATTATCAAAAGTAGTATCAAAATATTTGTAATAAGTATTATACTTTCTCTAATGAGTAATAATAATTAATCAATTTATTCTTAATTAGTACTAAATTTTTCTCATAAATAATTGTTCAACCTTAATATTACATTTTGTCATCCAAAGTATTACACTTTTCAATAATTAACAAACAATTTATTCATGATTAGTACTGTATATTACATTTTCCAGCATTAGTATTACATTTCTATTTTTTAATTAGACTTGTGTTACGGATAAAAATATGTGAAACGGTGGCACAATAGACTAACCCTAAAATCAATTGTTAATCCTATAAATTATAAAGAAAAAGGAAACCCCATTTTCATGATCCTTTTTCTGGTTAATTTATTCAGATTGCTTTAAACAAGTGTTCATACACAGTGGACATCAGAACAAGCTGTTCCTCAGTAAAATACACCAGAGATCAAATCAGCCTTTCATTTGGTGATGCTTATGGCAATATAATGAGGTAAAGCAGCCACCCTATTGTAAATGTTTTTTTAATGACGAGAGAAATTAAACCTCTAACCATTATACGAGAGTGTAACATATAAACCCCGTCTTGTGACTCTAACTGGTATTTTTAGTTGTGGTCTTATCGAAAACATAGGATGTGTAAATGCAGGTGTATGTAGCAAGGCTTGATGACCCAGATTCGGATACATTCGAGAGATGCTCCAGGGATACATTCAAGATTAAGGGGCCCTGCATGGATGACGTGTGTTATCTGTATCTGTACAGGGTGGGATCGGACGGCTGGAAACCGCAGACCGTGACTGTGTACATGTCTGCTTACAGGTATGTTACGTTTATATACAACAGATTTGTACCCAGAGGAGTGTGGTATGGCTTCAATCACTGCGATTATGCATCCATCTCAACTGTTGCGTAGAGAAGACAGAGCTGAGATTGATTACTTATATGTATATGTACTCGAATGGATGGGTTTTTAAGAATTTGGAATAAGTTTTCGTGTGGCCTATGTTGTTAATTTCAAAATCTAGATTTGTTATTACAATTACATATTTATATCATCTTTTAATCTTCTTATATTTTCTTTGTTAAGTAGATAAATTCATTACTTAATTATAATGTTGATATTCGATGCAAATAAAGCTTTGTTTTCATTATAGAAGGAATATAATGAATTTATTTATATATATTAATGTTTAGATTTATGGGCATATAAAATAAATATTATAAACATATTATTACATGATGAATGTTATTAAACATGATGTATCTGTTATACAATATTTAATTGCATTAACATTTGTTTTTATGAACAAATAAAAGGAAAATTATAAACATATCATAGAGTGATGAATGGAAATACATGCATATTTTGCACATTTAGTATAGTGCATGTGTATGTAGATTAAGGTTTAGGTTTATGAACATATAGAATAAATATTATTTACATAATACATAGCAATGATATTAAATATGATGCACTCTAGTTGGCACTTAGGGTATGTTTGAAAACTCATAAAATGACTTGTTTTAGATTTTTTCGTATTTGGCAATTAAAAAAAAAAAACAAGTCAAAGGAAAATACTCGATAGAAAAAATGTCAAATTTGATGAGAAATGTTTTCCTAAATTTTTTGTCCTAAGAAAATTTTTTAATTCTTTATTTTTCCGACTTTCTCTTCTCTCTCATCTCTCTTCAAGCTAATTTTTAGATTATTATTAACACCACCACCACCATATTTTTGTATTATTATTATTATTATCATTATTATTATTATTATTATTAATTATGTGTTCATTCTATAAAAACAAAAAAAAACAAAAAACAAAAAAAAAACAAAACAAAACAAAAAATTTAATTTATTAACTTTCAGCCAAACAAAAAGAAATAATTTTAGAACATTCTTAACTTTCAACACACTAATATTAAGTGTTGGCTTTACGATAGTTGATAAATATGATTAACTGAATAATGTCAATTTTTACTAAACAAATCTTCTATTACCTAATTTACCTTCAAAAGAAACTTGTGAAAATAAGGGAAAAAGTCTAGATACAATTTCTTTTCTTTTTTCTTTTTTTTTTTTAATTAGGGAAAACAGGTTAGCAGCTCGACATTATACATATGATAGTAGTTATAGCTAAAACGAGAAATAATAATCAATAAGCGTCTGTAGCTCAGTGGATAGAGCGTCTGTTTCCTAAGGAGAAAGTCGTAGGTTCGACCCCTACCTGACGCGAAATTTTACGGCAACCAGCATTTTTCAATGACAAGTTCATTGTCCACGAACCGTATGTCCATTCCCCAACACTTATGGCTTTGCAATATTTGATAAATACGTCTTTCTAGGCGAGATGAATACTATATTATCTTCCAATGGAGGACCCACCCAGCAGACATGAACCTACCACCTCTATGTGCCCAAAGGATACAATAGATACTCTATTGGTTTGAAATTTTCTATCCTCTAAAGTTAGTGTAATAAATTCACCAAAATTACCCACCATTTCTTTCTTTCTTTCTCTACATCTGTCTCAATATCTCCTTATTCCCAAAATATAGTAAAATAATTTTAATTTATGCACTTTTCACCTACAAATTCGACCATCATCTCCAATAAAAATAGCACTAATTACATGTCGGTTAAGTCCTTACACGCAATCCAATAAGCTTTGCTACCTTATTGGACAAGAATACTATTAGTGATTATGAATCTAAACCCAAAACTCAACATAAAATAAGCTGATCGTCATGTGGTTCTCGATCATTGTCATGAAGCCATTTTATTACCACCAAATTCTATTTAAAAGATCACAGTTCATCCAACCATGTGAAAGAACGAGAACGTAAAAAAAAAAAAGTTATATTGCAACTCCTTTATGCTCACACCGTGAATATATATTACATATTACAGTCTTATATAAACAAAGAGAAAAGAAAACAACAAGCGTCTGTAGCTCAGTGGATAGAGCGTCTGTTTCCTAAGCAGAAAGTCGTAGGTTCGACCCCTACCTGACGCGAATTTATTTTTGGCCTCTTAGTTTTACTTTTTGGTACCTTGTTCAAGATCTGTGTTATTTGTTAAGGCTTAGTTCACTTCTATTTCATTGGAGATAGTATTGTAGCCATATTTATAGCACAAAAACACTTGTTAACATCAACTACAATGGTATTCAACTTTAAGTTTATGGATCCTCACTTTCATTTGTCCGAGGCAATTACATAACTAGCCTTCTCCAACACAAATAAAAATACCAGAGCATATTTTAATGCAAAATTGAAAAGGTATCATCTATTAGGCATCTAAACAAAGACTAGAACAAAAATACAATAATGCACAACATTTTGGTGGCAAGCTAAGGTCAATGTAGATGCATTGCATTACTCGGAACTCTCTCTAGTCATCAAAAGTGCTCATAAATCCACCAATAAAGCCCGCTCCATTGCAGCTGCCACATAGAATGTCCTTCTTACCTCTGCAGATAAAGCACAGATAGAGTTAATTTTTTTTTTTTAGTACTACTGACTCTGTTACAATATAATATTTGTTCATAGCTACTTTTTCAACCAAATGAAGCACAGGCTCAAACCCACCCCCTCCCATGTGGGGGTGCAACCGGGTGCCACTAGACCACAAGGTCTTTGGCCACAGATAGAGTTACTGAAAGCGATGCAGCGGTTATTTTCTTCAATACCAGCAGCAGATTATCATTGCGGGAGCAAGCGTGAGTTATAGTGCACGTACCTGCAAAGCCAACATAGTTGCCCGGCTTTGAACTGTCCATTGAAATGGTCGACAGAGTTAACACCGGTGCCTTTGCATTGTGAGCACAATACTGCACCTGATGGATAATTCAATACGAGAAATTAAAAATGAAACTTGGAAATAAAGGGTTAGAGATCCAATCTACATAAGCAAACCAAAAACCCGTCAATTCACTTACCATTTCCCTCACAATCAGCACATACGATGCTGTTTACTTTAGTGCTTTTATTATCGTCTGTGGCCTGTAAACGAAAAACATAATATGAGTTTTTGGCTAAACACGACAGAACCAACAGAAGAAAAAGGGGGTCTAAGGAATACATATGCAAAAAATGCAGCTGAATAGAAATCAAATCAACAAAGCTAATCTACAATCAACTTCAAATTACTTACAGAGAATTGGTTTAAAGAGCTATGAAGTCTTATACAATCCACATATTTTGCCAAACACGTAAAAGGTAGATTACTCTATCTATGATACTTCTAATAATAAGATTGAATATTCTTTACCAAATATCACAATATCCTTGTTATTTACTTCCCCTGCACAACCAATAGAAATTGGTTCAATTCTTTGGTTCTTGTTGACACTACTGCCACATCATCATTGTGGTATAAATATTCAATGAACTTCACTTGGATCACCATTTCATCATTCAGAAACCCCAGCAACACTCTTTTAAGATTTTGTATAGAAAATTTTCTATACATTGCCTTCAATCAACGATCATGTACAAGCATAAAGCCTATTATAGTCGTAGTAGGGCTAGAACAACTGTATATATCCAACATGCTGCCCAATGACTTCTAAACCTATAAATTTATCCTCTTCTTCCTTTAAAACGTTAAAGTGTATGACTTCTTATTTTAGTTCATAGCTTTTGTTTTTATAGACATTGAAATGTTAGTCATAAGTTCTTTTAGGTGTAAACCATATTAGAAGCCTAAAAAGGGTGGGAGACATGCTTTGACTTTGGTTTTGGTTTAAAATAAGCCAAAACGGCTTCTTCTTCTTTCTTTAACATTTGGAAAACACTTCACACCAGATTTTCTTTATCTAAAATTTATGCACTTTCTTTCCATTTTCGGTAGAGCAAACATGACCTAAATGGCAAAGTCCTACTTCGGTCCCTCTTCCTTACAGTCAAAACTGAGCACAATACTTATTGGTGTTCCCAGTTAACCAAATAGTACTTCTTTGGCCACGGCTTATTGGAGCTTATCCGCTCCATAAACCGAAAAGCTGGGGCAAACATTGATCTTTACAAAAACACGACTTTTGTATAAGAGGACAAAACCTCATGTAAACCAGAAGATTCAAATTGGAGTTTTTCACAAATAAACCCTCTTCTAATAAGTCAGAGAAACTTGAGAAGGCATTAATGGCACTTCTGGAATTCCAAATATCTCCCAACATTAAATAATTAACTTTTAACCTAATAAAATTAAGTACAGTGTAACTTTTGACCATCTTTAACATAAGAAGAGTTTTAATAGTCAAATATCCAAATAATTTGTTTCATTTTAAGAACGTTCTAGAGTATTCAACCAAACATACTGAAACTTTTTCAGCAAGCTCTTTCTTAAAAGATCTTATAATTTCAGAGGAGCTAGAAAAGAATTCTCTCAAGCCTCACAAGCAAGCAGTTGAAGTGTGTAATACCAAATATTAAATGAATACTTAGGTAAAATGTTTAAAATCTTTAACCACACAAATTTGCAAAATAAGCTTTCTCTCCCTTCTTTCTTTCTTTCCTTTTTATCTTATATGCAATGAATGTGGAATCTACCTTCACCTCCAAAGCTCTAATGGTTTGAACTCTAGAGCCACGGCTAATATCAGAGATCCAATCAATCTTTCTTCCAGCGTGGGAGCAAGTAACAGCCCCTAAAACCAAAACCAGGAATCCATTTTAACATCAATTTCACTTCAAACTTTGAGAAATTAAAGCCACCATACCCTCTACATCTACATATAACTATACATACATAATAAACTGGATTAGAAAATACAAGAATCTTGAAAGGGCACTCCAATCATCCAAAAATATTAGCTTTAAAAGAAACCCGTCACAAATTCAACACGGTTCTATACAGAAACATTGGTTTGACAGGAGAGTACCCATTGGCACAACAAACAATATGTCATATACAGAGAATTAGTATCTAAAAGCAGAGTATAGAAGGAAGATACCAGGTTTGGTAAGGGGTTTATTGAAGGAGGTGAGAGGTGTAAAGCATAAAGAAGACGCCATTTGCTGAGCAGTTCTCCGTGCTCTGCTACTTGGAAAAGATGTTGGTAGTAACGAAAAAGCAGCAGTTATAGCCCACTGGCTAGTAGATACTGCGACTAGATAGATAAGGCTATCGGCTAGTTTCTTCTCTGGTCACTCATAAACATTTCTTTCTCCAAAATTAACTCTAGGAATATAATATTACAATAGCTAGTAGCTGATAACTAATTAGAGTGTTTGGTAATTTTTTTTTTAATATTACTAACTCTATTAGAATGCAGTATCTGTTCATAACATATTGAAGCACAATAAGAGTTTGATGCCACTGGACTACAGGGTCCTTGGCAAAGCGTTTGGTAATTAGTTGATAGCTTATTGTATTAGTTATTTTGAGTAGTTAATGGTATTAGCTAATTGTAGAAAAAGGTGTTTAGTAAATTAAATATCTACAGCTAATTGATCACAAGTAAAATGACTTATAAGGGCACGAGTTTATTATTTAATGAGAAAAAAGATACTTAGATCTATGCACCCCTCGGATATCATTGACCATAAATAAGGATGTTAATAACAATTGTTTATACGCTAAGGACTTTGTAGTCTAGTGGTATCAAATTATTTTCTTTACTAATATCTTTCCCAATAATATTAATAACTAATCATAGGTTGATTGACCAAAACCACTTATGAATCAATGAATGCCTTTTCCTTCAAAAAAAAGAAAAGAATATCTCTATCTCAAAGTTTATGCACCAATCAAGAATCCAATAAATCGGCAATTATTGATTCAAAAACAATCAAGAAACACAATTGAATAAAATGACAAACATTTATAAATTAGTAAGGGATAATTAAGAACATGGTCTCCATCTAGGGTTCACTATAAATCAAAGTACTACAACGTTTAGCCTCTAAACATGGAGGCAAACACGAAAGAAATTAAAGAAACGATGAAAGAATGATTGAAGCTTGAAAACCCCTTTAATTGATGACGAAATTTTGATTCTAAGATTCGCCATGAATCCCATGATGTAAAGATGCATTCAAAAGAGTGATTGAAGCTTCCAAAAGTGTCTTGTAACGTTTCTTGAAGTCTACGATCGAAAAGTCTTCAAAAAGATCCAAAAAATGAACTTAAATACTTCATTCATGCGTCATACATTGACCGCGACATTTCCACAAAACATGGATGTGTCATGGACCTATCTACTTCTGCATAGAAAAGGCGCCCATGCGACATGGGCGTGTCACCGTCGTGTCGCTAGCTTGGCGCATCGGACTTCGGGTTTAATTTTAGACGTGTTGCATTTCAAATTTGAGAAAACTTTTATCATGAAAAGTTATAGAACACTCACTTAATCTCTTAGCTTTCTGTAGCCGCTTGAATCACCTCAACTGGACATCGTATGAGAGAAATATGATTAAAACATTAACAATATGGTGCATATTTTTAATTTTATTTTTTAATTCTTCTGTAACAGTATATAAATATTGTATGTTTTGAGTTGTATACTTCTGTTAAATTTACTCGTATTTTTTTAAAGACATATCAAGAAATATTTAAATTTTAAATATGCTCACAAGGATACAATACTATTTCTATATATTTAGATAGGATTAATTTTAAACTTTTT
>CM008332.1:27919679-27935644 GCA_002525835.2 Ipomoea batatas
CTCTTGACTAGTGCTTTGAATATTGTTGGTTATGACTTGGGGATTTATTTCATTTTATATATGACAGTTTAGTGCGTTCTTATGTTTAGCATGTGCATCTAGGCTGTGTTTATACCTAGATGTGGCATGACGCCCTTAAGTTTTAAATTCGCTTCCGCTATGTTATGTTTGTTGGTTGAGATAGGCAGCTGTTGTGTTAAGTTTTATCTATCTCAGCCTGTGTGAGGTTGGGTGTCACATAACTAGTCTAAACAAATCCATATGGAGTAAACTCAAAGGTCTAATAGATGAATCCACATATTCAAACTTAAACAAAGATTTGATTTGTTTCCCTTTTTTACATGCTTCACAAATCTTGTCTTTTTTAAAAGTCATGTTTGGCAGACCTTCCCAACAATTGTCTTCTGGCAAGCTTATTGACTGCTTGGTTGAGTTTGTAGTGCCAATCCCAACTTAAATCAGACTTGGTTTTAACTATCAGACAAACACTTGATTTTGTTGAATTCCAGTCCACAACATACATGTTCTTTCTTCTCCTTGCTAAAAGAACAGTCTCCTTTGACTCTTCGTTGATTACAAAGCAGTTACTCTTCGAGAACTCAACTTTATATCCTTTCTCACAAAATTGACTAATGCTTTGTAGATTGAACTTCAATCCTTTTACATAAGATACGACTTTTATAGTCAAACCATTCTTAGTGACTTTTCCTAATCCCTTAGCCTGACCATACTCTTCATCACCACCAAACAGAACCTTCAGTCTATTGGATGCCGGAAGTTGACTAGACTTGACTTCTCACCAATTATGTGCCTTGAACACCCACTGTCAATGTACCAAACGGTCATGTTTTCCTCTTCTTCATTTTCCATCAAACAAAGATCTTCTTCATCATGATCCTTGGCAAAGAGGCAGATGAGTCCCTTTTTATCCCCAGATCCATCACTCTCATCACTAGAACTAGATGAGCTTAAGTCTCCGACTAACTTCTCGGTTGAGTCTTCGGTGACTAAGCTTTCTTTTTCCAGTCACTCTTCGAATGAATTCTCGAGTCTATATCATTTTGATTTGATTCTCTAGGAGTATTTCTCGAGTCTTCCTTGGTGGAACTTTTTGGTTGCTATTGATGTCTACTTACAACTGGGTAAGGGTAGTCAACTTTGAATTGACCTGCTATCAAGCAGTTATAGCATAAACTTTGGAACTCTTCAGCTCCGCTACTCCTTGTGCTAGTTGATATCTTAGAGTGTCTCCTTGTTAATGATGAGAGACTTGCTTGGTTGCTTCGTGCTTTGTTTTTCCTCATGAACATTTTGAATTTACACACAAACGTAGCAAACTATTCGTTAGTTAAGGAACCAAATGGGTTAGAATCGGACCTTGAGGATGTAGATGGCTGGTTAGCTATTAAGGCGGTGTTTTTGGGCTCGGTTGACTCATCGTCACTTCTCGATCACATCTCAAACTCATATGCCTTGAGGTCTTTGAACACTTGGACTATGGGCACATGCTTGAGATCCCTATGATCTCTCATAGCGATCACCTTCACGTCCCACCTTGGGCAATCCTCGCAAAATCTTGAAACACATTTTTTAATCCTCGGAAATATGGTTTCATCTATTGTCTTGAATAATATGTCTTTTGCAATATTATCTAAGTTATTTTGTTTCCTGCACTCGTTCATTCACTCTTGTTGTGGCTTAAGAACATATCATGGGGAATCTCTAGGGTCTGCACCGCTGTAGTGTTGACTATCCAAATTTGCACTGGCCCCACAGTAATCATTTGCCACATCTCATTGTGCAAGGTGGATAGATGAGCCTGCATTCAAATTTTCCAATCATCAAAACGATCTAGACTGAGCATCAAGTGCTTAGAAATTGATCCTTCCATTTTTATGAAAGATTGTGCTTATGGAAAATGAATTTGATTTTCAAAAGAAGATCAGTAGGCAGTATGCAAAGACTGTTCACCATGCAAGGTTACTGCTCCAATACCACTTCTTGGTCCCGAAGGGTTGAGTCACAAGTTTTGAAGGAGAGAGGTGAATAGATTTTTGTAGATTTTTTAAAATCTGTACTATTTGGATGTCCCAAATTAAAGATGAACTTAAAAAATATATAAAAAAATATATATATAAAAAAAAAAACTTTTCGTAAAGGATTTTGGCAGCAGAAAACGTGAACCATTTGTAAATATTAAGTACAATTTAGTCTTGATAAATTTTAGGTTTGGTTGAGTTATGAGCTTGAATATAAAGGCTTGTAAAGTAATGAGAGACAAAGAGTTTTTAAAATGGTTCGGCTAAAATCCAGCATACTTCCACTCTTCTCCTTAAACTCTAAGAAGGATGCATTTAAACCCCTTTTAGTACAAAAGAACACTAAAGCTTGATCACAGAACTGCCCTCTAGCTTCTAGGTTTTTCGCAAGCCTTAACTTGTTACTCCGCCTCTTTCTATTTCACCGAGTAGAGATACAAAAGTTGATAACACAAAAGAATCCTCCAACTTGATGTAGACTTGGCGCTTGAGTCTTCATTTCAAGTTGGCCAACGTCTAAGCTAGACTTGAATTGTAGTTCTTTTCTCTTCTTTCACTGGTCATGTTATCTTAGCGCTTGAAAGCTTTGAACACTTGATAATTTTCATTTGAACGACCAACACCTTCTTCAATCTTGATTGAAGGTATTTATAGGGCTATTTGCTTGTTTGAAATAAATTCATTAGAGAGACATGAATTTCACACATAAAGTAACATTTCATATTATCCACTGGTCATTATCCAAGAGTTAAAGGACGTTTGAAATTCATGTCATGTTTTCCAGCTGTTGACTCGCATTTGTCTGTTGCACCATGCTTTTTGCACTGCACCTTTTTGTTTAGGCTTTTAAGGAAAATCCATCTTAGAATGTGTACCTAAGAGTCCATTTACCTTTGGTAACATTTTCACATAAATCTCTTGACTTTTTTTCTTATATCTACTATACTAATAAGAGCCAAAGAGAGTTAGGCCTAAAATGGGTAGAAAAAATGGCGGTCAAATTATTTAATCAAATGGATGGTTCAGATGAATTATTTAATCAAAGAGATGATTAAGATAATTCAGATTAATATTATTAATAGAGATTACCTAATTTAACATTACTATTATGATTATCCGTTAAGTTTTCCGTTAAATATTCTCTTCTCTGTTAATATTCCGTTAACTTTTAACTTACCCATTATCTACTATACTAATAAGAACCAAAGAGAGTTAGGCCTAAAATGGGTATGTAGAAAAAATGGCGGTCAAATTATTTAATCAAATGGATGGTTCAGATGAATTATTTAATCAAATAGATGATTAAGATAATTCAGATTAATATTATTAATAGAGATTACCTAATTTAACCTTACTATTATGATTATCCGTTAAATATTCTCTTCTCCGTTAATAGTCCGTTAACTTTTAACTTACACATTAATTTCTATAAGAAAGATCTTAGGTTCGAACATCATCTCAATCAAATTTGACATAATTAAGTTTCTCACTCTATTTACTCTTATTAAATTAAATAAATTAGTAGCTACAACAAAAAATGATAAATATATATTTCTAAAAAAAAGTATTCATTATCAAAAAATTAAATTAAATAAGAGAAATAATTTCATTAGTTATATTGTCTTTATTTTCTCTCATGCAAACATTCTTTACATTCAAATTTATCAATTGCTATTCATTACATTGTCCATTATCTTATTTTTACAATATCTTGTAATTAAATATCAAAGTTATAGTATAAAATAATATTATATATTTATTTACCAAGTATTTTATTAATACTATGAAAAATAAATTTTAAAATAATTTGAATCTAATTATATTAACTACTTGGGGATTGGTTGACAAAGAGAGTACTCAAATAACCCAACAAATTGAAGCGGAATCGTTCTATTTTACTCTTATTGAATTAAATAAATTAGTAGTTACACCAAAAAATGATACATATGTATTTCTTTAATACCATGAAAAAAATAAAAAAGAATAGTTTGAAACCAATCATATTAACTACTTGGGGGATTTGTTGACAATAAAAGTACTCAAATAACACATTACCCAGGAAATTGAAGCGAGAAACTACATTTTAATATCTTTGGAATATATAATATTTTAAATTTTCAAATTTTTATTAATTTATTTAATCTTTTTTTCTTAAACTAGGGATTTCTTTATCCACAATAACTCATTCAACAATAATGGTTGAACCAAATAAACCCCAAGCAGAACACCTAAAGGAAAGTCCATAGCTCCTATATCATAATCTCATTGCATGACGTTGTCATCTATGCTACCAACAATAACTGAATTGCAAATAACACACTACCAACAAAAAAGAAGAGAACAAATAGTAAAGATGAAGACAATGACAATGTTACTCAAAAGAGAATTAAGAACACTTAGAAAAATTCAAATGAAAAGTAGTATTTATTTAGACTATCATTTTTAGACCAAATATTTAGACTATCGATTTTACAAGGTTGCAAACATTTATTTTAGTAATAATTATAATGAATTTTCTATATTATCTTGAATTCATATACTTTGAGTTAGATATTTAATTAAAAAAATTCGACATTCAATTACCTATGTATAAACTTCTCCTATATAATCTTGCATTGATATACTTTCAAATATTTATTTAAATATAAACATTGGGCATTAACCCATACGCGCAATGCGCGTATAAAACTAGTAGTTAATATAAAGTTTATTACAAGTATTTAATTAATACTATTAATTGTAACTTTATATAAATATAAATATATTTATATAGTTAATATAAAGTTTATTTATTACATAAACTATATAAGGCTATAAACATTTTATAAACGTTATAACTTAATAATATTATAATTATAAAATAAAAACATTACATATAAATTATATTAGTGTTAAATGTATATTAAATAAATTATAATTATATTACAAATTAAAATCTAATTATCTAAACATAAATTAAAATTTAATTATCTAAAACATATACTCGTATTATATATAAGCACACATGACATTTGTTTAAAAAGTTCACTATGCTTAATTGGTAGAGATTCTAGTTCTTAATTAGTAGGTTTCGGATTTGCGTCTTGTAATATTTGAATAATTAAAAAATATTTTAAAATAAAATAATTATTTAATTAATTAATAATAAATGAACTGACCCATTTAGCCTGCTAGCCCGTGCTTAGTCGGGATAGGCCAAAAATCTCAATCCGAATTCAAAACGGGTCGGATCGACCCGACCCATTTCTTTCCCATTCGGGCTGGGCTGACCAGTTTTGGAATTACTTTGGAGAGCTTTACCAAATCTTTAACTAATAAATTCTCAGACAAAAATAATAAAAAATTTAACACCCCTTCCCTCCCCAATTATTAATTTATACCAGACATTATATTCTGTAAGAAAAGAATACTCTGTTATATTGAATTTTGTAATAGCTATGGAAACAAAAAATGAGGTTCAAAATCCTCCTCAAATCAAGCATAAGCCCTCCATTCCATGGCGGACCCGCATAACCCTTTCCCTTGTCTCCGCCGTCACCGACGCCTCTCGCCGCCAAAATGGCACCGTGAACCGCCGTCTCCTCAAGATATTCAACATCACTGCTCCCCCCAACGGCAACCCTGTCAACGGCGTCAAGTCCTCCGACGTCACCCTCGACCCGACCCGCAACCTCTGGTTCCGTGTCTTCATCCCCACGGGCGACGAGGCGCGGAATTCCGCTTCCCTCCCCATAATCGTCTTCTTCCACGGCGGCGGCTTCGTGTACCTCAGCGCCGACACCAAGGAGTACGATGCAGTTTGCCGCCGATTTGCGCGCAAGGTCCCGGCGGTCGTCGTTTCCGTTAACTATCGGCTGGCCCCGGAGTACCGCTACCCTGCTCAGTACGATGATGGGTTCGACGTGCTGAGATTCCTCGATGATGAGAAGAACGATGGGATACTGCCAGAAAACGCTGACGTGTCTCACTGCTTTCTAGCCGGAGATAGTGCCGGAGGAAACCTGGCCCACCACGTGGCAAAGCGAGCATCCGAATCCAGTTTCCGGCGGCTTAAGGTATATACCCATGTTCCTTTTCATCTGTTTTTAACACTTTCTTCTTCTTATTATTCTTTTTTTACTAATTTTTAATTAATTTTATAAAAAAATCACTATTTTAGCCCATCAATTTTCTAATTGTCTTAGTTTTAAATTTTAACTAATTTAATCATTAAATTGTTTCTAATTTCGCCAATTAAACCATGGCCAAATTGATGAAATTTTAAAAAATGTGAAAGGCACCATTTTGATCACCAAAAATGTATAATTTATGAAATTTTAAATAATTTGATAATCAAATTAGTTTAAATTAAAAATTAGGAACTGCATTGACAGTTGAGAAACAATTGAAGGATTAAAATGATTATTAACTCTATATTTAATTTTAATTTTTTGTATTTAATAATATTTTTAAAGTAATTTTTAACTATTTCCACCCAAGTATAAAATATTCAGTATTTAAATTTTGATAATTTTGATATTCAGTATTTAATTTTAATTTTAATTTTTTTTATCAAACTCATAACGATTAGCTATTGTTCTCATCCTTTTAAAACGAATTATTTCACTCAAAACGATATTGTTTTGAGCGAAATAATATTAAATTGTTCAAACTCTATATATTTTTTAGATTAATATTTAATATTAACTATTAAATTATTAAATAGTTTATAGTTATCAAATCTTAAAAATTAATATATATATATATATATATATATATATATATATATATATATATATAAGGAAAAAGTGTCAAATAGGTCACTGAACCTATCACTTTTGTGCAATTGGGCCATTGAACTTAAAAAGAGTGCAATTCAACCATCAAAAAAGTAAAATTTGTGCAATTGGACCATTTTTACAATAATTTTCTAGTAAAATCCGATTATATTACTAACATATATGTATTAAAAGTGGCATTTTCTTCTACCATATTAGTTGGGAGTCAATATTGAAATGTTTTTAACTCAAATTGAATTAAAAAAATTTTAGAAAAATGTCCTAATTGCACATATTTTACTCGTTTGATGGTTGAATTGCACATTTTTTAAGTTCAATGGCCTAATTGCACACAAGCGATAAATTCAGTGGCCTATTTGGCATTTTTTCCTAAAAAAAATTAATAATAAATACACAGGCGCTGGACACTCCCCGAGCGCTCGAGGAGCGTCTAGCGATTTTTTCAACCATGCTAAAATATAATGTATATATTATTCTAACTCATATAGTACATTAATTTATCTTTATTATCCTAACACATAATATACATTATTCTAACTCATAATGTACGTTATATTAACCTATAAAGTTCAACAACATCGTTTTAGATCGTGATTCACACAGTTATCTAGACCACAGTCCATACGATAATTTACTTGTTTTGGTTAGCTCGATCTTTGTTGTATCTGTATTTTGGTGGCATTTAATGTCACGTTTTCATTGAAGAGTCAAAAGAGTTAATAAAGTTAGTTTCAATATGTCAGAGATAATAGACTGACACCATCAATATCAAATTTCAAGTGACAACGTGGGCAATTCCTCCTCCACCCCGGCAAATTATTGCATGGACCATGGAACTGTGTGGACCAAAAATAAAAATTACATTATTTTTGTATTTGAGGTATATTATTTTTGTACTGTAGGTACATTATTTGATAGTATATATCAAATAATGTACATTCAGTACAAAAATAATGTACTTTCAGTACAAAAATAATGTACATTTTATTTTTGGTCCACACAGCTGTGTGGACCATGGTCCATGCAATAATGATTGCTCCACCCCTACCCCATTTATACAATCATTATGGTTCACACAACTGTGTGGACCATACTATCAAATAATGTACATTCAGTATAAAAATAATGTACATTATATTCATGGGATGTATATTATTTGTGTATAAAAATAATGTACATTCAGTACAAAAATAATGTATATTTAATACATTAAAATGTATATTTTATTATGGTCCACACAATAATTTGCCCCATTCATATGGGCGGGCATAATTCGTGTCTAACAGTTTTTGGACTTGGAAAGAGTACACTCGAAAATATTTAGGTGACCTATATTGACACGGGTTAAATCCAAACTCGATCAGTGTCTACCTCTTATATATATATATATATATATTTAATAGAAATATGAAATATATTCTTATATATGAAAATGACTGCATTAAAGATTTATTGTTTTTTTTAATATTTATAATTCTTTATAAGATAGTATATGTTCTATACTTTTTCAAATACATGACTATTCATTTGAAAGGGTAATAGAGATATCAATCATATTACAATGGTAGTTGACAAAATTTTAGATTGTTAATTTGGTTAAAAGTGTATAGTTATCTTAGGAGGTCAAGCCGTCAGGGATCCGAACTCATTCTTGCTATTTGCAATGCCCCTTAAATATATATTAAGAAAAATGCTTTGTTCTCACTAAACCTCGTTTCGGAGTTCTTTAAGGGATGGATAATTGATGTTCTCATATGTGGTGTTGAACATATAATAAAATATGTACGATGCGCAAAAATATATATCTAATATTAATACTCAATGTTAAAATATTGATTATATTAAAATATTTTTTAAAATAATAGTATATAATTAATTTTTTAAATTCATAGTTGTAGAATTCATACTATATTAAAAGTACACTTAATAATTTGTGTAATAATTAAAGTATGATTAATATTATTAAAGTAAGAATTTTAGATATGATAAATTACTAAATATAATTATGGTAACAATTTATTAAAATTTAAATGAAATCAAATTTATTTCTTATATTACTCCAATATATAATTCATACATACATTATTATCATTGAAAATATATAAGAAAGGATAGCGTATGCATTTACATGGTATTAATAATGGGAAAAGATAACTGAAATTATAATGGTTGAAATATTTTTGTCCAAAAAAATTACATAGTATAATTTTTATAGAAATAGTATAAAAAATTAACAAAAAGAAAAGGGGCATGAATCATGAATATAATCTAGATTAAGAGCGACCTTGTGGTCTAGTGGCACCCGATGTCCCGATTTATACTCTTACATGGATAATGGGAGTAGGTTCGAATCTCAGTGGAGTTCAACTGGCTATGAACATATTCAACATTGTATTAAGACGTTTTATGTATTTAAAATAGGAAAAAGTGTCAAATAGGCCACTGAACTTATCGTTTTTGTGCAATTGGGCTATTGAACTTAAAAAGTGTGCAATTCAACCATCAAACAAGCAAAATTTGTGCAATTGGACTATTTTTACATAAATTTTTTGGTAAAATCCAATTATATTACTAACATATATGTATTAAGAGTGACATTTTCTTCTACCACACTAGTTGGGAGTCAATATCGAAATGTTTTTAACTCAAATTGGATTAAAAATTTTTGTAAAAATGGTCCAATTGCACAAATTTTGCTTGTTTGATGGTTGAATTGCACACGTTTTAAATTCAATGATCCAATTGCACAAAAGTGATAAGTTCAGTGGCCTATTTAACACTTTTTCCTTTAAAATATAATATTGAAAATGAAGGTGGGTGGAGTGGTGGCAATACAACCATTCTTCGGAGGAGAAGAGCGGACGGAGGCAGAGGAGAAATTGCAGAAGTTCGATCATCTAATATCAGTGGCCCGCACAGACTGGATGTGGAAATCGTTTCTGCCGGGGGAGGACAGGGACCACCAGGTGATCAACGTCAGCGGCCCCCGCGCCGCTGACATATCCAAACTGGATTTTCCGCCCACCATCGTGCTTGTGGCGGCCTTTGATCCTCTCAAGGATTGGCAGAAGAAGTACTACCACTGGCTTAAGACCTCAGGCAAAGAAGCTTACCTCGTAGAGTACCCAAACGTCGCTCATGCTTTCTACATTTTCCCTGAGGTCCCTGAATCTAAGCAGCTAATTCAGGATGTTCAGGATTTCATTCGTACCCACTCTTGACTCTTCCGTTCCAACCAAAAACATATTGCCTTTTTGCCTTTTGTGCGGTCACGCATTATCAGTTTGCTTTCCTTTCCTAAATGTACAATGTGCTGTGTAATCTTCCCTCTTCTTTTTTTACTTACTATTAAAGACATGTAATGTAATTACTCTATATTATTATTGATACAATAATATGGAGATTGAGATTTGAGATTGATATCACATCAGTGAAACACATTTTCACTCGTTGAGATCAAGACCCTAAAAGAACATCATATCCACCATTGCCAAAGTCTAGTAGTACAAACTGTGAGTAGAGTTTAGTTAGGGATTTACATAAAAATTCTCAAAGAAAATCCAACACCAGCAATTGCAGTATAATAATATTTGCTTGCTTGCTTGCTAAGCAGAGTTAGTTCTTGCCTTGAACAGCTTCCTTAAGCTTCTTCCCCAAGGCATAAGCCAGAGGAGGAGGAACTGCATTTCCAATTTGCCTGTGCTTGTGCAAAATGTTACCAGCAAACTGATATGTATCTGGGAAACCCTGCAATAATTCAACACACTCAGTACGTAAAACCTTTTATCACTCACTGTTTTACTAGCTTTNGAAAATATAGAGCCTTTGGATTTCGCACCAACTTGGAAAAAATATAGTGCTATGGCGGAGTTTGAATCATCAATTCGAAATTTCCAACTTATTGAGTTACTAGTTCTCCGCCAAAGACTTTGTGGTTTAGTGGCACCCGGTGTCTCAGTGTCTGTAACAGAGTTAGTGGTACTTAAATCACTGGCCGAACGAAATGAGATAATACCTAATTATGTATAAGTAATTGCAACTGTAACAGATTCAGTAGTACTCAAATTATTATTTTTAAATAAGTATTTCATTGTAACAGATAAAAAAGTTCTCCATGCTCACTGGCCGAACGAGATAATACCTAATTATTATTTTTAAATAAGTATTTCAAAATATATCAATGCAGGATTATATTGGAGATATTGATGTATAAGTAATTGAATGTTGAATTTGTTTATTTAAATTTAGTAATTCAAAATATATAAATACAATATATTGGAGATTAATTATAATTGTTACTAAAATAAATATTTACAACTTTGTAATAACTTTAGTCTAAATACTTAGTATAAAAATGATAGAATAAATAAATACTACGTAGTACTTTTTATTTTAATTTATCTAAGTCTTATTAAATCTCTTTTAGGCAACATTTACATTGTCTTCATCTTCAGTACTTGCAATTGGATTACCGGTGGTAGCATAGAGGGCAACGTCATGAAATGAGATTATGGTGTAAAAAATTGTAAATTTACCTTGTTGTGTATATGATTAGGATCTTAATTGTATTTTGAACTCTTTATCTTTCAAGCGCGTTGATATTTGATATTACGAGGTAGTTTTTCATTTTAATTTCTGAGATTATTTGAATATTCTCTTTGTTAACAAATCCTCCCCAAATAATTAATCTGATTTACTTCAAACTGCTTTTTAGTTAAATTATATATTTTTTAAATTTTTTGATAATGAATAAAAAATTTTTGAATAAAGGCATTGTAGACTTCTAATTCTAAATTAAAGAAATGAATTTTTTGTCGTAACTACTAAATTATTTAATTTAATAACAGTAATAGTGTGACGTACTTTATTTTCATCGACAACAATGAAGTCGTAGTTTTTTTTTATTTACATCCGTTGTTGAGACAATTTTATTTTGGGAGTTTGTCAATAACAATTGCTACAATTGTTATCAATAGAGGATGATAATAAAACCCATTATAACATATTCATAGTATATGTTTAACAATTACGTGTTGGGATGATGTTAGAATCTAAGATCTTTCTTACAAAAATCAATAAGTTAAGAATAATATATAGTTAACAGAATATTTCGTTAATAAAGTTTATACTAACAAAATTTATCTTTCTTATAAAAATCTAATTTATTGGACGACTTATAAATTTATTGAACGACCTATAATTTATTGATGAGGTGGTTCAATAAATTTATAACAAAAACATAAACCCAATTGCTTCGATTTCCAACTTCTCACTTAGAGGATCTCCAACCCTATGAGATAAGGTGGAAAAAATGGCGAGATTAAAAAGGATAAAGGATTGGAGAAATAAGGAAATTGCTACTCCGGAGACCGAAAAACTCACATAGCATTATGGACGCTGAATCAAAATGACGAGATACATAATTAATACTTGTAAAGTATAAAATTTTATACTATAAGACACAAAAAAATCACAACACAAAATACATACACATGTCATATATTTAATATTTTTCAAATCTGATTTAGATACAAAATTTGTGTTCATAGGCACAGAATTTCACAACACAAGACATAAAAACTCATAACATAAGATACAATTACTAATTTGTTTCATGTACAAAATTTGTATTCTTAAGATACATAATTTCATAACACAATACACAAACACTAACAACATAAAACACATACACCAGATATTGTGAATCCTAGTCCATGATATAGAGTATCTTAGAAATAAGTTTTTTTTTTTTTTTTTTGCGGTTCTTGATGAGTTTTTGTAAGTATAATTAGGAAAGAGAAAATACGAGGGGAAGAAAAAAAAAACAAATATGATTAAAAAAAATTTAAAAAAAAAATGTATGGGTCAAGCGCGCCTGACGCGCCCGCTGGGCGCATGAGTGACAGCCACGCATGTCGTGCGAGGTTGGAATAAATGTTGTGTGGGGTCCACTTTTATGCAATAAACCTTTGTTTTGCAAGAGTTAATTTGGCCTTCTCTCACCTATTCTCTCTATTGCCATGTTGACATTTTTTTTCTAAAAAATCGTGAATAAACTACTGCTAGGGATGCTCTAAAGCATTCTTATCAAAGGTTTTTACATGGTTTATGTCAGAGCACATGATGACTTGGATGAGAGATAGAGGGAGAGAGAGACGAATTAGGAGCCTCTGCAAGAGTGAAGTTTTTTGCAAGTAAATGGGACCCACTGATGCAATGGACAGCTGCATCAGACATGCGCGACCTAACCAAAGCGTGGTTTTGTAGAATTAGGTCATTTTGTGTTGTTAACAAAAGTTATGATTTGAGTAAGTGCAACATAAGTAGTAAATATGTAAATTAAAAGATAGAGAGCGAGATTTTTACAGTGGTTCAACCAATTCGTCCTATTCCACTCTTCTCGTAGAAATCCTTAGGAGGCTTCCACTAATATAACAATCCTATACAAGTGGAGAGGGCTTGTGGTTTGATCACAAAGCCAGCCACAAGCTCAGTTTGTTCACAAGTTTCAATGGTTACTCATCTCCTTTCTACTTTAACAAGTAGAGATGTTGGGTTGAACACAAAGCACTTATTCTTCTCCAACTTGGCGTTAAATGCTTATTGATTTTTCAAAGTCTTTCTTCTTGACCTTGAATTCTTGCAATATTTCTCTCACTAGTCAACTTTGATAGCTGTATGAATACTCTTATGATTTCCCATTCAATTTTAAATGAAGTTATTTATAGACACTCATGAATTTGTCTATTGAAGGAAATACCAAATTCAAATAAGTTTGTCTTATAGTAACCAGTGGTAGCGTGTAAGGTTGCACTTGTCAGACTTTTCAGCCGTTGCATGACTTTTTGCTCCTAAAAACTTTGATTTTTGTCTTGAGCATTTGTCTTGACTTTGTATGGAAAATCTTTCTTGAAGTATGTACCTAGGCACAACAAAGCCTTGGTACATTCATGTTGCTTACTGTGCAGCTGAGGTTGATTACTATAATGTTTGTGAATATCCTGATTGTATGAGAACATTTGTAAGGTAACATTTGGGGCAACCTTTCGGACTTGACTATTGAAGATAAGTCAATCCAACACTATTCGGTATAAAATACTCCATAACTGTTTGGTTAGTTTTACCATTCGGTCCCAATAATTTTTGGGTAAGACTTGGTCCTTTCACTTTTGGGCCATAAAGCTTCCAATCTTCAACTATTTAGTTTTCAAGTCTTGAACTTTTCGGGTGTAGTTGTCCTTTACCTTTCGAATTTTTGACTTTTAGAGCTTTGACTTTCTTAAAGTTTCCTTTTAGATTAAATTACTATCCGGTATGTTTAATTTCCGGTCAGTAAAATTTGTTCCTAAGATTAACCATTTGGATGTTACAACTAAGAGATCCTTAATAAAATTTGGGGACCTAATTTTCTAACTTATTTGGTATAATCAAAATTTAAATTACAATGTTCCTAACAATTGGCACCACTATTTGCCGTTGAAATTATGGTGGAAGAAGCGAAAGACGGCGAGTCACACCATGGGTTGTGGTTGAGTCGTTTTCCTTCGGTGGATCTCGCACAACAAATGTTTTTTTCCCTCTTGAAGAATTCACTTGCAAACTCAAAACTCCCATTTGTCTGACACAACTTTCCTAAAACCCTAGGATTAAAAAAAAAATAAATCTTTTTCAAAACATACAAATCCCACCTCGACCACCCGCTCACCCTCTTCTCATTTCTGCCGTACCAAGACAGTTTTGTGTGCAACACTTGTCTGCAGAAGGGATCAACGTTCGTTTACCACTAAAGGACGTGCTCATTCAATCTCCACGTGGAGTGCATGATCTAGCCAGAAAAATGCAATGGGAAGACCACAATGCTCTTTTACGCATCACCGAGGCTGAATAATGACAGAAAAGAGCAGGAAAATGAGGAGGAGAAAGTGACAATTGCCTACGAAGTCTAACATTACAATTTGCATGAAATGGGAAGCTGGCAGTGTGATCTGCATAGGATACTGGGATTGAAATAGAAAATATGGCAATTACAAGTTTACCCCATATTTAACCGTTGTTGGATGGAAATACATTGAGCAAAATCAAAAGTTCGGGACTTAATTATGTTAAAATAGTCGAGTATGACTAAATCGAGAAAAAAATATCATACTCAATATAAGTATGTTGGATATTAGCTTGAAAGAGAGATAACAAATAAATAAAGAGTTAATTCCAGAAATGGTCCCCCGACTATGTTGATTTTCCAAAATTGATCCTCGTCTTTTAATTTGGACGAAAAAAGACACTTGACTGTTGGTCCCAAGGGGATGGGGTACAAGTCTAGAGGGGGGGGGTGAATAGACTTGTATAAGATTTTGCAAATCTTTTCGACCTCTCGTGTGTATTGGACTTAGGATGTTTAGGTCCGATACCTCACGGGATGAAGACAAAGTTTTATGCGCAGCGGAAAATGTTATCCCCTTTTAATTAGCACGAGTTTGAGTTAGTTCGAGAAGTGCGATTATATGCAGTGCAGTTCGAGAGTTAGATAGCGAGAGATAAAAATAGAAAGTAAATGCGAGAGAAATTTTTAAGTGGTTAGGCCAACCCGCCTACGTCCACTCTTCTTCTAGAAACTCCCTAGAAGGATTGCACTAAAACTTCCCTTTTTAGTACAATATCTAGCGCTTGAGCTTTGATCACCAAGCCCGCCTCAAGCCTCAGGATCTTCACTAGACAGCCGCCAGGTTACTCCGCCTCTTCTTGCTTAATCCTAAGCAAGGACCTTTGGTTGTCACAGTTTAATGTAACAAGTTCCAATCTGACCAAAAGCTATCGTTGAAGTAATGTCGATGTAGAACAGCTTCGGTCACCTTCTGGATAAGTATATGTTTAAGCTTTGTAACTCTCTCAAACACTAGGATGTGTTTTTCTCGCTGTGTTGAATATCAAGAATGATATTCCAGATCTAGCACTTGCACTTGAACGTTTTGAATTTTACACTTCTTGCAAATCAGTTCACTGGTTATGCTCAGTAACTCATTAACTTCTTTTGTTTGTGCCTTCACGTCCTTATATATGAGAGAGGAATAATTCCGTTGGAGGGAAAATTATTCCGTTTGAAATTTGTCTCCCATGCTGATCATGGGACTTGAGTATTTTCAGCATGTTC
>CM008332.1:27967702-27981357 GCA_002525835.2 Ipomoea batatas
AACATGATTAATGTAACTGAACATATTTATGTGTAGTTAGTTAATTATTCCCTGTGATGAATTAATTACAGACATGTTATACTTGTGTTGGATGGATGTTCTTCCCTTACAAAAATAATTGGAGGCTGTGACTTTATGTTTTCAGACTGCTCTCTTTGACTGACTTAATTGGGTAAAATCATCAAAGTTGATGGATCTAATTAAGTACAAAAAGTCATTTAAGACTAAATCGAAAAAAAAAAAATCACTATAATCAATGACAAAATTGGGTATTAAAGCTACTCATGAATCAACTGATCATTCTCGGAATCTCCTTCCTCAACTTTGGGCTTTGATAGACCCTACCCTGCACCGGGGCAATCATTATTGCATGGACCATGGTCCACACAGCTGTGTGGATCAAAAATAAAAAGTACATTATTTTAGGTCCACACAGCTATGTGGACCATGGTCCATGCAGGCTTGCATAGTTGGACTGCACATAGCGGTGGATTTCCGAGCACAGTGGAAGTCTCTTTTCGAGGGTGACGCATGGCTCTGATACTAAATTAAAGCATGTGCTCCATCTCAACTAAAAGCCTAAGCTGATAGTTGGACTGCACATATCATATTTATGCTCACACTCAGAAGCATGCAAGCACCTTCAATGGAATTCTTAAAAGCTTGTGCTTTGGCAGCGTATGAATCCCAAATCTGAAATTTTATACTTGGTATAAAGCAAACAACATGTGTAATATATCTAATAATATAAAAGATTCAGAAATTCTAGTCACAAGAATTAAAGAATTCTATCTATTAGAATTTTGTCAACATTTGAAGTAGCTATATGCCTATATAGTGGGCATAAAGAAAATGACATACTTTTCGCTCTTTCATTTCAGCGATCACACCAGTATTCCCATCTATTCCAGTCCATGCATTCTCACCATTTGCATGCTAGAAAAGACACCATAGTTACATTCCAGAATGCAACGAGAAATTTAAATCACATGTACTTTATTTATTATAGAGAGCATTTACCTCGGGGTGAGCAAATGATCAGTCGGTTACATAACCGAAAAACCGACGGGAATTTTTAACACTCGTAACCGACCGAAACCGATCGAAGTAAATGCTATAACCGACCGAAAAACCGATCATCGATTTCGGTCGATTATGTCGGTTACCGAAAAATCGAAAAAGCAAACGATTATTAATCCAAATCTAAATACTACAAAGTTAAATTGCCTATGCCAAAGTGCTAAGTGGAAACACAGTACCTTAGTAATGACATTACAAAATGCAAACTAACAATGCTTAATTAAGTGCCGAAAAAAGTTCACACATACTGCCTGGAAGCACACTGCCAAAGTCCAAACCTTAACCTATCAAATGAAATATAATAAAATTATTATAATTATTACTATTATTATACAAAGATTACAAATAATAAGGAAGAAATAATTAATTTTTAACTAATTTAGTTAACTAGTGAATTAAACATAATGAACTGTCCAGTAATTAACATATTGTCCAGTAAATAATCAAATTTTAAACACTTAATTTAGTTAATTAAGCATATCGTCCAGTAAGAAATGCAAATGCAAATCTAATTGGTTAATCTTTAGTAAATAGCCCCAATGCATTATGGTTTATGCTAGTATGGCAGTCGGCAGTATTGGTCCATTGTATATTATATATAGTATATGCATATATATGGACGGTTATCGGTCACGATCGATAATCGATCCTAAATAACCGCAAAAAAAAAAAAAAAACATGAAACACCGAAAAATCGATGTTTTTAAAAAATTAATAACCGAAACCGACCAAAAACCGAATTTTCCGGCCAGTTCAGTTATCGGTCATCAGGTATCGGGCGGTTAATCGTAAATTTGCTCACCCC
Organism: Ipomoea batatas; assembly: GCA_002525835.2. Classification (NCBI taxonomy): domain Eukaryota; kingdom Viridiplantae; phylum Streptophyta; class Magnoliopsida; order Solanales; family Convolvulaceae; genus Ipomoea; species Ipomoea batatas. The sequence goes on from CM008332.1 coordinate 27,969,588, forward strand.
TACATTTACCTTCCCCTGCAGTGCACTCATAGTCCGAATCACATTGACCCCACAATTTTGGGCCAAGGTTCGTGGTATAGCCTCAAAAGCAATTGGTGCAGCTTCATAGGGCCACTATATAGTGCAATCGTTATATCGTGGACCAAGGTCCACAGTGTACCGTGGACCATGTTCTGAAACGGCGTCGTTTTGATGTTAGTGGATGCGAACGCGAATGACTTCATGGAATTCATTGTCTAGAATACACAGAATGATTTGAGTGAATACACAGAATATTGACACAACTACACAGAAATCATCCTCTTAACATTCGAATACACAAAACACGTCACAACCTATGTTTAAGTACCTCTAACATGAATACACAGAATCGCAGTCTACAATACACAGAATACTTTCAAAGAATACACAGAATATGAAAACACCAAATACACAAACGCATCACCCCTGTATTTAAGTACCACTAACATGAATACACAGAATTCATGTCTAGAATACACAGAATGACTTAAGGAAATACACAGAATATTGATACAACTACATAGAAATCATGCTCCTAACATTCGAATACACAAAACATGTCACAACCTATGTTTAAGTACCCCTAATATGAATACACAGAATCGTAGTCTACAATACACAAAATGTCTTCAAAGAATACACAGAATATTAACACAAATACACAGACCGGCCGAAACGGGAAACGTGATTTGCAAAAAAAAAACCATTAATTAAAATGATCAAAACGACGTCGTTTTGATACGGGGCGCACAATGCATTGTGCACCCTGGTTCACGATATAAATTGCCCTATACAGTGAATACTCAGTGCATTAATTTTTCTCAATGTTAACAAATTAACAATTGAATACTGACGTTTATGAAAGTACTATCTTGGGAGTGTCTACCAATTTTAACAGGAAAAATAAAGATGTTCATTAAAGTACTACATTCCGAGAAGATATAAAACAAACCCCTCCTTCCCTCAATATGATAGTGAAATTAATGGATCATAATTTACCTTTTCTATGCCTTCAACAGATGAACTCTTCTCCTTCAACATGGCAGATATAGTGATTACAGTCAACTCTGCTGCACCACCGCCAGGTACTAGCTTTGGATGCTTGATAATGTTTCTGGCTGCAGATATGACATCCTGCACAATAATGTAATTACAAATTCGAAATCACTTCTTACAAAAGGATGACAACTAAGTATTATTTATCATTTGGATAAAAGCTTATTCAGTTGTTTTACTGCTATAAGAGCACTCAATACTTCTTTTTTGGGTGTGTGCTTGGATATGCTTATTAGAAAGAGTTGATGTATTCAGAAAAATTTCTTAGAACTTATTACTATAAACTACTTCAAGGACCTTATCAACATATACTTTAAAAAACAATTTGAAATACCAAACTCATTTAAGCTTTTTTGTGCTTATCTGATCCTAGGAGCTAAGTGAAAAGTGATTATTTAAGTTTGTCAAGAAATCCAAAATGGAACTAAGGGTCCGTTTGGAAAGTAGTAAAATGACTTCTGGAAAATGTTTTTTGGAAATTGAGTCATTTTCCGAAAAACAGTTTCAGTTCCAGTGTTTGGATGTATTATGGAAAACTGTCTTTGTGTGTTTGGTTCATTTTCTGGAAAATGAGCAGGAAAATGAATAGAATTGTATGCTTCAACATTTTAACATCAAATTACAACATAATAACAAAAGTCTTCAAACAAGTTTTCATACAACATTAATAACTACAAAGACATACATAAAAGTCTTAAAAATTACAATCTACATTATAGTCTTATCATCCAACATAAGCAAGTCTTAAGTATCCAACATAGCCAATTACAAATACATACATAATTTAATTCAAAGAAGAAATAAATTTCTCAATCCATTTCCTCTTCAAACTTGCCTTCTTCGCCTTGAATATCCTCACTTGAACTTCATTTGTCATGAGGAATGACCTATGCTCATCACATCCTCAAACAGTTGATTTTCATCGATACCTATATTCAATGACTTAATTGCCGATGCAATGTTACCGAGTTGTTCAGCCATTTCATTGACCTTCAAGTCAATTGACTTTCGCTTACGCCCAGATTTTTGGGACGAAGCAGTTGATGCAGATGTTCTTCCCCTACTTTCTTCTTCAATTTGCTCGGGCAAAGTTTCATCGTTGTGATCAGACAACATCTCATCATTAGGACCATCTAAAGTAACATCTGCAAAGACTTTGCAAAGCGTCATATGGCACAATCTCTACCAGTAACAATGTACATCTCCTCATAGTACTCAATTTTCTTGTTCAATAACATTTTGTACTTGGGAGTTGCCTATGAATAAAAAAAAAACTTTAGAATTATGCAATAGTAGAAAAAAAATAACATAAGAACTATGATAATAAAATATTACCGAGATAAGCTCCATATACGGGGCTGGATCACATGTAATCATCTTCAAATTATCATCCCATCCAAGGCCACTCATATCCTTCAGCTTGCAAATCATCATCCATGTATTCTTCACAGTTCTCAAATGATTCTCCACATGTTTGGGTTCGCAGGCAACATTAACATTACAAAAAAAGCCAAAATAGCGACGGACAAAATCCGTCGCTAAGATTTGCGACGGATATTTCCCATGCTAAACGAAAAGAATCCATCGCTAAAATTCGTTCAGCGACGAATTCGTCGATGACATTTGTGAGGGACTAGCGACGGAATATTCCGTCACTACATCTCGCTAAACTAACAATTTGTCCGTCGCTAATTTCCATCTACGATGATTTTTGGACAAAATTTGCAAGGGATTAACGACGGATATTTCCGTCGCTATTATTAGTGTCAGAATTTTCCGTCGCTATACCGTCGTTAACTTAGCAACGGAATGAATCCGTCGCAAAATCCGTCGTTATTTTCGCGTTTTTTTTGTAGTGTAAATTGTTCAGAAATGGCAGATGCAACACGATTGAATGAAGAGGCTCTAAAATTGTTAGTTGGATTATTTGGATTCTTAGCCTCTTTCGCTAATATCTTTAAAATGTGTCCTCTATTGGCTTTGTCCATCGAAATTGCCTAGAAGTCATAATTCCCTTTCCTTTATTCATGTTGTTATAATGACATAAAAAACAATAACAACCAATGTCAACCATAAAATAATCCAATACAAAGCAATATTTAACATAAAAACAATATGAATCAATGTCAACTATAATTCCTAATAACAAGTACACAACAATAAGAAATGTTCAACAACTATCAATATCCAATACAAAGCAATATTTAACAAACTTCAGGAAAATAAGCATTAATTCCTAATAATAAAGTCATTCCACATTTGTTTCGCAATCTCATTTCTCTTTGCATTCCACTGTCTAGCTTCTTGTCTTTCTTCACTTTGGGTATGAGATAAGGGCAACAAGTTATCGTCATCAACATCAACATTTGCTTGATTAAATTCATCATTAGGATCAACTCCCATAATATGATTATGAATTATACAACAAGCTAAAACTACATCTACTTGTGTCTGGTAATCCCAAAAAGGTTCAACATCTAACACATGGAATTGTTTCTTCAAAATTCCAAACACTCTCTCAATAGATGTACGTAAGGACGAATGACGAAGATTGAAAAGTTCTTTCTTATTCTCGGGACGATGAGAACTAAACTCTTTCAAATGGTATCTAACACCACGGTATGGAGTAAGTATTCCATTTCGTATGCCATATCCAGCATCACCAAGATAATATTTCCCTACAATTTTACACAATTTGATTACTTATATGCCATTCTTATACAATAACAAACAACACAATGTAAAAAGTGATAACTATATTGGTTTTATACCTTCTGGAATTTTAAATCTATTTGGACGTGTGAGTGCATTGTTCAAGACTCGAGAGTCGTGTGCACTACATTCCCACCTAGCTAGCACATAACAAAATCGCAAATCAAAAGTGATGGCAGCAAATACATTTTGTGTTATTCCACTTTTACGTCCCCGAAAGCTTCCTTGCATATTAAGTGGCACGGATGCACGAATTGGGTTCCATCTATTGCTCCTAGACAGTCTTTGAAATATGGATAAAATCGTAGATTGCTAATGACTTCATGAGGAGTTACTTCACCTTCTGATAATACTATGAGGTTCTTATGCAAAGATAAAATGGCTCTCAAAACACTTCTAAAGTAACGGTGAATTGTCTCAATTGATCTATAATACCTTGACCCAACTACTCGAAAGCGTACATTGTGTATTATATGTAAAAATATTAGTACTTGTTCCTTAACACTTACGGCTCTAGTTGTGCGTAATAAGTTCTTACTAGCCAAAAGGTCACACAATTTATAAAAAGAAATTGGTCTCATTCTAATAATGCTAATACATTTGTTATCACCCTCACATAAGATACTATTTATATAACTCTCTCGTTCATAATCTCTATTGGTAATGTCATGCTCTATTTGGTTCCTATTTCTAAGTTGTTGCAATAGAAGAAGTCCAATAGCTAGTATAGCACTTGCTGCACCCATAACAGTGGCACGCACATGATTTCTATCCATCTATAAAAATAAAAAAAATAATATGACAACAAATATATCACAAAACTAATACATAACCACAAACAATTCGATACAACATATACCAATAAATATTTTTCCAAATTTCAATTTTTTACAAACAATTTACATAACACATAAAACTAATATTTTTTCAAAATTTTTTTACCAGTTCTGTTTCCAACACCGATGCATTGGTGTGGAAACTAGAACTGGTTTGTTCTAGTATCCGCACCGATGCGAAAACCAGAACTGGTTTCTAGTTCGCCTAGTTCAGTTCGAACTGCGAAAATCAGAGGCTCGACTCTGATTTCCGATGAGGAAACGGATAAATTTCCGGCTGTAGGTTTTCATTCCACAGCCATAAAATATTTGTGTATCTTTTAGATCTACAATTTGAGGAAAAAAAATCAAAGAACAGTAAGTTGTTGGTGGAGAAACATACCAGATCTGTGTTTGTTGATGGAGAAGAAGATGAAGATCTGGATTTGTTGATGGAGCTTTGGTGTTGGTGGAGCTGGAGTTTTGGTGTTGATGGAGTTTTGGCGTGGCGTGGATGAAGCTTTTGAAGATGATGTGGTGTTGTGAAAGAGGCAAGGAGCTGCTGCTATGAATGAGCTTCAAAGGAACGTGTAAAATGACTTTCCCCAAAAAAAGGGGAAGTTATTTTACAAGAAAAGAGGGACATTTTACATTGACTAAGAGTTCATTTTTCATTGACCACCATTTTACATGACTTACCAAACACTGAAAACCCGAAAAATGATTTCCAGAAATCATTTTCCAGGTTTCAAAACACACACTAAGTTCAAAATGTTTTTAAATACCTGTAAATTTCTTTCCACTTCATTCAGAAGATCATTGCTGGCACCTCTCAAAAGTACAATGCATGCTTTTGAGTCTTTGCAATCAACAATAAAAGTAAAGAACTCATCACCAATTTTCTTCACCTCAAACAGTCCAACACCAGTACCAACATCAGAGTCTTGCAACTCATCAGGTCTGTTAACAATAACTGCTCCACATACCTTAGCAATTCTATTATTATCCGTGTTCCTTAACCTTCTCAGTAATAACCACATCTGGTTCAAACTTAAGTATCGGAACACACATGTTCTGAACGTATTCTTCTTCCATTTTGAAGAGAACAATCCAATCTTCCTCTCTAAGTAACTCTGCATTGGTTTGGTTTTCACCTTTCTTGTACTCAAGGGGACAATTAAGGAGAATGATGCGACGGTTTACATTCTTTATTCTCATTTTGCCTGGAGCAATTACATCTTTGTTAATCATAACTCCTTTGACCTTTGAATCTTCCAACTGGCCACCGCAGACCTTCTCAACCTTAATGTACTTTTTAACATCCACTTCACGCAACCCTTGTCCAATTTCCACACCAACAGCTGTTGTAGCATCGACTGCTAAATCCTATTAATGTCTAAAGAACTAATTCATACGTACCATTTACCATTGTAAGAAATACTTCAGACTTCATATATGATGAGAAACATACACTACTATATATACATGTAGAAAATATAGGAAAGGAAATACTATCCCTATAATCATCTCATCCTATCCATACAATCATGTTAATCCTATCCCTAAGATCAAGTGATCCACAATTTGTGCATTTATACTTTTAGAATTCATAACAGCCATAATAGGTACTAAGAAAGTAATACAGCCCAATATATAAGCAAGTTAATAGCAAAATAGCATTTACACTACTCTCTTGTGCTTTTGAAGGAAATTGTTGATGGACCCAACTATATTATTAAAGCACGTTTAAAAAATTCAGAAACATGCAGAAAGAAAAAGGTGGAGGACATGTTCATTCAGGTGAATAAAAACAGAGCAAAGTAACTGGTCGTAGCCACTACTTTATCATATACCTTAAGCATAGCAATAATAAAGTTACTAATTAACACTGTCACTGATGTCAAATTATAGCATTTAGTGCGCAGAAGAAGATTACTTTCGGCAGCATCAAGTAGCATTTTCAACATAGAACGTGGACCCAAAGTAATACGGATTATATTAGCAACAGCCTACCAATACAACAAAAACAAGAAAACTTGTAAACATGTTTACATTAACAATGGATTAAAGTTTTTGCAGCCACAAATTAGATTCTAGAGCATAAAAGCCCCAAATCTTCCTGTCTTCATTCCCTATAGTTATTTTACAGGACAAATGCCAACAATGGCTCACTATCCTTTCTTTCTCAAAATGTCATAAAAAATTATGTAAATATAACAATAGGGTAATGCACGGACATTGAATAATGAAGGTCATGCAACCTTAGATGCTTAGAAGTTGGCATGGTGCACCTTGTGACCTTGCTCACGATTTAATGAATCATCTGCTCAACAAAAATATTTATTGTAATTAAATAATTCAACCACACACATTACTTTGAGAAAAAAAATATCATGAAATGTAAAAATCCAAAACAGATACCGGGAATTTAAAAAAAAAACAAACAAACAAATGTAGACGACAAAGAAGAAAAACGTACTGAAGACAAGAACTGGAGCGTGCATTCTTCAGATTTGATCGAGAGACGAGACTTCTGCAACAAAATTTAAATGAACGCAATGAAGAATTGAGAATGTTAATCCAACCTGATTGACCTCGATGCGTCGTTTGCTCTGCTTCACTTCACTATATTCCGTTGCAATATTGCAGTTTGGAAAACCCTTTGCAAGAAGGGTTTGGGTTATGCTAGTTTTACATGCTCCTTTGTTTTGTGCTCCATCACAATTCACAAGCAACATGCTTCCACCTTTCACCATTTAATTCTCTTATTCTTCTCCCAACCATTTAATTCTCTAACGAGCTGTTTGGTTCGTTGAAATTTTCTTTCAAAGGAATTATAGTTTCTCTTTTTTTTTTTTTTTTTTTTAAAGAGGAATTATAGTTTTTAGATAATTGAATTATACAATGAATACCCAGTGCATTAATTTTCTCATTGTTAACAAATTTACAATTGAATACTGCCGTTTCACGTTTATGGAAGTACTATCTTGGGAGTGTCTACCAATTTTAATAGGAAAAATAAAGATGTTCATCAAAAAATTACTACATTCTGAGAAGATATAAAACAAACCACTCCTTCCCTTAATCTGATAATGAAATTAATGGATCATAATTTACCTTTTCTATGCCTTCAACAGATGAACTCTTCTGCTTCAACATGGCAGATACAATCAACTCTGCTGCACCACCGCCAGGTACTAGCTTTGGATGCTGCATAATGTTTCTGGCTGCAGATATGGCATCCTGCACAATAATTTAATTACAAATTCGAAATCAATTCTTACAAAAGGATGACAATTAAGTATTATTCCTCATTTGGATAAAAGCTTATTCAATCGTTTTACTGCTATATTAAGAGCACTCAATACTTCTTTTTTTTTCGGGTGTGTGCTTGGTTATGTTTATTAGACAGAGTTGATGTATTCAGAAAAATTTATTAGAACTTATTACTATAAGCTACTTCAAGGACCTTATCAACATATACTTAAAGAAAAAACAATTTGAAATACCAAACTCATTTTAGTTTTTTTTTTTGTGTTTATATGATCTCTAGGAGCTAAGTGAAAAGTGCTTATTTAAGTTTGTCTAAAAATCCAGAATAGAACTTAGTTCAAAATGTTTTTAAATACTTGTAAATTTCTTTCCACTTCATTCAGAAGATCTTTGCTAGCACCTCTCAAAAGTACAGTGCATGCTTTTGGGTCTTTGCAATCAACAATAAAAGCAAAGAACTCATCACCAATTTTCTTCACCTCAAATAGTCCAGCACCAGTACCAACATTAGATTCCTGCAACTCCTCAGGTCTGTTAACAATAACTACTCTACATGCCTTAGCAATTCTATATTTCTATTATTATCTATCGTCTTTAACCTTCTCAGTAGTAACTACATCTGGTTCAAACTTAAGTATCGGAACACACATGTTCTGAACGTATTCTTCTTCCATTTTCAAGAGGACACTCTAATCTTCCTCTCTAAGTAACTCTGCATTGGTTTGGTTCTCACCTTTCTTGTACTCAAGGGGACAATCAAGGAGAATGATGCGAGGGTTTACATTCTTTATTCTCATTTTGCCTGGAGCAATTACATCTTTGTTAATCATAACTCCTTTGACCTTTGAATCTTCCAACTGACCACCGGGGACCTTCTCAACCATAATGTACTTTTTAACATCCACTTCACGCAACCCTTGTCCAATTTCCACACCAACAGCTGATGTAGCATCGACTGTCAAATCCTACTAAAGTCCAAAGAACTAATTCATAAGTACCATTTGCCATGGTAAGAAATACTTCAGACTTCATATATGATGAGAAACATACACTACTATATATACATGTAGAAAATATAGGAAAGGAAATACTATCCCTATAATCATCCCATCCTATCCCTACAATCATGTTAATCATATCCCTAAGATCAAGTGATCCATGTTAGAAGGTCACACAGTTGTAAACAAGACAAGTTGTAAACATGTTTACATTAGCAATGCATTAAAGTTTTTGCAGCCACAAATTAGATACTAGATCATAAAAGCCCCAAATCTTCCTGGCTTCATTTCCTGTAGTTATTTTACAGGACAAATGCCCAACAATGGCTCACTATCCTTTCTTTCATCAATTGTCCACGTCAAAACTTCATAAAAAATGATGTAAATATAACAACATGGCAATGCACGGACATTGAATAATGAAGGTCATGCAACCTTAGATGCTTGGATGTTGGCATGGTGCACCTTGTGACCTTGCTCACGCTTTAAGGAATCATCTGCTCAACACAAATATTTATTGGAATTAAATAATTCAACCACGCACATTACTTTGAGAAAAAAAATATCATGAAATGTAAAAATACAAAACGGATACCGGGAATTTTTTTTATTTATTTTTTTTAAACAAATGTAGACGACAAAGAAGAAAAACGTTCTAAGGACAAGAACTGGAGCATGCATTCTTCATATTTGATCGAGAGACAAGACTTCTACAACGAAATTTGAATGAACTCGATGAAGAATTGAGAATGTTGATCCAACTTGATTGATCTCGATGCGTCGGTTGCTCTACTTCACTTGACTATATTCCGTTTCAGTATTGTAGTTTGGGAAACCCTTTGCCGGAAGGGTTTGGGTTATGCTAGTTTGACATGCTCCTTTATATTGTGCTCCATCACAATTCACAAGCAACATGCTTCCACCTTTCACCATTTAATTCTCTTTTTCTTCTCCCAACCATTTAATTCTCTAACGAGGTGTTTGGTCCGCTGAAATTTTCTATCAAAGGAATTATAATTTCTCCTTTTTTTTTTGAAAGATGAATTATAGTTTCTAGATAGAGTTAATTCTAGCAATGGTCCTCCGACTATGTTGATTTTCCAAAATTAGTCCCCGACTTTTAATTTGGACAATTTAGGTCCCTTGACTTTCAAATTCTTTTCATTGTTGGTCCTTTCGTCAAATTTTAGTTAAGCTGAGGTCAAATAAAGGTGTAAAATTGTCCGTTCACCTGTTTAGTGTATTGTTACTCGTATATCTCCTGTCCAATACGCTGTATATATGAATATAATCTCAGTCGAAGTCTCAATCGAAGCCATATATTCTCAGTCAAAGAGACTTCGACTGAGATTATATTCATATATATAGCATATAGGACGGGAGAAATATGAATAATTATACACTAAACATCTGAACGGACAATTTTACCCATTCATTTGACCTCAACTAAACCAAAATTTGACGAATGGACCAACATTAGAAAGAATTTGAAAGTCAAGGGACTTAAATTGTTCAAATTAAAAGTCAGGGACTAATTTTGGAAAATCAACATAGTCGGAGGACCTTTGCTGGAATTAACTCTTTCTAGATAATTGAATTATACTATTTAATTTGTGAAAATGATGACTCTGTTATGACATTTGTTGGTTTTGAGACCAAAGTATAGTCGTCCGGCGACCAAACACTATCGAAAAAGTATTATATTTATGAGAAAAGCACTCGTAATTGTCCTTACAAATCTCCCCGTGTTTATTTCAAAAGTCCCACCTTTACAAGGATTAGAAAGGTCTTATATAGTGGTCATGGGTGACCGTTAGACCCAGGCTCCCTCATAAATACATTAATTAAGCTAATTTAATAACAATAAACATCCCTAATCATGTCCGACCGTTATCCCCTTCCATCGCATGTTTTGGAGCCATCATTTCCTCTTTAATTGCTCATTTATGGCTCACTTTTATGAAATGGAGCCGACGCTACTTCTTTAGGTTCGACCGTCTCCTAGAGTCTACCGGTAGGGCCTCCCTTTGTCAAGAGCATCCTTAATAGTGAGGTTTTTTTGCAGTTTTTGAGAAGTTTTTGTAAGTGTGATTACGAAAGAAAAAAAAATGGGAGGGGAGGGAAAAAAATAAAACAAATATGATTTAAAAAAAAAATTAAAAACAGAGCTGTCAGGCACGCCAAAAAGTGTGTTTGTATGGGGTGAGGTGAGTGGGTATGTGAAGGTGGTAAAACGAAGAGTAAAAACTCCCCGAGTGTCGTGTCTCTCAAGGATGACGAATGGGAATCGAATTGGTGTGTTGGCATCTAAGAGGTTGAAGAAAAAGAGTTACGGGAGTGCTAACGGTTGGATTCATTGGTAAGAGGGTAAGGTTGATAAGGGTTGTTTAAAGTAAAGAAAAGTAAAGTGGAGATTGGGGCTTTAGGCTTTTCCATGTGGTTTATCCTTGGTCGGTTTTGCGAGTGCAAGTCGTGGAATAGACTAGGGAGTTCGTGGCACATCACCAAATGGCGTCACACTTTGGACTAGTACTGTCAAAGCGGGCCGGCCCGACCCATTAGGCCCGCCCCACTGCGGGCCTAATTTCTGGCGGGCTTTTGCGGGCCAGCCCATAAGACCCGCGGGCTAGGATTCATGTAACCCTAACCCGCCCCACGCGGGTTGGCGGGCAGGCCCGCGGGCTTCTCTTTTTTTTTTAAATTTTTTTTTTTTATATTCATGTTAAATTAAGTAAAAAAAAACTATAAAGATGACAAAAATAACATATCTAATATATATACAAATATATAAACAATACTAATACACCTTGTGCTCAATTGGCATGTAGTGGCCACCCTCAGATGGGAGGTCATGAGTTCGAGTCTCAGTGGAGGAGATCTCGAAATTGACTCTTT
>CM008332.1:27981954-27996712 GCA_002525835.2 Ipomoea batatas
TGAGTTAGACTCGTGAGTGGCCGCTATCGCGCACACACTCACTTCCTTTGGGTTTGCTACCTAATGTGGCCACAAAAGGCACAAAGCTTGAAGAACATCATCCACACACAAGATCAACATCCAACAAGCAAGCCATTCACAAATTAAAGCAATAATATTAAACATCCACATAGATCTACCATGGGGCCACCAATCCCTCTATCTAATCTACTCTAGCATGCTAAGAAACAAGAACAAGAAGGGAAAATTCAAAGAAACAAGTATTGAATTAGAAATTGAAAAGAATGGTTACCACCCCTTGAAAAAGGGGGATCTTACAACCTTGATCTTGAATCCCAATCTTCATTCTTGCCCTTGATCTATTCTAAACTATGAAGAAATTTTCCCCCAAGAGGGGAGAAAACCCTCTAGATCTATCTATTCTATTCTATCAATTTTCTGATCTAAGCTCTCCCTCCTTAGGTTTAGGGCAAAAGGGATTTATATAGGTGACAAAGAAAAGGAACAAATTTCCCAAAATAGCCCTTGGCCCGACCACGCTTGCTCACACGCGTGTGAGTGGCGTGGTGGCTCTCTGGAATAATTCCACGCCTAGCCACACGCGTGTGAGGCTGCGTGGGACGCTACTGCATTTCGGCTTCTTTGTCTTTTGCTCTATTTTAGCTTCATATCCCTCTCCAACCTGTGAAATACTTCAAAACTCTTTCTAGAAATGTTGTTAGAAGAAATTGATCGCATTTGAGCTTAAATGCATGCAATTTTTGTAATTGGATGTCAAAACGATGCGATTTTAATCTAATAAAGACCCCTAATAAGTGTTATTCTTGGTGCTTATCAAAGTTTCCACACTTAAACCTTGCTTGTCCTCAAGCAAGCATACTTTTCTAAGCCCTAATCATGTAAGTACCAAGGATAGTTCTTTCTTTCACGGTTAACCAATCAAGTGATGTGTAGGTGTTCGGAGTTGAGCGGGTGAAATCTCCTACACTATCTACCAAGACTGCTAAACTTGTGCCAACCAAATGTAAGAAATATGCTAAGGAAGTCAAGGTCTCGAGAGATGGATATTTCATGAGAAGATTTTTGTTCACACCTTTCAAGCATGCAAGTGACAAAAGAGTTTTCACCTTGTATTTTCTAGGGGCCTCCAGCCGATCCGACTAGTGGGACCGATGCTCACCCCTTAGCCAATTCCCAACCTAACGCCAAAGCGTCTTTACATTATATAAGTGAGGGCAGGGACATGGACCGCTCATCGCCATGGCTTGGGCGATCACTCTATTTTCTCACTTCCTAAGATAACGTCATCAGGCTACCCGACTTCACATGGAGATCCATGCTTTTTCGAAGATCAGTGCAATGGGTGCCTGAATCCTAGCGAAGTGGCTCACCTCCTCTCTATTTTCTCATCTTTCAAGATCTCTTCGGGGCAACCGACTTCACATGGAGATCCATGCTTTTTCGAAGATAGTGCAATGGTTACCCCTTATCCAGACAAGATGGCTCACCTCACTTTTATCTCTAGGAATGGCCTTTTGCCTTTATTCACGTTTCACCATATCAACCCCTCATGCCTTTTTCTAGGGATTAGGGATTGTTTTCACTCATAGCTCACTTAGGCTCTCCTTTTGCCCCATGTCCTGCTGAGATTAATTCAGTTTCCAGGCTTCGCTATTCTTATCTTTCTAAAACTCAAAGGATTCACACTCCCACTTCGAGAGATCCTTGACTGGGGTCCAAACAAAATACAAGGTGAAAGCATGCAAGCACTCATAAAAAATTTTCAATTTGGGGTCGGAATGTGCAAATTGGTGCAAGGTGAAACTTCCAAAGCATATTTAAGACATTCAATCCTTGGCACAAGGTTAGGAGCCCTCCTAGATAGTATTGGCAATAACACACCCTCTAGGTTCCTATACCTTATCACTTAATCAATTTACTGTTTCAAGAAGCATATACCCTTTCCACACTTAAAAATAAACGTCGTCCTCGATGTTTCCATAAGGAACGGAGGAAAAAGGATATATGTTTAAGGGTTCTACACACGCCCCTTTTCCACACTTAAAAGTGTGAACTGGGCTAAAACAGTTCTAACAAACAGACTACATCCGACACAACAATTATATGCAGCTTTTCATTTGCGATTCTAGAAAATAAAGCAAACCAAAACAGGGCATTGAATCAGGATAAAAGAAATACTTACAATTTGTATCCTTATCAAAGTTTTGCAATCTATGCTTGCCCTTTAAACACGGTTAGAGTAAAGGTAAGGAAATAAATTAGGAGTTGAAGTTATACCTTTAAGATTGGTCTTTCATGGTTGTTGGTCGAGTGGTCCCTTCTTCTTCTTATTTGTGGGTTGCCTCCCAAAAGCGCCACGTTTAACGTCTTTGGCTAGACGAAACGTGCAAGATAAAACATAAACAGAAATATAGCTGAAAATATAAACAAAAGTAAAGAGATTGTCCACAATCAATTGTTCAGCATTATCAAATCACAAGTCATCATCATCAAGATTTTTCTTTTCTTTTCTTCAGTTTCTTCCTTCTTTCATGTTCTCTTGATTTCCTTGATCTCTCTTGAAATTTCATCTAGCTTTTGCATTTGCTCTAAGTGCAATTGGTATTGGAAATTTTGGAGGGATCTCCAATCAGTGACTGGGGTGAACCAGCTCGGAATGTTGAAGCTAGAGGAGTTGGGGTTTTGCTCTTCAGGTTGCGGTGGAGGTACAGACGGTCCGGGCTCTCTTGGTGGTGGAGAATACATTGAAGAATCCAACGGCGAATACATTTCCAGGAGAGACGGGGAATTGAATGACATCGGAGAAGGTGTGAATCCTGGGGATGTCATGGGCGTGTTAGCATGATCTTCCGCCATCTCCTCATCTACCCTCGTTCGCGCTAGTTGTCTCAAGTGAAGTTTTGCGACGTCTTCGGGAGATAAAGGAACTATATGCGCTCCTGGAAGCCGATGCTCAAACCAATTCATTTTCATTTGATGACCCAGAGAGACGCATAGCCTCGTCACCAAGGGGCCTATAAAGATTGCCCTGGCTGACTCTTGCTGTTGTGCAACAAGCAAGTTCCTACAAATCGCGCTCATGTTCACCGAGTTCCCAGTGTCCATACTCCAAAGTATGAACAGCTCCGCCTTTGAGACTCGGTCATATGTCTCAGGCCTTCCTTCCCATGAATGAGCGATCACTTTCCACAAAACCTTCAAATCCCCCCTTACCATCTGAGAGACTCTCACTTTTGATCCTTCCCATTCTACTCCTTGTCTTGCAATCTTCGACCAATATGTTCTCGGTATATCTCTGTCTCCAAAGTCATGCCTTAGTCTCCGGTACCAGTGCTTTGACTGATCTTCCTCATCATAAAATCCAAGGAGAACACCCAAACGGTTGGCCGATATGTTATAGTCCTGGTTGAAGAGTCTAAACTTAATGGTAGTGCTGTAGAGATCTCCAGCTATTCCGTCAACATTCAAGCTAGCAACAAACTCATGCACTAGAGGGATAAAAGTATCATGTCTCCAGCTTAACAAATTGTTCCAGTATGGCTCTGCAATCAACCTCTCCAGTCCATATTTTCACTCATAATCCTCCAATACTCTCAAGTCTACATATCTCCATTGCACAATAGGGTAGTTCAGCAGCTGTCTGTACCGACCTAGCATTGTAGCAGTCATTAGTAAAATTTGATTTCCGGTGGATACTTCAAAGTAACTAGTGTTAGTGTCCCTCGCACTGTTTTCCTCTACCGGGGTTTTCCCTCTTTGGAGCCTTTGAGCAATCTGTTGTGCAAGGTCATATGGCGAAGACATCTTTCCTATAACATGGGTAATCAAAACAACACCAGGAAAAACACTTGCCAATCTTAAATATTGATTATGAATAATATTGCACATATCTAAAGAAAAGATCATAAGAATTCGTTGCATGCAACCATCATTTTGATATTTATCAACAATTCTATCCTATACATGCAAGAACTAGCTCATACCATTCCATACTCATTTCATAGTCAAAAGGTCAACATATGGTCAACTTCATCCTCTACCTCTAGACTAGCTCAAGGTTGAAAAATGGAAACATCATGAAAGTTAAAATTGGACCAACTAACTAGTGGAATATAGCAATGTAGTGCCTATAGAGTAGGAAAGTTGCAAACTTTACCCACCATGCTCACTATATCAACAAGGATCTCATCATGACAAGAAAATACCCAAATCAAGCAATTTCAAGATCTAGCCACAAAGAGATGTTAAAACACGAAATTTCTAGTCTATAGAAGCAATGTAGGCTCAATACAAGTCTATCAAGTCATCCCATAACAATATATCTCAAGAAAAAGATCATACAAGAAAAACCCATGGAGATATTTTTCAAAATAGAACAAGTTCTTCATTAAACAAGTAAATAGCAAAGAAGAGTATGTTCATACCTTGGAAATGACTTAAGATCTTTGAGAAAAGTTGAGAGACTTGGAAGGAAATGCTTAGAAAGTGTATATTTTCAGCTTGGGAGAGTTCTTGCTCGTGGTGGGGAAGAAATGAAGCAAGGAAAGGGTTTTAAACCACTTCGTCCGAAAATCCGCGAAAAACCTGGTGCGCGTCCACGCACGCTACCACGCGTGGTGGTAGGCGTGGGAGCTCTCTGGTTTATTCTCACGCCTCCTCACACGC
This sequence comes from Ipomoea batatas, assembly GCA_002525835.2. NCBI lineage: Eukaryota > Viridiplantae > Streptophyta > Magnoliopsida > Solanales > Convolvulaceae > Ipomoea > Ipomoea batatas. Next base: position 27,986,641 of record CM008332.1, read on the forward strand.
GTGTTAGCGGCGTGGCAGCTCTCTGGAAGTTTTCCACGCCTAGCCACACGTGTGGTGGTGGCATGGAGACGTGCTGTGCAAAGCTTACCTTGGTTTCCCTTTCTTCCTTTGCTAGTGATGATGTTTGTCAATTGATTGCGGGCAACTTATAACTCTCGGGTGTTTAATCTGCAGTTGTTAGCTCAACCGAGATTATAGAAACATTATTGAAATAAAACAAAGTAAAACATACTGCATAAAACAAGAGAAACTTTAAAAAAAAATAAGATAACATTGGGACTGCCTCCCAAGTGCGCCATGGTTTTACGTCTCCTGGCCGGACGTAATGTGGCCTATCCTTCAAGGCACACAGACTTTGGGACCCGACCAAGCGTCCCGTGAACTTTTGCTTCAAGGAATGTCCCTAGGTGGGAAACATCCTTGAACACCCACATAAGTAAAGGAATAACATCATGCATGGTTGGAAGAATTTTAGCATTAAACACCCTCCTTAACTCTTCTAGGATGGTGTCTACTTCCTTTTCTTTTTCCTCTCTTTCCCTCCTAAAGATCTTCTCGTTTGTTTCAAACCATATCTCCACACTCCCTTCCTCAATCTCGAGTGTGGTCAACTCTCTCCACTCATCTTTTTCCATAAGATTGAACGTGAAAGACCTATCATTTCCTACCCTCTCTTCCTCACACTCATTTTCTTCATCACTCCACTCTATTTGATTAGAGAAATCACTCACACTCTCACATGAATAGAATGAAGCATCATCTTCTTCACTCACCATTTCATTTTCACCCAAAGTAAAGAATTCATCTTCCGAGAAATTAAAGCAATCATAATCATTAGTAAACAAGATAGAATCCTTACAATTATCAATCAATATATCAAAATTTTTCATGGAATCATCCTCCCGAAATTTAAAGCAGTCATAATCACATATGATAGAAGTATTAAGGCGAAGGGAGTCATCCACAAGGGTGTTTTCAAAAAGAGCACATGGATTTTCAAGATTATTATCACAAAGAAGATTAGAAATTTTACCATATTTTGGCTCTTCATCTTCCCATACTATTTCGATGTTCTCATCCTCACTCTCCATCTCTACCTCCTTTTGATTTTCCAATTCGAAAATTGGGACTTCTTCAAGCACCGGGGCGTAACAATCCTCCATTCTTTCGAAACTCTCCTCTCCCTTAGCATTTTGCGCGTTTTCGACTTCTTGTACAATCCTTGGATGGGCTTCCAAAGTAGGGATGTCATCCATGACGGTGGAGTTAGTTTGGGGCTCATTCATCTTCATGAGCTCCTCCATCATGGACATCATCTTAGTTTCAACTTCTTCTAGTGGAAGTCCTTCTTTCCGGAGGGTAGCGAGATAGTCCTTTAGTTAGCTCTTGATTTCGGATTTTAGTTTAGTCGTATCCTCCTTGGCCATCCTCGCAAATGTTTCTATTTTTGCTTTTAGGATTTTAATATCGCTCGTGGCCGGTGGGATAAAATTACAAGGATTTGTATGGGTATTATATGGGAAAGAGGGTAGTGTTTCAAAGTAATGTGTAGTATTGTTTTCTTGATGAATTTGTAATGGAGGTGGGTAGTAGGTGTTTAGGTGGGAATTGGGGAATGAATTTGACTCGGGAGTATAGCTTGGATCAAGTTGTTGCATCATTGCGCAAGCTTACTCTCTATGTTTTGAGATATGTCTTTAGAGCTTAATGAGTCAATTTCTTGCGAATTTGGTAATTGTGAAGGGTAAGTTTCTTGGAATTGTGGAGGTGGTTTTTCATAAGGTTGTAGGTGATGATTTGGTGTGTGGATTGGATAGTGATATGGAGGTGGTAAATGGTGATGTGGAAATGGGTAAGGGTATGGAGGTGGGTAGTGGTATGTTGGTGGAGGGTAAGTATAAGTGGAATGGGGCTAATAGTGATATGGTTGGGGTTGAGGATTTGCATAGGATTGTCCTCCATGATGTGGGTAATCATGGAGATTCATTTTAGCACTCTTTGGCAAGCTTCAAGAGGTTTGATTAAGGAGAATTTCCTGCACAATAGCTTAGCCAACAACAAATAATTTTGCAACTAAAAGTAGTTGCAAGTGAGCACGAGATATTCAAGATAATATAAGCTCACTTCTTCAAGCAAATAACAAAAATAAGAAAATAAAATAAACAAAAAGAAAGCAATTCAAGAACTCTTAAAATTCTACTTCTAAGATGTCAACACTATTCGAAACCGTTTGCCATCCCCGGCAACAGCGCCATTTTGAAGTTTGTTTGTATGGGGTGAGGTGAGTGGGTATGTGAAGGTGGTAAAACGAAGAGTCAAAACTCCCCGAGTGTCGTGTCTCTCAAGGATGACGAATGGGAATCGAATTGGTGTGTTGGCATCTAAGAGGTTGAAGGAAAAGAGTTACGGGAGTGCTAACGATTGGATTCATTGGTAAAAGGGTACGGTTGATAAGGGTTGTTTAAAGTAAAGAAAAGTAAAGTGGAGATTGGGGCTTTAGGCTTTTCCATGTGGTTTATCTTTGGTCGGTTTTGCGAGTGCAAGTCGTGGAATAGACTAGGGAGTTCGTGGCACATCACCAAGTGGCGTCACACTTTGGACTCCCACATCCTCATTCGGTTGGGGCATTTCATCGAACACTTTGTCTACCACTCCTCTCGGATCTTGTTCTTTCGAACTAAGAGCGGAGATGTGGGTGAGTGAGATTCGTGGGTGGCCGCTATCGCGCACACACTCACTTCCTTTGGGTTTGCTACCTAATGTGGCCACAAAAGGCACAAAGCTTAAAGAACATCATCCACACAAGTTCAACATCCAACAAGCAAGCAATTCACAAATTATAACAATAATATTAAACATCCACATAGATCTACCATGGGGCCACCAATCCCCTTTCTAATCTACTTTAGCATAATAAGAAACAAGAAAAGGGAAAGGAAATTCAAAGAAACAAGTAATAGATTAGAAATTAAAGAGAATGGTTACCACCCCTTGGAAAAAGGGGGCTTTACAACCTTGATCTTGAATCCCAATCTTCCTTCTTGCCCATACTCTACTCTATCTATGAATGAAAGGAGTTTTCCCCCAAGAGGGGAGAAAACCCTCTAGATCTATCTATCCTATTTTATCAATTTTCTGATCTAAGCTCTCCCTCCTTAGGTTTAGGGCAAAAGGGATTTATATAGGTGACAAAGAAAAGGAACAAATTTCCCAAAATAGCCCTTGGCCCGACCACGCTTGCTTACACGCGTGTGAGTGGCGTGGTGGCTCTCTGGAATAATTCCACGCCTAGCCACACGTGTGTGAGGCTGCGTGGGACGCTACTGCATTTCAGCTTCTTTGTCTTTTGCTCTATTTTAGCTTCAAATCCCTCTCTAACCTGTGAAATACTTCAAAACTCTTTCTAGAAATGTTGTTAGAAGAAATTGATCGCATTTGAGCTGAAATGCATGCAATTGTTGTAATTGGATGTCAAAATGATGCGCTTTTAATCTAATAAAGACCCCTAATAAGTGCTATTCTTGGTGCTTATCAACGCCTGACGCGCCCGAGTGGGCGCCTGCTATGCACGAGACGCGCACAGTAGCCATGGATTCTCTTCCCTTTGCACTGTTCCACAAACCCCATCTTGCAAATGATCCCCAACCTTCTCTTTCCTCCTTTCTCTTTCTTCTATGTCATACAACACTATTCCAAAAACCAAAAATAAACTATTGATGGTGATGCTTTAATGACTAGGTAGACTTGGTATTGTCCTTAAGCCTAATCAAGGCGGGTCCCTTCTTTGACTCTTTCTTTACCGACTCTGCTTCTCGACTGACTCTCCCCTTAATACCCTATTACCTCAACCTTGTTTGTCTCCTTCTTTTACTCTTCTGGGGCTTCTTCTGATAGTCTCTCTACTACCGACCGATTGGACTGACCCTTCCAATCGGTCGGTTGACCTGACCCTAACACAAGGTAATCTGCCTAGTAAGATTGACTCTTTGTCCTAGTCGCTTTTTTTGATCAACCTGGCCATTCTAGTCGTTCCTCTTTGCTTCACCCGTCCGGTTACTTCACTGAGCCTGGATTTATATCCCACCAATATTATTATAAGGAAAAGTGTAATATTTGTACACATTTCTTTATATAATTATATAATAAATTGTATATGCACATAATATTTATTAATATGCATTTAGGCAAATTCTATAATATAATTTCCCTAATTATAATTTATATTGCTAGATTTATAATCCATATAAAGTAGATTCAATGGTCTAGAAGTTGACTCTATGGATTTTGACTTGAACGAAGACTTGATTTGCTTCCCTTTTTGACAAGCTTTGCAAACCTTATCCTTGTTGTAAGTCACATTTAGTAGTCCTTCTACCAATATTCTCCTCTGGCTAGCTTGTTTATGGCCTTAAAGTTGAGATGGTTTAACTTATGCCATTCCCAACTAAGGTCAGCGTTTCCTTTCGCTACCAGGCATACATTTGACTTGGTTGAGTTCCAATCCACCACATACATGTTCTTTCTCCTCCTTGCTAAAAGAACAATTTCCTTTGTATCTTCACTTATGACATGGCATCCATCCTTTGAAAATTCCACTTTGCATTCTTGTCACAGAATTGACTTGTACTGAGTAGATTGAATTTCAAGCCTTCAACATACGAGATGTCCTTAATAACCAATCCATTCCTCAAGACGCCCGCCCCCTATTCCTTTCGTTTGACCATTTGTTTCACCACCAACACATCACTTTTCGACCATTAACTATTTGGTAGTTGCTCAGAATTGATTTATCCCTGGTCATGTGTTTTGAGCATCCACTGTCTACATACCGAATAGTTTGGTTGCCCTGAAATCAAAACTAATTTGATTTAGGTACTCATATCTTTTTGGGTCCTTCTCGGTTAGTGGTGAGTTTAGGTATTCATTTGTACCCATAGCTCGTTAATCCTAATATCGGACCGATATAGATATTGAAAGCATTATAATCATAAGGGGTGTTTTGAAAATTGTGGGGCTTTTTATGTGCATATACTTTTTGAGATTGGGGCTTATGCACCCTAGAATAGAACATCTGCTTATGTCTATGGAACCGTTCAAATTGCACTTTTGATATTGGTTCATGGATTATAAGTCAATCCTCATCAGAAGGGAATAACCTTCCGACGCCTCTCATTGGTCTTCTAGATAACCTCTAAGGCTTATTGAACCTGTTGAACTAGCCATTCGAATGACGACTCGGTCTCCTTCTCGAATGGTTAGGTCTCGAGTTGTTCTTTGGCTTTCCTCTCTAGTAGTTATTCCTCTTAGGTTAACCATTCGCAGGTTGATTATTCGGTCTACTGATCCTAGGTCTATTCTGTATAGTACTCGAGGTACTTTTCAAGTTACCTTTCGAGGTCTTACCTCTTAGAGGTTCCACAACCTTTCGGGTGACAATTCGTTTGTGGTGCCTTGCTATTGTCAACAACTCTTGCAAGTTCAGGCAACAAAGTTTGACCTTTAATGAACATAGATTTTAGACCTCCATTGGTTGAAGGATCTGCTTTGGTTGGTCAATAGGACATGTGAGGGAGATTTGGGATTGTAGCCTAATCCGGCTTTATCACCACTTGGTTTCTGCTCATTTACCATTTGATCCATTATTTTGGATGAATTAGTAAAAGTAGCTATAACCTCATGCCAATTTTGCTCTCTCACTTCTCTGGCTTTGCACTTTTCTTTTAGAAGAAGAACTTGCTTCTCGAACTGACTAATTGTGCTCATCATTTCATTATTTTTTAGCAAAATGCTCTTGAAAGATTCATGTTCAGCCATGAGTCGAGCATTATCTTCTTTTAGCTTAGATTGAGTGCTTTTAACACTTTTGAAGTCCTTCATCAGTTTAAGAACCGAATCCATAAGAGCTTCATCATAACTAGAGTCAGATTCAAATTCAGTAGAAAATGATTAAGAGATTACCTTTGTCTTTAGCCATCAAGCATACTGTCTGATCTGATTCTTCCTTGGTTAATAGGCAGATGAATCCCTTCTCATCTTCAGAATCTTCGCTTTCCGAACTGGAGCTAGATGAGCAAGATTCGTCAACTATCTTCTCGGTTGACTTTTCACCGAACTTAAACACTTAGAAGCTTTGTAAGAATGACCAACACCTCCTTCAGTCTTAGAAGAGAGTATTTATAGGTGAATGAAAAAGGTACGTTAGAGGGAAGACCAAATTCAAATAGCTATTGACCAGCATGTAGAGACTAGCGGGTAATCTGAAAAGTATGTGAGTTTTTCAGATTTTCCAGCCGTTGAGGACTATTTTTGCGTTGAATATTACTTTTTGATATGCACAAATTGTTTAGGCTTTTGAGGAAAAATCTTCCTTGGGATATGTTCATATGACTTTTTATTCGTCGGACACATTCACTCAAGTTTTAAGGTTTTGGATTGTAGGTCCAGAGAATGTCTCGAGCAGTCCTTTCAAATGGTTAACTAGGTTAACGCTTCGAACCTTAAACCTACTACCTCTTGGATACGAATGGTTGACTTTACCATTTGTCCCTTTAACTCCTCGAAAGGTAGGTCCCTCGACCTTTGCAATTTTCATCCACGACTATTGTTTTAGTGCCAAAATTCATCACGTCAATCACCCCTCTGTTTAAGACATGCCAAAATTTAAAAATTTTAAGGGTATTTTCATTATTTTCAACTTAAGATCCCAAATTGATAATGAATAAATAGATTAAGTCCTAAGATCGATCCCAATTCGCAGTTCTCATCCTCATCCTACTTTAATTTGAAAAGGACGAAAATAACTTTAAAAATTTTAGATTTTGGCATGTCTTAAACGAAAATGTGACCGGCTTAATGAATTTTGACATTAAAACAATAGTCGTTGATGAAAATTAATACTAAAATAATAGTCGTGGATAAAAATTGATAGGAATTAAATATGTGAATCAAAACTGTTATTTTGTTAATACCTGTGAGACCAAAATTGATATTTGCTCAACTTAGTCAATACAAATCTACCAAATGAGAGAAAACAATTTTGAAATAAACCATTACCTAAAAAGGAAAACCCAAGGTAGGGATGGTTTTGTTGGGGTTAAACTAGACATGAGTAAGGCTTTTGATCGGGTGAATTGGGACTTTCTTAAGGCTGTTCTAAAAAAGATGGGTTTCTCTTCTCATTTGGTATCTCTTATTTGGGAATTGGTCACCACTGTCAACTATAAAATTCTCCTTGAGGGCAAAGATATTGGCTCTGTTACTCCGGGAAGGGGATTAAGGCAAGGTGACCCCTTATCCCCATATCTTTTTATCATTATTCTTGAATCTTTCCACCTTATGGTGCTGAAAAATCAGGAGGAGGGTTCTATTCATGGCATCTCCATCGCTAGAAAAGCCCCAACAATCACAAACCTTTTCTTTGCCGATGATTGTTACATTTTTTGCAAAGCCACTGCCCATGAAACTTCCACTCTCAAACACACCATCGAAAACTTTGCTGCAGCCTCGGGCCAAACTGTGAACTATACTAAATCTACCCTCACTTTTAGCAAAAACACCAGTGCTGAAAATAAGGAAATTTCTTGTTCTATCTTGGGTATGAGGGAAGGGAACCTAAATGGAAATTACCTTGGCCTTCCTTCCTTGATTGGCAGAAACAAAAGAGAAATCTTGGGCTTCGTTAAAGACAAGGTTGTGGGTAGAATTAAAAGCTGGACTCACAAATTTCTTTCGAGGGCTGGGAGGGAGGTTCTTCTTAAAAACGTTATTCAAGCTATCCCCACCTTTGCTCTAAGTGTCTTCTTATTACCTCTTGAAATGGGAAGGGAAATTGAAAGAGTGATGAATAGTTTCTGGTGGGGCTGTGATGGAAATAAGGGCATCTGATGGAAAAGTTTGGAAAGATTGTGTATTCCTAAACAATGGGGTGGTATGGGATTCAAAAAACTAAGGGAATTCAATATTTCCATGTTGGGCAAACAAGCTTGGAGGCTTATAAACCAACCCAATTCCTTGATCTCTAAAGTCTACAAAGCTAAATATTTTCCAAACAACTCTTTCTTTGAAGCCAACCTGGGTAGCAATCCTTCGTACATTTGGCGTAGCATTCTTGAATCTCAAACAATCCTAAAGAGGGGATGTAGATGGAGGGTAGGTGATGGTAACTCTATTAATGCTTTGAAAGACCACTGGCTGCCAAACAATAACTCCCCGACTTTGCAACCACATCTGGCCACCCAACCTCATGATATCAAAGTTGCGTCCCTTTTTGATTCTCGGACTGCAGTTTGGAATACCCCTCTTCTTGAATCCCTCTTTGTTCAAGCCGATGTCCAACAAATCCAAAACATCCCTCTTGCTGACAACAGACCAGGTGATAGAATCATTTGGACTGGGGAAGAGAAAGGTCATTATTCTGTTCGTAGTTGCTATAAGGCTCTCACTGATGATCATACAGCTACCCAACCCCCTTTATGGACTTCTTTCTGGAAATTGCATCTTCCCTCAAAGATTAAAACCTTTTTCTGGCAACTTTGCTCTTCCTCTTTGCCTACCTACGATAGGTTGAGAACCAAACAGATTCATGTGCCTGATTATTGTCAAATATGCTCTGTTGATGATGAGACAGTCTTACATATCTTTGTCAAATGTACTCTAGCAAGAAGTTGTTGGGATTTAATTGGTGGTATTGATTACCTTTCATGCAACTCTTTCTTTGAATGGCTTGATTATATTTTCAGAGATAAAGATGCTAGGTCCTCTTGTCTGATCATATCTATATGCTGGAAAATCTGGGAGGCTAGAAATGAAAAGATTTGGAACCATAAAATCCTATCAGCATCTTTTATCTGTCAATCTGCACAGATTTATCTTCAAGAGTGGTTATTGGCTAATTCTAAGCCTGTTCTTAATATCTCTGCTGACTCCCTTACAGGTGGCCGTACTCATTGGACTAAACCTCCCATGGGCACTTATAAGTTGAATGTTGATGCAGCTCTCGATGTCAACATCAGGAAGATGGGATTCGGTTTTCTCTTAAGGAACCACATGGGCTCATGCATTGCTGCCCGGCGCCTTCCTTGGCATGGAGCTTTCAGGCCTAGTGAAGCAGAGGCTATTGGAGTGCGCGAGGCTCTCAAATGGATGAAGGATGCACACTTTGATAATTTCCAACTTGAAAGTGACTGTCTCCGAGTTATCAATGGCATCTCCAGCCAGAACTTGCTTTCAACTTTTGATCTCATCATTAATGATATTAGAGAATTAGCTACTGTTTTCTTTGACGTTAGCTTTCTGTTTGCTAGGGTTGCCCATATGTTGGCTAGGGAAGCCCTGTCTATGTCTGACTGCTCGGACTGCTCTTCGGTCCCTTTTCCTTCTATTGTTGTTGCTTTGAACCTTGACTTAAATTAATATATCTATTTCGATTTTGTTTCAAAAAAATATTAGAAGAAAGGCAAAAACTTGTGTGAGACCGTCTCACCATGAGACGGGTCGGGTCGGGTCAGGTCAATATGCAAATGTAACACTTATATGCACAAATGTCATACTTATATGCTCAAATGTAATACTAATCAGGAATAAAATTTTTGTTACTTATAAGGGTAAATGTAATACTTTTAAGGAAAAATACAATACTTTTACATTTCAATGTAAAAGTATTACTTTTTTCCTCAAAAGTATTATATTTGCCCTTATAAGTAAGGAGCATTTGTCAACATTATTTATTATGAAAAATGTATTACTTTTTCTCTTATAAGTAATAAAAATTATATTCTTGATTAGTGTTATATTTGAGCATAAAAGTATGATATTTACACATATAAGTATGACATTTGAATGGTGCTTTGACCCGACCCGACCCGTATCACGAATAAGGATCCGTGAGACGGTCTCACACAAGTGTGACCCTAAAAGAAAATATTAGGTGAACAAACACGGGTCCGTATTAGTTATTATTATTATTATTATTTTTAAATGTATAAATAAATAAATAAATACAGTTAAAAAAACGGTGGCACGTGTAGTAACGTTGAAAACTAAGGTAGTCAAAGTCGGGAAAGAAACTTAACGG